>CM075199.1:19715025-20212525 GCA_037577475.1 Chaunax sp. Z400 | reverse complement strand
ATTCAAACTTCTGGCGATGACCAAAAGGAGAGGACTCATTAAACCTGTTGTAAAGTCTGACGTTTGTTACTTTGATTAGACGATAAACACTACTTGGACGTGGACCAGACTGTTGAACCAGTGAGACCCTCACAGATCCTTCTCTTCTCTGCTTGTGCTGCTGTAGACTCTACATTAATCTGACTGCACTGACACTCGATGGTGTTGACATTTATCCATAAAGTGCTGATTCAGACTTGAGACCCACATCTTTAAATTGTGGTCAAATAAAACACAAAGTGGTGTCTGTTTAAAAGGGCCTTAAGTTAAGTGAACTAAACAATGTTTATTTCTAATATCTGCCCTGTTTAGATAAGCTTGAAGCTACTGAACAGTCAGTGTAAGTCGACACGTTTTGCCAGTAGTTGTATGGATGCTTCAACTTGATGCCAAGACGTTCTGCTTCAGTTTGACAACAACAACAACAACTTACAGAAGTCACACAGCATTTGCACAGTGTGTGACCCGCCACCAGCTCTGACTGATCTGATCACACTTCTCTGCCATGTGTTGCTGCGTCGGTGTGAAATCTCGGAGGCTTTCTGGCTCACATGCTTTCGGTACGACATCCTTCCTGTTAACGGATACCTAAACAATGACATCACAGCTTTAAGTGAGCAGAGCTAACATTTTCTTTCTCTTCAGTGAAGTGTGTTGTTTTTTTTCCTCCTTTCTGTCAGACCTTCTGGTCTCTGACGTAAATCTCTCCTCCTCCACTCGCTCCCAGTTTCAACCCCTTAAACTCCCTCCCTGTACTTGTGCCTCACGTGCAGACAGCCGCACAAACATGCTGAGAATTCTGGGTAACATAAATCACGGCCTTTTTGAGGCTTTTTGGTGATTACTGTGGTTCTCTTTTTTTATTTCTGCTCTCCTACACACATCTGTTTTACATTGAGATATGAATACATGGCTGTATGAGAGGAGGTCTCTGTACATTTTGTTCCATGTGGTCTTCCTTTTTTTGGGGTGGGGGGTGGGGGGGGGCAGGACTTCTCCACGTGGCACTGCTTTTTCACTGTTTCTCACGCTTTTTCACATGGCCTGACACGAGCCGGTGAACTGTGAGGAATGTCTGGTGGACGTGTGATGTGTCCTCTGATAGAAGCTCCTTCCAGAGTGTCTTCAGAGGTTCTCGTAATCTACGTTATTATGTATTATTCCACCGGCTCAGTAGGACACTGGGTCAGTGTCACTGTAAACATAAACATGCACAGGCATGCCTTTGGTCACTACTCACTAATACCACCATCTGCTGGTGGTACAGAGCACTGCTTTAGTGGGTAAATGTCCACTGAAATAGGAGGAGAGAGGTGAGGTGCATGCTGGTACTTTAGAAACAACAAGAAGCTGGTTATTGGAGTTTGGCCTGCTACGGTGACACAGAGCTCAAGAAGGCAGTTCAGGTATTTTAAGTCCCTTCCAAACCGGATTACCGTAATTTTCCTCTTGATAGTTTTCTTTTACAGAGTCACAGCTCAGTCAGACCTGAACACACAGACATGATAGCAGTGGCGGATCTAGAATTGTTCTAAACCAGGGGCCGTAGAGGGGCCACATGTTTTACAGAGGGGCCAACTATATGTCCAACATTCATGCACATTTCCTCATTCAGTAAGATGTATACGCAGAATATTTCACCAGTCATTCATTGTTTGCTGCTGGCTCCATAGCTTTTAGTAAAGACACACATAATTGAATATATTATGCAAATTGTGCCTTAAATTAGGATGCATAAATAAATATAAAACATAAGACACTTTTTTCCAATTATGTAATACATAAAATAATTTAAATTTTTTTTTACATTAAAGAAAATACTTATATACTATATTACGGCATACACAACAGTTTAGAGGAGAAGAACTTGACACAGTCAAGTATTCTATTACATATAATGTGGTGTTGAGACTCTGAGACCCATTTATCTAGTGACTGAACTGGATCTGCTAATGCAGAGCCTGTATGTTTGACCTGCGTTGACCCTCATCAGATCTGTCTGGAGACGGAGCGTCTGGGTCCTCGTCGTGTGGAGAGCCTGAGGAGAGAGGATGAGGAGTGGCAGAGGAAGGCTCACGCCGCTGTTCTGTCCATACAGGACCTGACCGTCAAGTTCTTTGAAACCACAACCCGAGCGCAGAAAGGTAAAAGCACAGAGGAGGGATTTCCTCTCTTACATATGAGGGGCTTTGTCTTTGCTGTGACCTTTTGAACCTTTGTGTTGTGTGTTTACTCCATAACAAAGTGCTGTTAACACTTAACACAGGGATGGTTTCAAACCAATGGTTTCTTAATTATTGAAATTGTGAAAAATGATAAGATAATCATTTTAGAAAGATATAAAACGGATTAAAATCACCAAATCTTCATGCTTGACAAGCTGCCACCATTTTTATTTTTGACTCACTGCTGCTCTGGTCCACATCTGACAATCACACATGTGTTTGCAGCTCTGTACGAGCGGATGCGTGCCGACCAGAGGAAGTTTGGCAAGGCAGCCTGGGCAGCAGCGGTGGAGCGTATGGAGCGGCTGCAGTACGCCTTTTCCAAAGAAACTCTGCAGCTGATGAGGGCCAAAGAAATCTGCCTGGAGCGGAGGAAGCACGGCTTGAAGGAGGAGGTAAAGCACAGCGTGACACACTGATTTATCACTCATGCAGACGGAGGTGTGTTCTTGAAAAGCTCCTAATATTCAGTGAGTTCATCAGAAGCTACAATAACAAAGAGAGACAAACAGGAGAGAAGAAGGAGGTTAATGTTTGAAAAAAAAAAAAAATTACCTCATGGCTCAGACATCCTGCTATGAGGTGAATAACATCCTGGTCTACATTCATGGAAATGACTCATTGCTAATGACTGCTGGGGTTCCATGTAGAAATATATAAACAAAACATTTTCCACTGGGTGCACTGGTGATAAAAAACAAATGTACTGTTGTACCTGCAGTAATGAAAGTTACTAATGAAGGCTGTGGTTCCAGATGCAGAGTCTGAAAGGTGGGGAGGATGCCATGCTGCGTTTGGACCAGCTGGAGGCGCTGTACTACGAGCTGCAGCTGCAGCTGTATGACATTCAGGCAGAGGTGCTGCGCTGTGAGGAGCTGCTGCTCACGGCTCAGCTGCAGAGTCTACGGAGGCAGATGACAGGTGAGCCCATTGTTGGACATCTTTATATCCTGTAGCGTTAACAGTATCTGTCTGCATAGGAAGCATGTAGAGTCTAGTTGTGCACCTCCTTGTGATGTGTGTGACTCCTCCTCCTCCTCCTAATAAAACCACCGTATCGAAACGGTAAATGAACTATTGGTTGGTGCATCAGACCAGCTCTATAAACTGAGACGGCGTCTATGACTGTCTGCTGATGAATCTGTTCTGATGCTGTACCAGAGCGACAGGATGAGGTGGTCTACTACGATGCCTATGAGAGCCCTGACGCCATGAAAGGTGAGGAAGACCCCGCGAGCCCGCCGTCCCCCCTCAGAGACGAAGAACTCTGCGTCCTGCAGCAAAGGACGCGGCAGCTTGAGGCTCGCCGGGGTCGCATCACTGCCAAGAAAGTCTACCTCAAAAACAAGAAGGTAAGCACCGATGATTAACACGTCTGCGGGACGTTTTATAACGGCTGCATGCATCAGTTTAGGACATCTGTCATGTGCTTTTTCTGAATGAATAGGAAATCTGTATCGTCAATCACAACCAGAAGATACAGCAGCGACAAGGAAGCGACAGCTCCCTGCAGACAATGCTACAGGTAAGACTTAATGGCTGCATCTGAGGCATCATAAAGGAGCTTTTGTACCATTTCAGTTCAGATCAATTCCTTTTAAGTACCTTTGTTTTGTTTTCAATGGAAGGAAATGCTTCATAGATGGGTTAATAGTAGTAAAAGTAAGTAGTCAGAGTCAGTAGAGGGTGTGTTAGGTTTGTGTTTATTTAATACTGAAGGACTTTGGAGGCTTAAGGATGCAGACGTACCGACGACTACATCCTGCCGTCAATTTTATATCAGGGGGGATGATTATTGTGTCAAAACCATGAGTCCGATTGGCTCCAAAGTTTAATGGGTTCTTCCTCGGCCCATGCCGATAAACTACTTTAACAACTGAATCACGTTTTCATACTTTATTGTCTCCGGTAAAGGAAGGAGAAGCTGAGGATGATGATGATGCTAAGAGAAATGCCAGTGTGAGTCAGGAGAGGCAGAGGACTCTGGACAGACTTCGGAGCCTCAAACAGGTCAGAGCTCTAAATCACGTCTCATCATGTTTGACCTTTGACCTCCTGTCTGACCCCTTTTGTTGACTCCCTGCACAGCGTTATCCGGGTCAGGTGACTCTGAAGTCCAGCCGGCTGCGTCTGAGTCAGCCTCACAGCCGGAGGAGAGCAGGACAGCAGCCCAGCACTCAGGCGGCCGGCGTCCAGACCGACGGCATCTCTCACCTCCCAGAATTCACTGCTCCTCCTCCGCCGGACTCCTGTGGCAGCCTGTCTTTACCTACAGTCCAACTCCAAAGTCTCGGCTCCTCGCCTCCCTTCCTCTCGCTGCCTCCCCTCTCAGCCTCCCAATCTATTCTTTCACTTGGCCCTCCTCCCCCACCTCCTCCTCCTCCTCCTCCACCGCCTCCTCCTCCAGCGGTGCCTCCCTCCGAGGACCAGCAGCAGCAGGGTGAGAGGAGGGAGACGGGCAGCCCGGCGCGGCACCACACCTGCCAGTCTGAACCCGCCTCCCTACCCTTGGCTCCATTCTCACCTCGATTCTTTGACAGCAGTCAGCTGCTGACGGCGAGGAAGAAGCTGAGGAAGACGGCCTCGCTGGACTCGCAGCAGTGGAGGAGAGGTGAGGAGGAAACGACAACACAAACATCTATCAACACAAATGAGAAGGGTTTCATTTAAATGAAGATCTCACCGACAGTTACTGAGTTTTAACGCTACAAGTCGAGGAAGTGGAAACCTTTTACACAGAAATCACGCCGCCTTTATTTACTTACTCTCAACGATGACATAACGCCGCTCCAGTCTGTGATTTTGAATATGTAGTGTAGTTCAGTCCTGCAACACAATGACCAGATATAACAGATATAACTTATTATAAATTAAACTAGTATAAAACATCCTGTGTGTCTGTGTGTGTCTCCAGCGACCTCCCCTATGGACGAGGTGCTGGCCTCTCTCAAACGGGGCAGCTTCCACCTGAGGAAGGCCGAGCTGCGAGTGCTGGCCCCCGACCCGGACGACGACAGCACCAACATCCTGGCTCAGATCAGGCAGGGCGTCCGGCTGAAGAAGGTCCGGACCCGGCCGGAGCAGCAGCAGCAGCAGCGTCACGCCAAGAGCTTCCCCCACTCCGCCGACGCTCTGACCCGCAGCATCCACGAGGCCCTGATGAGAATCAAAGAGGCTTCGCCGGAGTCCGAGTCCGAGGACGAAGGCCTTCCATGCACTGACTGGGAGAACTAGTTCACCTTTATGGAAACGTGGAGCGGACAAGCCAGGGTTAAATCACCTGGAGAAAGATGGTGCAATTTGAACAAAGCCCCTTTTTTTATTATCAGAAACCTGCTATGAAGTAAGTTTTTATACTTCTGGATGGTGTTTGTAAAGATGGACCACTAATCTTTTTTTTTTTTTTTTACATTGTTGTTGTTGCTGTGGTTCTCACACCGAGGACACAACGCTAACCTCTCATTACATCCAAGTCTTACTGTAGCTCGCTGTGATGGGTTTGTTTTAGGAGCTATTTTGTTTTTAATGACTCTCACAACGCCGCAGTAAACACTCAGACTCGTCACTGAAAACGTGTGCTGTACACTTTTACATTCAACCGATTGTACTGTAAATTATAATACATAGAAATGCCTAAACATGTATTCAGGATAGGACAGCTCTCACTAAAGGAACAGTTTGGAGAACACAGCTGGTCCTAGGTTTTAGAAGTCGATCCTGTCATCTAATTCTGCAAAAAGGTGAAAATCGGAGCGTAAAAAAGGCCAAACTCTTACTTTGAAGTTGAAGTTTTGAAGTTTTCATCATCCTTGTGGGAAGAAAGCTAAAACTGCGAAAGCAACCAAGCCTGTTTTAGCAAATTTTCCTCCAGGGATTCATAAGGAAGTGGATGCATTTAGAGTAAAATATATAAGAACACTAAGTTACTAGAATGGCCGAACAGTCCTACACATCTGTTTCACCTGCCTGACCCACCTCCAGCCCGTCTACAAGGTTTTGCGGAAGTCGGTTCTGTAGTTTTTGCGTAGTTGGGGGAAATGTTGGATAATGCTAAAGAAAGTGAAGAAGAAGATTCCTGTATCCGTCCCTTTATCCAAATCTTTCCTGGCCCGTGCCCCATCCTTCCACCACGTAGAAATCCATCCAGTGGTTTCTGTGTTATCTTGCCGACAAACCAGGTGAAAAGTTCACCTCATCATCACGTCGTTCAGTGGTTTAGTTTGACCCGAATTCAGTCAAATCTGGAAACTAGAACTGCTAACGGCTAATGCTGCTAACATTTAATGTTACCAATAGGCAAAGCATTTTGAGAAATATAATTCCAAAACTGGGAGCATGGCTTTAAACTCAGAGAGAACCAATCTATTAATATTTCATATTTCCTGTACTCATGCTACAGTATGAACCGCTGATGGAGTTCATGTGAGGATATAAACCTTTACGCTGTAGAAAACACACCGTTTTTACTACACCAGTAGAAACAGAAAGAAATACTTGAATCTAGCTTCAGTTGTTTTCTGTGATCAGCTGATTGTGCTGTTTCTCTTTTAGACAGAGAAAAAAACAAAAATCTGGAAATGGTTTGCTCTAAATGAAGGAAAACCTCTGTTATGATAAATTAATCTAAAACACCCAATAATATTTCCAAAAAGGAAACTCGAAGATGGATGATGATAAAAATATTGCTAATTGCTTAAGTTATTTTAATAATGATTTAAATCATTTTCTGAAGCAAAAGCTCTAATTATTCTCTGGTTTTAGCTTCTCCAAAGTGACAATTTGCTGCTTTTCTGTGTTTTTGTCAACTTAAAATCGGACAGAACGAGACGGTTTTAGTCACTTTTCCCTTTTGTTTTGTTTTTTGTTTTACATAACAAATGATTAATCGATGACTTGAGAGAATAACCTGAAGATGAGTTGATGAAAATGATGTTGTAGTTGTTTCATGGAGTCTTTATTTAAAATGCTTTGAACACACATGTACCTGCAGAAGCTGCTTCTTCTCAGCAGCCTGTCAGCTGAAGTGTGAGGCGTCATCGCCCTCTGCTGGTAAGAGACGCAGCCTCCTGCTCACCAGACATGACCGGCTTTAGATCACATTGATGTTTTGTTTTTTTATTGATATTTTTATTAGCCTGAGAGTCTTCTCTCGTTCCACTGCCTTGTTTATTTTCACCGATTTGTTTCCCAGATTATTTACTTCCTGGTTGTTGTTTGCCGTGTGTTGGATTGTGTGTTAACTGTATTGGAAACTGAAAGAATTTCCTGTCGTGCACTGACTGATGGCTAAATTTAAAGGAATAGTTTGACATTAGGGAGATGAATTAATTTGCTTTCTTGTCTGGGGTTTGATGAGAAGATCGATCTTCTCGTCTAACTCCTCCTCCTGAAGACTCGTGGAGTTCCAGCGGAGTTCATCACGACTCTGACCGTCTGTGATTTCTCCTCCAGCTGCAGAGATCATTACAGATATCTGATCAGTGATGGTAACTCCCCAACTCTGCCTTCAAACCTTTTAACACCACACCAGTTTGACCTTTATGACCTTATGCATGTGACTGGTTTTCAGGACGAACCCATCACAACGTAAGTGCAATAATGAAGATGATCATTTTAAGGATTATTCTGTAATGAAATGTAACTCGTGATAAAATATATCCGCATGCCTAAATGTATTGAAGTATTTATTAAATCTTCATATTTGAAATTTTTAAAGCGTATAAATGTAAATGTACATTTTTTTTCTTCTTTCCTATCATGACATTCCTTCCTGCTTTCTATATCCCAATTATATTTTCTCCTTTTAAAATAAAATTCAGCACCAACAAGAAATCCCTCGTCAAATCTCTGCTTGTATTTTAGCCTCCATAAGCAGTAAATTAGTGGTTTATATGACAATAATGCAGTTATAGGAAGATCCAAACACATTTTATATATTAATCAACAACAGGAACTCCTGTGGGCGCCCATAAATGGTGTATGAACAAATAATGACTTATAAAGTCATAAAATAACATTTTATATTTATTTTTTCTTGATTCAAATGATGGATGAAGCGTTTTTCCTGGAGACAAACATCATGGCAGCGTTCCCCTAAACAACAGGGAAGATTTCAGCGTCAAAAAGGAAATCAATTCTCTTTTCAAATCAGTTTATGATCTCAGGGCTTCTGGAGACAATCAGCATGTGGCTGAGCAGATACTGAATTTTATTTTTGGGGTGACTGTTCCTTTAAGAAATGTCAATAAATATGCTTCAGTGTTAAATGTTAACATAAAATTCAAAAGAAACAGACCTTCTGTGAAAGAACGACAACTGCGTGATTTTTTTAAAGATTTTTTTTTTTACTATAAACTCAAAATTACAATTTGTGTATTTAAGCATGTGGTATAATCAACATTTAAAAGTCTTATTCAAATGTTTTTTTTCCCTTTCAAGCTGCAATATTCATCATTTTTCATCGTGATAGTCATTCAAGCCTCCCAAATGTACCGAAACCAACAACAAGCCCTTAAATAGTGTTCTCCAGGTGTACATACTGTATTCCTCTAAACGCTGCTGAATTTTTGGCAACAGTAAATCCCACAAAATAAAGTACCGCTAGTCATCTACTGTTGATGCATCTCTGTACCAAAGGCAACATCAACAAGAAAACATTTGGCAAAAGAATACAGATTCTCTGCAAATCCAACCTGCGACATTTTCATTTCTTCTGATTCAAAAATATTTCCAGTTTGACACCAACGTACCAGACAATAAAAAAAAAGAAAAAAACTGAAGTGAAAACTCCCAGTATCACCTTTAGTAATAGCTGAGTAATAAATTAACAAAAACAGGATTGCACTTCAACTCGCAACAGAAACAAGGGGGGAAAAAAAACGTCTCACGCATACAAACTCCATTTTTACAAGTGCACTATGAAGTAATTATTCTTTTTTTTAAAAAGTGTATAGAAAGAAAGACTGTCGCCTCGCCTGCGGTCTAAACATATCCAAGTAAGTAACCTGAAAGTGAGAGTGGAAAGTGTTTATTTACCCTCTGATGCTCCCTTTGTGTATTGCTCATATATTATAGAAGAACATAAGACATTGTCCTCACCCGGCCGTTTTTTTTTCATTTTGGCAGGCCCTCGGTGGGTTTCAGTCCCTTCAAAAAAGTTCAAATAACTAAAAATGAATCGCTCTCAGAGTGTAAGAAAAGTCCAGTCCTTCTCATACGATGATGCTTTGGCTGACGATGACTTGAGAAAGAGAAACATGGCCGACTCTGGGCGACTGCAGGATGCACCACAAACTCAAAAAGTCGTCTTTACTTAAATCGTCTCTATGATTGAAGGAGCAAATAAAGAAAATTCAACGTCCCGTCAAACGGGATGACACTCCAACAGACAAAAGTCAAGTGTTTGGAGTTTTAACACGTTATAGCTGGTCATTATTCCAGAGTAGCAGAGGGAAGGCATGGTCCAAGCAAAGCCTCTTTACTTGGCTTGTAAACTTGAGTGTACCGTTAACACATAAAAATGTGTGTAAACATATGTTTTTGTATCGTATACAAGTAAATGTAAAAAAAAAAAAAAAGAAGAAGAGAGAATTCAAGTTGTTTAACGTGTCAGTGACGATGTGAGTGCCGACATGCAGGTGATTTCTTCTCCGGGGCGCTGGCGACGGCGGCGGCGCTCCGTCTAGCTGCCCTCCAGGAGCTTGGACAGCGAGTCCCGCAGCTCCGTCAGCTCAAAGATCTTCCCGTCCAGCAGCTCCAGCAGCGAGCGCAGGCTCTTTTGGAAGGCTTCCCTCTCCTGCTGGCTGCTCTCCAGACGCTGATCCAGGTCGCTCAGCTGGGTCTCCAGCGTCTGGTTCCTCGACTCCGTGTCCTGGACCAATTAAAAAAAAAACAACAGAATCTCAGAATTTGGTGCCTTTTTTTTTGTGCCGTCATCTGGGTCCAAAATAGAGTTTTTAGAATTGATTTTTAGAATCAAAAGGAAACTCCAGTAAATGGGAGATGTTTGTATAAAGCTTTATTAAAATGTATTGAGCACTTTTTGAGTTATGTTATGGAAATGAACTGATTACAGATGGACAACATTATTATATTCCCCCGTCCGGATTTTAAATCCTAAATATCAAACATGTTTGATATCAATCAGGGGCTTCCTGGTCAGTCTGCAACCAGATCGAGAGGCTTTAGACTGGATCTGTGAACGCCTCACATTAACAGATAATCTGGGACGAACATCGGTAGCGATCAACATCCCAGACCAGATTGTCTGGCGGGACGAATCAGGGTTAAATGAGCCTGAAACTAGTCTGAGCCCAGCATCACTCACCTGTAGCTTCACCAGGAGAGCGTCTTTTTGGGACTGGAACTCATTGGCGCTCTCCACCTCTGCTTTAAGTCTCTCTAATTCCTGGATTCATTACAGAAACAGTAAATATCAATAGTAAATAAGATGCACCGAGTCATGTCTGATGTCATTCACTCCTCACCTCCTCCTTGGCCTTTAAAGCCATCTCCAGCTCCTCTATCGTTTGGTTGAGTTCCGTCTTTTGGGATTTGATCACTGTGGTTTGGCCGCTCACACACTCCAGCTCCGTCACCTGGAATACAAACACCTCGAAACCTTCAGTCTGCGCACACGTCATCACAACCAATCACATTGCTGTATGACGTGCGCCGACTGGTTGATACCCGTTTGTGTAGCCTCTCAGCTTCTTCCTGATAGGCCGCCAGCTGCTGTTTCCACTGCTTGACGTTGGCCGTGGACTCGAGCAGAGCCGCCGTTAGCTTGGCGTTGTTCCCCTTTAGCGCCGCCAGCTCCGCCTCCCAGTGTTTACTGATGCTGGAGGAACTGGGATGTGAGGAGACAGTGGTGGAAGAAATACATAGAATGCATACAGAGTATTATCAGCTAAATGTACTGCAAGTACCAAACGTTATTATATAGTACAAGTTTAGTGTCTACAGGTCGGCTCCTTCCTTTCAATACGGAATATTTGTTTTTACCACTAATGAATACATTTAAATGTTGTCCAGATCACTTTACCTGTGTGAGAAGGGCAGTGCATTCTGGGAAGGCTCTGCTCGGGCTTCGGTGTGCTGAGGTGAGTCTGGTGTGGCTCTCTCTTCGTCTGTACCGTTGATGCTCTCCGAGGTCAAAGGTGACTGCAGATCACCTGGTGCTGACTCCTGCTTTCACACAATGGTGGAAAAAAAAAATATTATAAGAAAATATTTTATTACATCAACAGTTTGACGCTGTGGGGGAAAACGTTTATTTGCTTTCTTGCGGAGAGTCAGAGTCGATCAATACCACTCTGAGGTTGGGACGCTAAGTTTGAAGCTATAGACAGGAGAGGGTTAGCTTAGCTTAGCTTAGCATAAAGACTGGAAACTCGGTTATTAAGATCTTACATGTTACTTATTATTGTCTCATAATTAGTGATATCGTTCTTATCCCAGCAAGAAGGCGAACAAGCATGTTTCCCAGCAGCTGAACTTTTCCTTTAAATCTGGAGGTGAAAAATATCAACTATGATAAAGTGTCGGGACTCCATGCTCTCACAAATTAACACGATTTTCTGCTGAGATGTTCTTAGAGATGCTCTGGATTATTTTTAAGCAGTGGGCACAAAATGAACTTCAAACGACAGGATGAGTTTTTGTGCCGCTGGTTTAACATCACAGTCTATCTTTAAATTCATTGTAGAGCACAAAGACATTTCTCAAGACATTCCCTTCTTCAGTTATCTGTGTATAATCATTATCTCTGGTTTACAGCTGCTCAAACATGTGTCACTTTCTGAGAGCACGAATGGTAAACTGGAGGGTCGTCTGTGGAAGGTTTTATGAGGGGAAATTCACTGAGACCAGGTTCCTCTGGTTGTTAATCAGATAATATGTTGGCAGAAAGGCTGAAAAAAAAAGAGTCTGGCATATCAATTCAGAACAAAGCCAAAAGGTGATAAACCGGAGCTTCGTTTATCTGCACAAATCTGCCAAACGCTGCAGGGGAGGCACCTGAGGGATTAACTAGGGGTAAGACTGGGAAAAAAGGGGGCCGTCAGAGACACGTTTCTATCTCGTTACCTTCTTCTTAACATGTTTGTTGACGGGCAACAAATTCCTTTTGACAGCATCGGCCTGAGGACGAATCATTGGGGAGAGCAGAGGAAGTATAAAAATAAAAAAAAGCCCTGAGGTGTTAGCTCAGTGGCTGAAAGTTAGCATAATGTTGAATGAAACAGGACTGAATGGTGACAGCGCTTCCTACCTGAGAGGGGGTGCTGGTGAGCTCAATCTTCTCCTGAGATTTCTCCTTCGCTAACCGCGCCGCCTCCTTGAACTCAGTAAATTTCTCTGCAAACTGAAAGAAGCACAGGAGGAAGTGATACGACAGCGTGGATCATAACGCAACAGCATCGTCATGTTTTTGAGAAAGTATACACTTTGATGAAAATCAGTCTCTTGTGGGTCCGAGTCCTGCGACCTCACCTTGACCAGGAGGCTCTCTGAGGAGAAGCCGAGGCCGTAGACGGTGTTCGCCCGGCTGTCGGCCCATTGGCCGAACTTCTGCGACGTCTTGGTGAACGTCATGTTGGGGGTGATGGTGCTGTTGATAATGGCCTGTGGAGGACAAAACAGAACATACTTGTTGAAGGGAAACCGATGCAACTGCAAGTCGTGTTTGTGACCTCAGTGTTTTGTAAACAGGAAGCGGTTAATGGTGAGTCCAGCTGACTCATGTTATTGATCTGTGTGGGACGACTCGCTGTCAGGGCTGCCTTCAGTGGAATCTTAACAGTTCTCCTCAGCAAAAGGTTCTTATTTCACATGAAATTGTTCAAACTTTGCAGAATTCTTGAACTTTAAAACTCCATAAAAAAAAAACACGAGCTGAGATTTTATGAACTTCACACCCACTGAGAATGACTTTAACATTCGATTTAACAGGAAGACATTTAAAAAAAAGTCATATTATTAATATTACTATTTATTCTCTCTTAAAAGCAACTTCGACATCTTTGAGAAATGATTCCAATGAAACGAGAAGCGTTTTCCTTAAAAAAAATTTAAAAAATCCAAACAACAAACATGTTTTCTCACTTCTGGAATCTGGAAAGAATCACAACCAGACATGTTCGTCACCGGTTTCTTTCTCTCTGCTGAAAAAGACTTATTGTCGTCTGTGTCTTCCAGCCTCAGCCCGACCAACCTCTGCTTCTTCCAGCTGAACGCAGCAAAGCATGCTGGTTCAACAACGGCGGTAGTCGCTCAGAGAAGCTCTTACGTAACTAATGCTAACTCCGGCCCTGCACCTCTCTCAAGGCTAGGCCTGAACTCCCCTTCACTGCTGCAGCAGAGAGGCCAGGCCGAAGCAGACGGGTCAGACCAGCCGGGAGGAGAGAGAGAGGATGTGTTCAGTTCTAGTCCTTTGAAAATGATCATTTTTACAATCTGAAGTTCTTCTCAGTTAGTTCTAAAGAAGTAAAAGAAAGAATATACTGGATGTATTAATGACACCCTAACGTTTATGCTGGGTTTAGACCTCTGTGATGCTTCATAAAGGGAACTGAATGCTATATATATACACAGGACACACACCTTAGATCCGTCCAGGCTGATGATTCGATAGACATTCCTGGTGCTGTCGAAGAAGTAGGAGACTGTGACGGCATGTTTACTGGTGGGAACCCAATTCTTCTTGGTGTTTGGGTCGATCTGGAAGACGTGGGCCCGAGTGCTGAAGATGGGCTGCTCTCTGCCCAAAGAAAGAAAGAAAAGGAAGGAGGAAGAGACGGAGCGATCAGTGGTTAAAGTTCTCAACCCTTAATTATACGCGGTGTAACTGGACACCGGACAGTTAGGGAGGAAAAACACATCGAAATAGACGGAACAGACAAACATAGCTTTGGTCACCGCTGCAGCCACATCGGCAGCTCAAGAAACAGCTTGTGTTTAAGTTTAAATCCATTTATGCCAAAAGACAAAAAGAGTCTGCAGCCACACTGACAGAGAAAACACTTTCACACTGACAAGAAGTGTGTTTATACACACTACAGCTATACAAGTCTTATGCATGTGCACAATCCTCATCTTCATATGTGACACACAACCGTAGAAGATGCATTCAATTCTCTTTGCAAAAAAAAAAACCTAATCAAATAAATCACCAAAGATTGAAATTAGCTTCATAATGAAGACTTTGTGCAAAGTTCCAAAAGACAAATAAAACCATAGAGTCACGATCACTTCGTTACTCAGAGTCAATGAAGCGTCCCGTCAGCAGCTGATAGAAGTCATTAAACGTGATTCATGTTCAAAATAAATCCTTCTGGAAGCTCTACAAAACAAAAAAAAGTCGCACAAACAACTACAACGTTGGGATTGGGACAACATTAATGAGGTTTGTTCTACGACATCAGTGTCAGAAATGATGAAGATCTGTCCAGAAGTCTTCATGCTGATGCTTATTTTATGGTACTTATTTTATTCTCATCTTATTTCACTTCATTTTTATGGTACTTATAATAATATAACCGATGCCAACTAGCGAGAGCAGCAACATAACTAATCGATGAATTATCCTTGTCCATATTGGCTGACGATATCCGGTGAGGTCAGATCGACACTGTGGAGAGATTTGGTAGCCCTCTGTATTTGTTTGGCAGGAGCAGCTGCTCCATAGAAGCAGTGGCTGGAAAAAGCAGCCGGATGCAACGCTTGAGGCCTGGTATGTGTGCAGACCAGCAGCCGGGCGAACACTGACGTAGAGACAGCAAAGCGGAGCAACGATGCCAAAGGTGACCTGGAAGCACCTGTGCCAACATACAGAGATCAGCAGGACGGCTTTGGACGGCTACCAAACGTTGCTACGGAACGAAAAGCTCCCAGGCTCTGAGATTAAAAGTGAAACAAGCTTTTAACTGGCTGGTTGTCACTGGTCTGACTGGTGGTGGAAACAGATAAGAAGCTAAGAGCATATGTGTTGACTGGAGACGTACAGAAATGTTTAATTTCATCTTGTCCTGTTCAAAAATGTAAAGGAGATTAAAAACAAATAAAACTATATGTAAGAACATACACACTTTAAAATCTGAGAACAAAACCGTATAAATAGTTTCAGCATCTTAAGTGATGACATTTCAATATTAACAAAATATTTAAATCAGTGCTAAATGCTAATATCGGCATGCTAACAGCTGATATTTAGCTGGTGTAATCTTACCATGTTTAGCATCATATTTTCTGATGTTAATATGGCTAATTAGCACCAAACGCAAAGTGGATTATTCACACTGACATAAATGTTGAGGTATATTTCAGGCTGCTAACGAGGCTCAGACAAAGCCATGCGTTCGTTCATCGTGCTGGTGTGCATATCTCACACTGGGTGTCAGAAATGCAAAACGAAAATCACGCCCGAGTTCTGCTGCACTGAGTCCCAGGTGACGGATAGTGTTTCACATGTCTGTCACATAAACAGGAAGTCTCCTGATCCAGCAGCTTCATTCACACGTTTAGACAGTCCATCATATGACACTGACGTTTATATCGTTTGTTTCTTCAATCTTGAATTTGGTCGACTAAACAACAAAAAAGGATCTGCATCAGGGCAGTCAGCTGCTGCCGGACTCCCATTTCTCTGCTAGCCTCTAAACAATCCACTGAAAAAAAGAAAACATGGAAGTTCAGAGTGTTTTCTCTTCAACACTGGTAAAAAAAAAAGCAAAAGTAAATGGACTGTAATTATAAAGGGCTTCTCAAGGCTGACCGACCACTCAAAGCGCTTTATGACAGCATTCACACAGGTAGCAGAGGCTGCCATGTAGGACCCACCTGCTCAGCATTAACACACACACACACACACACACACACACACACACACACACACACACACACACACACACACACACACACACACACACACACACACACACACACACACACACACACACACACACACACACACACACACACACACACACTAATAGCTGTGCCTTTGGGAGTCATTCATGGTTCAGTACTTGTGCCAAGGACATGCAGACAGCAGGGCTCGAGGATTTATTCATGTCAAGATGCTACCATCTACCTGCTGAGCCACAGCATATCATTTCCCCCCCCAAAATAAATTAAATGATCTTCTTTGAAACAAGATATATAATTCAAAAATTCAACATCATTGACAGAAATGTACATGCCGTCTATTTTAATACCATGGAACTGCTTTAGCGCTGCAGCATCATGTCCTTCCTTTACATTTACTTCATTTATCTGTGAGCTGGACGTTTCATGTTAGTCACAGATCACCATGAAGACATTTGACTTCCTCGGACATGATTTGCCTACAGCAGCTCTTCTGTTTTATCCATCAGAACACGATCAGAACAAGATATCATGTAAAACCAGCACAGCTACCTGTCAGATTTGATCTGCTGTTGCAAATTAAGATCAAGTAGCAGAAAACACTGTATCTGGCTGACTGTTTGCTTAAAGTTCATTTTATTCTCTATCCAATGCCGTCCTATCATCTACTCTTTGCACTTTAGAAGCCATATAAATTCATGTTAACATTATTAAACATCATTAGACTGCAGAGATAATAGTTAGGTGTCATACTGTCTGCACCACAATATGCCGCTAAAGGCTAATTGGTAACAAAATGCACTGTGGTAGTGAAATGATGCTGCTCATCATCACAGTGTCAAAGTCTCAGTTTCTCTTGGTTTTGAAGGGGGCTGAAGTTGTTGCCCTGACCAAATCTTAGTTGTCATTGTATATTTCAGGGTGTCATTCATCTGACAGCCTGGCCTAGATTAAAATCTGCCCTGGTGGTGTGTGTGTGTGTGTGTGTGTGTGTGTGTGTGTGTGTCTCCATTCGGGCGTGTGTCGATTGTTGGCCCATAATCCCTTTACACAATGAAAAGTACTGTGGCATTCAGGTCTCAATGACAAGAGGCTTTGACAGAGGAATCCGACTGCAGATGTTTATCAGATCAGCAGTTCTCCTCTCACAACCACCAGAAACATTCAGGCAAACAGACACAGACGCACAAAGACACCAGTGTTTGAATGACGGCAAACAAAGACACGCACTGTCTGCGACCTCAGAGGTCATGTATTCAGATTATCTTCTAACTACGTACAGTGTGTCCTTCATCAGGACACCCTGCTGTTTCAAATCAGACACTCATGGAGTGAAAACATGCCACATTTTGTCCCGACACCAGCTTGGATTCAGGGAATTGCTGGAAATCGTTGCTTATATTAATTCATGTTATGATCATTTTCCTGATCACCATCGAATGTCTTGTTTTTGTCTGGTCTCCTTAAAAAGAATTGGTACATATCCTGAAAAGAGAAGAAAAAAATCCTGTTCATATCTCCTCTGGTGGAGGTTATAACATATCCAGAGCTTTTATTAAACCCTGGCAGCCAATAAAAGTAAAGGATTGGAGGTGATTAAGGCTGAACAGGTGTCAATATAGTAATTTCACCATCGCATGTCATGCGCTCACAAATAACCCCTACTTAAATTCCTGTGGCAAAGCTCAGTCAATATGGTGCAGAGATATGTGTTTGTTTCCAGTAAAGGTTTGTTGCCACCAGGTTGAACTCTGACCTACTGGCCTGACCAGTTAAATAGAACGACAATATTGCCTGGACACTCTTTTTATTTATAGGTGCTACGTTTAAGGAGGACAGCTTGTTTACAACCATCAATAATACAAGAACAGAAGATGCAGCACTTTTTTTTGCAGCAGCTCAGTCTGACTTGCTAATTAGGGGCTGAGGATCTCTGTGGATGTCTGGGGAATTGATTGTTGACTGGATTATAACCGCTAGCCTTGAGATTTACAGAGGATGTGGTTTGCATGAGGAGGTCAGCAGTTCAACCCCCCTCCCCACCACAGCCTGATCTACTCCGACCACTGTATGACAACAAACCAATCACATCCGAGTTCATGTAGAGGAACTAGGTCGCTCCTGATCAGGAGCAACACTCAATCTGCAGGTTCAGCTCCATGCTTTCACCAGGACAAGTGCAGAAGAGGCCAAAACAAGGATGCATATGACTTACTGCACAAACATCTTTTTTTAAAATCACATTCTACCACCATGTGCAACTGTTTAAACTTCCCTCTGCTATCATTTCACCAACACTTACAGCCTAATGCTTTGGCTTTAGCGATCTAAAATGTCAAACTGTGGATATAATGATGAACAGTACATGCTTAAGTGTTGTATCTGTTTCCAGATCATTTTCTTTAATATATAACAGGAGTACTTAATATAGTTAGCTATGGGAGGCTAGCTAGCAGTGTTTTATCAGGCTGTGCAGCAGGTTCCCAGTTGAAGTCTGCTGAAGGAAGCTGCTCAAATCTAACAAATAAAGTGAGTCATACACCGACATGTGGAGAGAGAACTGTAGCTTCACACAGTTAACCACATACCCCATTTTTGCTGGATTTGTTGGCTGGAGTCGGAAGCGCTCCTCTCTCTGTGATGTCTTCAGTGTGACCAGGCTGGAGGAGGCTAGCTTCAGCTGCTGATCCCCTCTCTCTCTCCAACTAGAGCTGGTTTTAAAGACAGCCACGGTGCTCCTTCTCAGTCCGACATGGTTTGGTGTTGTTATGCCCGAGGGTTCATTTCTGTCGGGCGCGTTGATTTCATCCAAACAAACGTGTCTGTGAAGACATGATGAACGAAAAGCAGCGCCAACGCTAGTAGCTGCTACCTTTAGCTAGCGGAATAAAACTCCGTTTAGCACAAACGAGGATTAACGAGCTAAACTCGGGACGAGATTGGCAGGAAAGACGGTGTGATTTATGACCAAATTAAGCTTGTAAAGTTGACTTTTTCAATAAAATGTCACAAGAGGCGAACATAAATGTTGTTTGACTGGTAAAATAGCGCGCGGTCTTTAAATAAGCTAGCTTTATCCATTCGTTGCTAGCTTAAAGTGAATATTCTGTTGGCTGCTGGTGATGCGAGTGAAATATGGTAAACAGGCTGGAACACGAGTTATCCTCACCCGAAAAAAACTCTTAAATCTCACCCCTCAATCTCAAAACTATTATTCTCAAAACTACTATAAATCCCAGTTTCAGACGCTGGCTCTTTCTCTCTGTTGGATGTGCCATTAAATTCCGTCATCCGAGTGTTTTACAGCCGCAAATAAGACCTCTAACGCCGCTTGGTGATCTTTCAAGAGGGAGTTTCATGTCTGTTTTCCTGATAAAAAACATGAATCACTTGGTGCATAGTCCAGGCTTCTTCAGCCTAAGCGTCGACCCGGGGTTCAGATGTAGTCAAAGTATGATGCTGATGCTCCATCGGCCGGTTCATCCTCTCATCAGCCCACATCTCATTAATTTGTCCAGCTCCATCCTCTGCCGCTGCTCTATGAGGAGCATTAGACTGACGACGTCATCACGCAAGCTCTGAAATTTGACGTAATTGGTAATAAGATTTTGTGGTATAAAACACACAGATGAGATTAAAAACACACACAATTAATCAATCAGCTGTTTGCAGTAACCAAATTATACAAGAACAGTTTAAATAGTTCAATGAAACAGATTCTAAAGGTTTTTTCCACATTCAACACAAAATGCTGCTTTTAATTATTATTATTTTAATTTATTTTTTATTCTAATTATTCAGCCCCCTGAATAGCATCCATTACAAGAGCACACATTTGCAATTTGTGCTATCCTTCATAGACTTACTTTAGCAGTAGACTCCCCAAGTTTTCAATGTTAAGGCCTAAATTTACGTAAGGGCTCCAAGCTCGAACAACACACCACTGCTGACCCAAAAGCATAAGAGAAGTTGGCTCCTGTACCTCAGAACCATATAGATAAGACAGAAGTTTCTGGATGCTGTTCTGTGGAGCCATGAAACAAAACTGTGACTATTCTGGCCTAAAGAGCCGCGGTGTGTCTGAAGGAGGAATGAATGACGATGATGAGGAGCTCAGAGATGCTCCGGGGCTGCTTTGCTTTATAGTGAAATAACTATGATGGCTTTATCCAACTAATCCAAATGACCAGTCCCTTGTTAAGACAAGCCACCCCTATAAAAAGGCACAAAGATTGGGGAGAAAATTAGATTACTGCCGGGGCAGGATGACATCATCTGGAGGTTGTACCAGTCAATGAGGAGGAAGATTACTGCTATAATCAATAGGAAAAACATTGTTTACGGGATTGTGTAAAATATTGTATACTCCAGTTGTGTCACCTCAGAAATTTATGTTGCTTTTGTCTCTGTGGCCAAACTCTTTTTTTTTTTTTCTTTTTTTTTGCGTTGTTACTGATTAAATTTAGATAATCATTCAAAGTTTCTAATGAACAAAGTACAGGTTATTAATTTGCAAATAAACACAGTGATGCATTTTTAAATGTCCTTTAATTAGTAAATCTGAAGGTAACCATAGAGCTTTACCCATGAGTGATTGTTTACTATTCACTGCTAATTTAATATAATGTGATTTGTCGAAAATGAGCGAAACATGTAAAAATGTTGTAATGGTCTAGAAAGAAAGTCTATGTGTGATACCAGCACATTTGTTATGTCTATTAGGCATGTTTATTATTTCCAGAAGGTCTTCCAGGCTAGTTTACCAGAGGCCAACCAGACACAACCTGCTGACTAAAAGCAACCCTCCCCAACTCCTCCAGTCTTTCATTTCCCATATCTCTGTCACACTGACAGACATAAACAGGTGCAAGGCTGACGTTTCCATAGAAGTGTGAATCAAGCTGAGTTAAGAAAAACAGAATTTTAAAGACAACATCCAGATTTATATTGATTAAAGTAGCCCATAAATGCGTCTTATTATTCTCCATTTCGTCTTCTTCACCGGTTCACGGTCAGCTGTTCATTATGGGATTTGTTTGATCCATTATCACTTGTGCAAAACTAAACAGTTTGAACTCACAGACTTACACACAGACCTGTGACACTGGATATGTGTTACCAGCAAAAAAGTATATTTAGACCTGACTTCATGCTGCTTCAAAGTAGTCGCAGGCTTTAATAAATCAACACATGTTAACATACATATTGCTAAATGTAAAGGTTCAGCCAGTGTGAACAGATGACAAAATAACCTCCCGACATTTTGCAAATGCTTCACATGAAACACTGGAGGGGCAGTTTTGTATTTCAAGATCATGCTGAGCATGAAAACTCAACTCAAGCACACTTAGAATGTGATCGACAGAGCAGCGCTGAGTTGTGGCGAGAGCCTAAAGCAAAATCACCACGGTCTTACAACAATGGACACCTTGACAGAATGCTCGGCAGTGTCAGATGTGGACACTGAGATGACTGCACTGACAGCTGAAGATATTACTGAACAACACCCGGATGACAGCGATGAAGTGGAGCACCTTCGAAACAGGTACAGATCAGTGACTGTAAGTCTTAATATTGTATTCTGGATATTACTGTAGCTCAAAGGTTTCTGTGAACGTGGATTGCTCCCTAGTTTTCATAACAGCAGGAAATCGAGTTGTGTGAAATTCATATTTTCAATAATCTCATGTTGTCAAGTCACAGCGGTTTATGTTACGGTAATAAAGAGGATCCATTCCCACATGAAATGGTGACTTAATGGTGGAAATTCTCTTAGTGGCACCAACTTCTATATATGTTTGACTGAGTGATTCAGTGTGTAGCTCAAATTAATACAATAAAATGCAACAACCCTGCACTAATCCTACTTTCACGAAGGTTTTCACCTCCATGTAGGAGGTTCTGTTTTCACCAGCATCTGTTTGTGTGCCTGTCTGTTAGCAGGGCTACAAAAAAAAACTACTCGATGTATTTTCATAAAACTTAGTGGGCTGGTTGGGCACGTTGCGAGGAAGAATCCATAAAATTTTGGAGTGGACCCAGATAAAGGGGCGGATCCAGGAATTTCGTTTCGCTTCAACATTTTGAGATATGTCAATCGTAATCCTTAAATGTGATCCTGAGGACTGGCATCTAGACTGATTTTATGTAGTTTTATCTCACTGCCATATTGTCTGTGCCTTCAGTTTACGTGCGGCCGTCCACGATGACACCATCCAACCAAAGATGCAGTGCCTCATGATGGACTCTTCCTTCTCCATGGTGACTGTGCAGGGTGAGGACAGCGGGATCGCATGGGAGATGACTCCCAGTCGCTGTGCCACACCGTGGGCATCCGAGGCTGGAAACCCCTGTGTGGATCTCAGCTCTCTGGTTGCAGTGCGGCCTGCAACACCTGGGTCTGGTCCAGCAGGAAAGATTATTTTTGTCATGGATGAGGAGCTGCTGTCAAGACGGAAGAAAACTAAAGAGAGGGTGAGTGGTCAGAAGAGTAAGGCCGACAGACATCGAGAAGTCTTTGTACAAAGTTCTGAGGACATCTCAGGAAGGCCGGAGTTAGTAGGAGTCTCACAGCCAAATGTGAAAACCGAAGAAGGAGATGAAGAAGAACCGAATGAGCCTCTGGTAAATAAAGAGCAAAGACTATTCAGTTTAGTGTCTGAGGGGTCTGAAATCCTCAACATTGTTGTTCCTCCAAAACTTTATACTGTGGATGAAGAAGAGAGCAAAGCAATGGTGGACAATCTTTCTTACCTGGAGGAGAGCCCTGTTTCTAAAGCCAGTGACGAGACCAATGATTATGAGTTGGTAATCTCAACAGTGGGATCAGGTGCAGCAGGAGTTGAGCAGGTCAAGCCCTCACCTTCAGATGTTATGGATCCACCAGGGGCTCCAGTGGCCAGACCTCTAGGCATTAGAGCAGCTGGCAATGTGGACTACTTTGAGGCATACACCCTAATTGATGCCCAAGCTCCGGGAAGTCCTGCTGTGGTCGCACATGGACAGGTGGGACAAGAGGCGAGGGTTGACACTGATAATCAGGACACTAAGAAACTGCAGTCTGAAGACACCACCACCACAGCAACAGCAACAGTGGATAAAGACAAGTCAGATACAGACAACCAAGGGGAAATCACCTGTCAGCTTCTCGATGATGTCTTCTACGGTGGTACAGAAAACTACCAGAAAAATCTGAACAGAGAGGATGAAGTGGCTGAGGGTACGCCCTCAAGGCTCCCATTAAAACCCAGTGGTTCGACTTTGTTTGGAAGCCAAGAGGACATCCTGACTCCAATCTTTCTACCAGAAGGACCACCAAAAATTATAGACCCCATTTTATTTGAAGAGCCGAAAGCCATGGCCTTCCTTTACACCGACCTTTATGAGGAGGCAATCGGTAGTCGGGAGAAAGAAGAGGATGCAGAAAGTATAACCTCTGAGAAGTCCTTCCACAGCAGGCATTCAGACCGAGAGGCCAGGGGATATTTAGAGAAATATGTCCTCATAGATGAGACTCCAGTGGTGGAGGTGGAACAAACTGATAAAGGAGAATGCCCAGAGGAAGGTCCTCGGGTATTGTCCCAAGATTTGTATGAATTTGGCGATTTTCTGCCAAAGCCTGAAAAAAGTGAGATGCCAAGTTCAGAGGAGGAAATCACAGACTTCTTCAGGTCCAGTGCCAGTTCTTCTCCTTGTGATAAAGAGCCTTTTGCTCGATCACTCGAAGAAGATGAAGCCCAATCAACACCAAAGACTAAAGACAAGACAAACAAGAATGTCTCCATCAAGGTAGAAAAAGTCGCTGAAATCCCAATAGATCCATTGAGCATCTCAAGCTTTGAGTTTCCCTCAGAGGAAATTGACTGGGGAAGTACAGATGATTATACTCTGGACGAGGAACACGAGCATACAGAATTTTGGAAACAACATCCGGAAGTACAAAAGCCAGTTGCTCCTCCCAGGAAAAAGGCAGCATCCTCTCCTAAGGCATGTCTGGACCTAACACCGCTGATTCCTATCGACGCTATTCAGGAAAAAGAAGAGATTGGTGGAAATGAACAAATGGAGAAGGAGAAAGAGATGGCATCACCAGCAGAGACTGTTGAAGAGGGAGATGGAGAGCAAACGATGCAGACCTCCTGCAATGTTTCTTCATCTGAGAGTGCGTTCGCTATTGAGTCCGCACAAACGGAGAGTGTAAACGATGGCAACGAAATAAACACAAAACCAGCTGCAGCTGAAGGGAAGGACACTAAAACCATAGAAGAAAAGGAAATGAGCGAAACTGAAGCTGCAACAAAAGAAACTGAATTAGAAGAGGTAGATATTAAGTCATCGGAATCGGCTAAAACAGAGAAACAAAGAGACAGTTCGACTGCCTCACCAAGTGAACCAGCTAAAGACAAAGGACAGTGTATAATACTTTAATTGAGTATTTTCAAGCCATTTGTTGATGTGTTCATAATCAAAGTCTTAAAATCACTGTTGAATTAGTCCACAAATCAACTGAAATAAATTCTAAAAACTTCATATACACTCGAGGGATTTAAAAACATACCACTCATTGTTGGCCCAGTTTGAGGAAACTTTTCCTATGTTTCAAAAACAACTTGATCAAAATAACATTTGATATACAGAACACACTCACAGATTTTATATTTATAAGGGCACGGAGAGAAAAAGATGTACACACAGTATGGCTGTCCCAATGTTAGAAAACATTTTCTCCATTATAAAATGGGTTGTACATCTAAATGCAAAGTTTGGTCAAATGACTTATTTTTGTGAGTCGTCTTGAATTGAAATCAAAACACAATTTTAGAGAAATAGCTGTGTTGCCTTCAGCCAAGTAATCCCAAATGACCACTCTGTTGTTTAACTAACCCAGCCCTATAAAAAGACACAAAGATTGTGAAGAAAATAACATCTGCAATGCTGCAATGCTCACCATTCAACAATAGTGTGCCTACACCAGGTTTCTGTGGCCAGACGCACAACAACAGACCCCCCTGTGCCCGAGTCCACCACTTGCAACAACCTTGAATCAGGATATTGGCCTGTTGCACCTCAGAAACAGGTTCTGACCAGCCTCCGCTACAAAAGCCAGGATCATTGGCACCCATAATAGGCCTGTACATGTCAAAACAAGAGGCATGATGGATCTGAGCCTGACGACCTTAAAATGGTGCTGTGCTGATGGGACGACATCTCAGGGCCATGAAGGAGGATGCTGTCACAATAATTACAAACTACCCAACAAAATTTGTGCATTAACATATTGGTGCGATTTTAAATCCCTTAAGTGTATAAAGACTGCAAAATATTCTCTATCTCAGTCTAGTTTTCACCATTTCTACCTATTTGCGCCTGTCTCTACTCATTTTGCATGAATTTTAGTTCATATTCACATGGATCAAATATCCAGGGGCTGTTTTCCTTTGTTTCACCAGATTAACCAACTCCTTTCGGCGTAAATGGGTGGTAACAGTGCATGAATCATATTATGGGGAACGTTTAGGTCACAAGTGTGAATTAAAAAGGTGAGAGTGCATGTGTTTGTGCAGCGTTAGGATGGATCTTCATCTATAAATAAGCCTCTGTAACTTTAACCTGACACCTCGTCTCAGCTAGAAGTGTGTACTGTGTTTCTTCTGGTAAACAACCTAAGAAAAAGCTAGAAATATGTGCAAATATGCATATTATTAACTATTTTTGACTGTTTATTTATACCTTTAAATTCTTTAGGTGATTCTTGATGTTTTCTAAAACTGACATAACTACAATTTATGCTCAATGAATTTTTTAAAAACTATTTTAAATTATTATCTGCACCAAATATTAGGAAAAACACTGGTTTATGACTTTTAGCCAATCAAAAGGAGCTGTTTTTAGACAGGACAAAGCAGTCTTTACACATTTGGCCATTAAAGCAGGTTCATGTAAAGCAGTATTTGGAAACATAGTTGCCTCTAGGCCTGAATCCAATGGTCCCATCTGGAGCTCAGCAGTGATCCCCTGCCTGCCGACCTTGAAGAGCAGATTGAAAACACACTCCGAGACAAAAATACATGCATGCAGATATGTGGTATAAATACAATATAAAGATAAGTAAAGATACAGTATTGGTATTGTTGTTTTGCAGAGTAATGGTTGTGTTTAAAGGCTTTGTTTTAGGTATTCAGGTATAAAGGGACATCAGGTAATTATTGGGGCAGCATAAGAAAGCAGAATTTTACCTCAGCCCCGTAAAGTCACATGACATAATTCATGTGACATCATTTGGGGGGTGTAGTCCGCATTAAACTGGAATATGATCCCAAAAAAGCACGAGGCAGGGAAAATGACATATGCTTCAATATGAGATTTAAAAATTCGAATGACTAATAACATACATATAAACATGTATGGTGTAATATTGTAGGAAAATAAATATATTGTTTTTGAAATTATGTTTACATTTTTAAATTAGGACATTTTCTTGCTGTCACAAATCAACAAATGTGGTGTGGGAATCTTTTAAGAAGAGCTGCCCTGCAGTTCTGTGGAGGTGAGCTCCATTACACATTGTTTAGAAAGGGAAGATGTGTCACAGGGAGACTTAAGTGCGGCCACTTGAGTGTTGTCTAGTAATTACATTCGCCAAGGAAGTCATGTTTTCACCCATGTCAGTTTGTTGATGGTTGGTTTGTTGGCAGAATTATGCAGTGGATTTCCATGAAACCTAATGGGAGGATGGGTCTTGGGTCAGAATAGACCCCATTCAATTTTGGTGCAGTTCTGGATACAGTGGTAAATGCAGGACCTAAAAAAAATTCTTAACCATTATGTTGGGTTTTTTTGTGTGTAGTTTTTCAACAGAGCTATGAGTTTGATTCTGAAGGCCCCATTCCATTAAGTGTTCCACCAAGCTGGACTGGTGAACCAGGATGCACAATACCAGAGTCCTGAAACTGGGACAAAAAGTATTATTACTGTTCTGACACACCTGAGTGACACGTCAACTGTGAGAAAAGTCTTATTCCCTCATGAATATGAACATGTGAAATCTCCTTTATCATTCTGATGAGTTGAGAGTGACAAAATGTAACCTGGGAGCAGCGTATTCACTGGTATTAAAATACTTTTGTCACATTCCCACATCCTCAAACAAGTTCATTGCCAGATGCCCCAGGACTTCCTCTTCCTTTCAATCCCCTCATCTTCTAGACTCATACTCTTTTGATTCACTATAGCTTGTAAGCCCTGCAGACACTTGGTCCTGTAAGGCTGCCATTGTAAGTAAGAATATGTTCTAAATAGCTTGCCTGTTCAAAGAAAGGATAAAAAAAAAAATATGTTTTATATATTCCCATTCCCACACAAACTCCTGCTGCACAGCGCTACCAGCCTTGACAACTTTATCAGAGTCGTAGGAATAAACTTTTACACTCACACAAACTATATTTATTAGTGGCAGGGTTCAGTGTTGTTTTTTGGACTTTTCAAAAATTTTCTTTAAAATTAATTCTTTTCTTTGGGGCGGCTGTGGCTCAGGGGGTAGAGTGGTTGTTCATGGAATGAAAGGTCAGTGGTTCAATCCCCATCCCCTGTAAGTCTACAAGGTGAAGTATCCTTGAGCAAAGATACTGAGCCCCAATTTGCTCCCTGGGCACCGCAAGGCAAGGTAGTGTCAGCCCACTGCTCCTCAGGGATGGGTCAAATGCAGAAAAATAATTTATTTATTGTTATGTTCTTTATTTACTGAATGTTTGATTGTATTCTATGTTTGCTGAGTGTCTTGAAAGGCGCCCATGAATAAAAAGTATTATTATTATTTATTAACATTCATGTGGAAATGAAATGACAAATATTTAACTTTTGCACCTCTTAAGCTACAATATTCTGTTCAATATAAGAACTCCCCCCCCCCCCCCGATAATGTGTGTTGATTTTTAAAGAGCAGCTCCGATACCACTGAACACCAATTGGAGACGTTGCTCCCAGTTTACTCTTGACGTGTCATTGAGGTGTGTCAGAATATTAATAATAACTGCATTCCATTTAGTTGTCCCAGTTTGAGGACTCTGGTATTGTGTATGCTGGTTCACCAGTACAGCTTGCTGGAACACTTAATGGAATGGGCCCATAATGAATTATTCAGTAACATCACTAGATTTATTGCGTATCACAAGTCTGCTGTGAGTAAAGGTTCGAGGACGTCCAGGACAAAGGTAAGACTCTTTCATTGATCTTCTATAGATTTTAAGGGACAATGTTGTTTATGGGATGGAGACATACAACACCATTTATCAGGTTCTGGCTTCAGACAATGTTTTATTATATGTATATAGATTAATTCTTAGTTTTTGTGCTTTCAGGAAGGATATTAATAACTTAAGTCTAACATTACACCTTCACTCTCTGCAGCTGTGATATACTGCACAATTCATATTTTATGATAAGTTGTACATTTAATTTCTGATCAAAGAAGAAGGTTTTGCATCACAATTCCAGACAGCGAACATGTTCACTAGTGAACATATGTGTGAAATGGTCAGGGAGAGATGAATTTCCCATGTAATAAAAAATATCCACTGACTTTAAGGTTCTGTCGTTGCAGCTGAACACAATGTTTGCAAAATCTGCTCTGCTCTTTGCCCTCATTTTGATTTGCCGTCCAGGTAAGTATCACTAATTTAATGCAGTGTATTGGATGTATGAGCTGTAACCACTTCAACAAGTTAACAAACTGTGTATCTCATGTTCTTCATCAGGTAAAAAAATTGTGGAGGGCCAAAAGGTAAAAGAATAATTTCAATTTCATTTCATATTATGTGTAAAATGTAAAGAATATTGTAGCCTGACATGGAAAACTTCAATATGTGATCTCCACAAAAGTTGTTCATTATATGCCTGATTAACCAGTATGTATGTTTTTCCTCAGGAAGTTATTTCCGTCTCATTGGAATGCGGAGACGAGTTAAAACCCGCGTGTGGATCTGATGGAAGGACCTACTATAATGACTGTCAGCTGATGATGTATAACTTGTAAGTAATTTTCCATAAATCCTTGATGAAAATTACAACATTAACAGAAATAAAAAACATAGTTTAAGCTTTTCAATTGGTTTACTTACATGGAGATTTTCTGCATGTATCAAGACTCTTACAAAAATGTACATTTCTTTTCTCACAGGTTCACTGGCCAGAAAATCCAACTCGCACATAATGGATATTGCTGAGGAAACAGCAGGAAAACTTAGGATGTACATTTCATGACTTTGTCGTCTGAATGCTGATTTAAACTGTACCATTTCAATGAGTTGTTACCGAAGCAGAAAATATAAAGAATAAAAAAAAACATGAGCATCAACAATTGGTCTCAGTCCTGAATTTATTCTCTTTGTTTAAATGTCTTGAGTGTGAACTGAGAAAGTGTAAATCATTAAATAAAGAACAACTTGACAGACTTGCTGTGTCATAATAATAATAATAATAATGATAATAATAATAATAATAATAATAAAGGAATCGAGGAATAAAGAAGTTTCCTGGAATTTGGTTCAGTATTTCTTCCCATGCAGAGATGGGAAGTAACGAAGTACATATACTTAATTTCTCTTCCTAAGTAGAGCTTTCAGGTATCTACTTCACTAGTCCCTACATTTTAACAAAAATGTTTGTACTTTCTACTCTTTAGATGTTCAAAAAAGGTTCGTTACTTCAGATTTTCTTTATTTTGCATCATTGTGTGGTTTCCAGACATAAAGACTCACTTTGACCTCAATGCAAAGGACAATACTATATATGACAAAGATCAGGACAGGGGCATGGAATAATGAAAACATGACCGTAGGAGAGAAATGACAAAAACAAAACAGGAACTGATGAAACTCCAGACCATGACATCACCATTATGTGTGAAATTTAGAAGTGTGACTCCACTGTGTGTAGTGTAATGGGTTTATACTATTACCAGTTTATTTCTCTTTATATCTCTTGATGCTTATAGTGGGGCTAGTTCTGGTTCCTCTCAGGGCTGGTAGCTCTGCTGCCTGGTCAAAAGTTTGAATATTACGTTTTCCAGCAAGCTTTACTCACCACCATATCAAGTTATTCACATATAAAACGACTAGGAAGAAAACAATACATTTTCAGAAAAAAAGAAAAACTCTTTAAATGTCCCACATTATGCAAAATACACTTTTTCATGGTTCTCCTCCTTCTTCCGACTCACTGCTGTGCAGCAGCTCTGATTCAATGTCGACGTCCAACTGCAAGAAAGCTGCTATTAGAGTTTATATCTTTCACCAGTACAGCTTGATAGAATGCTTTGGCGACGCCTAGTGTTACAAATGAGCATTTCCCTGTTTTCTACGGTTTTAAACCACTTTTTTTTCCTCCTCCGCGTCAGCAGGTGGCAGTCGTGAGTTAATAGGCTACTATTAACGTCACCAAAACAAGTCTCCAGGCCATAGAAATACAGTAGCTAGAGTAATTATGCTAATTCACTAACACATATTCTATCTAGCTAAAAGAACTGTTTTTTCTAGCTGGTCTATTTCTATGCAAGAGGTCCCTCTACGGCGCAGTGTTTGACTGCTCGTCTAAGTTAGCTTTCTGCTAACTCCGCAATGGACAATGCTTCCACGTTGTACTCTCCAGCCAATCAGGAAGAAAACGGACCAGAAACTTGCGACACCCCCTCGGTGGAAGATGGATTAGTCGACGCTTTTGGCAGCCTAGCTTCACTCCCGGTCGAGGTTGGCGAGAGAAGACCGACGTGTTTACGGTGCCGGTGAGCTGAATGAAAGCTAAGCTAATGCTAGCCAAGTTAGAGTCGACCACCATTTCTTCTTCTGCTTCTTCCTCAGTTTCTTCTTCTTCTTCTTCTCACAGTAACCAGTTTGCTTTAATGGGGGACCAGATTTATTTCGTTACAGAAAGGCTCAGTTGAAACAGACAGATGGGGCTAATCAGGGGAGTCACTAGGTAATCACAGCTCTTCAACTTTCCTCCCATGTAGTCGCCCTCAGAAGGTGTGTCTCTGTCCTTTTCTTCCACCTCAACCCCTGGAGGTCTCCACTTGTCTGTATATAGTGCAGCATCCTGCAGAGGTGAGTCACTAAATATCAAATAAGACTGTTTAACACAGATTGTTATTGTCTAAGGTGCCTTTAAACCTTAACTTGGTATCCAAATGTCTGTGCAAAGGGTTTTCCTTTCCTGTTTTTACTGGCTAATACCATCACCAATGGTATGGTAATGGTGGAAGACAAGTTATCTCTCTGTGTAAGACTACTCTCAGCAGTATTGGACAGTAGTGGCTTTACTAGTTTAACTACATGTTTCTGATTCAGATAGCTTTTTTCACCATGAGTGTTTTGTCCTGAGGTCGATCAGTGAGATACCACCAAAGGGGAAAAGGAAGGGGTCTAAACGATTATATTATATTATATTATATTCCAAAGCAAAAGTATTCAACCTCAGCTGCATTTTAAGTTCATTGGTAAAATCTACTATTTATCATTTGTTTGCAATAACCAAATCAAGCAAGAACATTTTAACCCAATGCATCAGATTTGAGTGTTTTCCCTAAATATAACATAAAATGCTGATTTTACTGACGATTGTAGTCTCAAAATTATTCAAGCGTCTCTAGCCTTCTTCAAAACCCATCAGAGATTTTCTATGGGATTCAGTCAGGCGACTGTGACGGCCACTCTGGAATGATCTAGAACTTCTTCTGAAACCAACTCTTGGTGGACTCTGAGGTCTGCTTGCGATCGTTGTCCTTTTGGAACGTCCAGTGATGTCCAAGCTTCAGCTTCCTCACAGACTTTGCGCGCTGGTGAGACGTTTTCTCCTAGGATTTCCTGATCCTTGATGGAATCCATCCTTGATGAAAACACACTGCAGGCTTCCAGTGGCCTGAGGACACAAAGCAGCCCCAGAGCGTCACCGAGCCTCCGCCATGCTTCACTGTGCATAGGGTGTTCTTTTCAACATATGCTTCATTCTTCCTCCTCCAGACGCAGACCCATTCGCCCCAAGAGTTCCAGTTTGGTTTCATGGCTCCACAGAACAGCATCCCAAAACTTCTGTATCTTATCTAGATGGGTCTGAGCTACAGGAGCGACTGTTCTTGTGTTGTGGACATGGAGCCCTTATGTAAATTTGGGCCTAAACTGAAAAAACTGGAACTCTACTGCTGAAGTAAGTCTATGAAGGTTAGCACAGTGTTTTAACAACATCTGATTATTAAATGCGTGCTCTTATGATGGATGATATTCAAGGGGGGGGGGGGGGGGGGTGAATAATGCTGAGACTACAGCAGTCAAAAATAACATTCTGTGTTGAATGTGGAATAAAAAAAACTTCATAAACAAGTTACGCTGAGATATTTAAACTGTTCTTGTTTGGTTTTAATTATTGCAAACAGCTGATTAATAGTATATTTAGCCAATGAACCTACAATTGAGGCTACTAATTGCTCCTCAGGGATGGGTCAAATGCAGAGTTCGCTACATTGTACCGGGTATAATTGTAAGTGACAAAGCTTAAAAAAAAATACAGATTGCATTGAAATGTCTGCAGTTCAAAAAAATACTTATTTAACATTCATCTTTATTATTAGAGGCTCTTGAGTCAACCATTCTAACTTCTGGTGTTCCATCAGGAGAGCAGAGTTCTTCGAACAGTTCCTCTACTTGCTGCTTGTTTACCACAAGGAAAATGCAACGTCATAGTTGGAAGGAGATTCAGTGAGGAGAGGTAATGTGGAGGAGAGGTAATGAGGCTGTATTCCCTGTTTGCACAATAATTTGAATAAAATAAGAGTATCACAACAACATTGTCACAGATTTCTATACATGTATATATAATTTTTTTTGTCCCCATCTGTTCTTCTCTCAGACACCCAGAGCTGGCTGCAGTGTGTCGGGACAGCAGAACGCTGATCCTGTATCCAGGTCCCAAATCCCAGAACCTGGAGGAGGTAGTGCAATACCAGGAAGTAGGCACTGTCAAACGTAATGTGATCATCATAGACGGCACCTGGAGCCAGGCCAAAAACATGTTCCTCAAAAACAGCCTGTTCCACCTGCCTAAACAGGTGTGTAGAACTGTTACCACGTTAAAAGATTAACGGGTTAGATACGAGGAGAACAGAGGGAGCTTTTCAGAGGGAAACCTTTCTGTGAAGTTGAAAGTATTCAGACTGTCACAGAATCTGAGCTCCTTGCTGTTACGGAAACATTTAAATGGATCATAGTCAGAGACGCCGGCCGTACCAGACTGTACATTGTTTCATTGCGTGACATTATAACATGAACGGCATCGTCTTTTTATATGTCAACAGAAGGATTGCCCCGCTTAAACCACTGATGACGTGCTTTTGTTTGTCAGGTACAGCTCAATACTCAGTATGTGATGTCCAGTCAGTACGTGATCCGCACACAACCCTCCAACATCTGTCTGTCCACGCTGGAGTGTGCTGCTGTCGCCCTGTCCATCCTGGAGCAGAATGATGACATCCGAGAGGTGACGGAGTGAAATAATTAGAAGCTCATGTTTTCAATGGCATCTGTTTGTTTGTTTGTTAGCAGGATTATGCTAAAACTACTTGAGATATTACCATGAAACTGGGTTGGCAACAAGTTTTGGAGATGATGCGGATAAAAGGGCGGATTTCTTTTTCTTTTTCTTTTCCCCCGGACCGAACAGGTGACAAGGGAAAATAAATTTTCCGTATATTTTATAAGGCTTCCTTTGCGATGTGTTTGTCCAGGTTCTGCTGAGGCCCCTGAAAGCGCTGTGCTCCTTCCAGCTGCAGCACGGCGCTCAGATTCATCATAGCAAAGAGCATCTACTGAAGAATGGCATGTACGACAAACCCATGCCCAAGAACAAACGCAAGATAAAGAGGATGGAGAAACTTGTCACTGACCACAGCATTTCCCCAAGTGACTGAGCACAGACTCCATTCATCTTTGTATACACAGCTGTCTATGCTGCACAGGACTGCATCATCAGAGCAGCACGTAGCGCCATCAGGCTGCAGGAAACCACTGTGGTTTTTGGGAGTTTTGTTTTTTCTTTTTAGGTAAAGGGGTGTTAAATGTAATTTATGTTTTTTGTGATTAATTTAAAACAAATTCATGACAAGTTAAAGATGTCACTTAAGTGTCAAGGTTTGACAATAAATCAGGTTTCTTTTGTTTTAAAATGTTTACACTTCCTCCCTGCACTTTATAAAGACTATGGTGGTTGTGTTATGATTGACTTAAAATGGAAGGGCTTATTCTATTGATATTTTATAATGAGAAAAAAATCTTCATTCAAATGTTACAAAAATAAAAATAAATTTAAAAGTCATGTGATATTAATATTGTTTGTCTACCAGATGCACACAATACACAGCAGGAATATTCACACTTCATTTGAGAATTGTACAGTACTTCATGTGTGGTCAGTATTTTAGATGATGTGAATCACCAAATATACAGTAAGGTACAATTGAACTGTAATGTTTTTAAATACTTTAGGTACTTGTAGCTACAGGCCTAGAAGGACAATAGTGTGTCTATGCCAGCGTTGGCCAGAGGAACGACGACTGACTGCCTGCACGCTGGTCCAACATGTGACTGAATCAGGGTTGACATATCCACCTGCTGCACCTCAGAAACAGATTGTGACCCATGTCTGCAACAGAGACCATTGACATCCATAATAGGCCTGTACATGCCAAAGCAGTAAGAAAACGTCTGTGGCAAGATGGACATGGAGCCTGTCAACCTTCCACTATTTCTGTGCTGACAGGACGCCGTTCAGTTTCTGATGTCACAGGTCTGACTGAGGAGTGAACCACCATCCCACAGGATGACATCATCAGGAGGTTGTGCCAGTTTCATGCAGAGGAGGATTGCTGCTGGAATCAATGCTGATGGGGAATGCACTTAATACAGATTGTGTAAAATGTAATATATTCCAGTTGTGTCACCTGATAGGTTTATGGTGCTTTTGGTGTTTTTTTGTTACAGATTACATTAAAAGTTTATAAAGAATAAAGTATGTGTTGCTATTTTAATCAGACACAACCTGCCAAAGCCAATTTGCCAATAAACACTGGTGCGTTTTTAATTACCTTAATTACCTTTTCCCTCACTTGTTTTTTTTCTCTCTGTATGTTGAGTTGGGAGTCCGGAAGCCCCGCCCCGCTGACGCTCAAGAGTTATTCTTTGTTATTCTAAATGTATCAATATTGAAGATGTCGCTGGTCCAAATGGCACCAAATTTAGCGCAGGGCGTCCTTACGTCCCAGGCAATCCACCTATCAAGTATGAAGTAGATCGGATGAAGGATTCCCAAGATATTCGGAGGGCAGAGAAAGGGATTCCTCTCAACAGGGGTTTCAGCCGAAACTATTTTTTAATGTGCCAGGCAGCAGTACTACTGCGCATGCGCGTTTCCTGTCGGCCCGGTTCCTCCGCCATCTTTGTCGGCTATCCATTGTTCACTCTGGAGCCAACAACGGTGGCAAAACAGTCCAAACGGGGCATTAAAATATCTTGACAGCGACATAGGCAGTTTCCCGCGACAGTCGTGGATTTGTTTTCAGGTTTGAGACTTGTTCTCGACGAGCAAGTTGAACATAATGGACGAAGAAGCCAAAACCCTGTAAGTGTGCCCCTGCGTTAATGTTAGCTAACACTTGTATTCGTCACGTAGCTAGCATTCAGTGGCAGACTATCATCTAAGGCAAAAGGTTCATTTTTCTGTGATGGGGAGGTTTTATCGCTATACAATTCACAAATCGAATAAGTGCTTATGGTTTTGCGCAAACATTCGACAAATATAACCTAACACGACTGAATAATTGGCCATAATGTCTACGATCGGCACATACTTGACGCTAGCAAGCTATTTCGAGAAAAATCGGGTCGGTTCTCACTGCTCGTCGGGAAAAACCTAGTGTGTGCATCAGTATAAAATAAATACTACAGCACATGATTTGTGTGAATATTTACTTTAATAAATTGGCAGAATTGAACTGTTTTACAATGCAGTTGTTCTTTAGTCCGACAATGAGCCAGACCACTAAACTGCCAGTTGTTTCTATTGGATTTGGTGTGCCATCACTTCCATAACATTTGTCGAACAGGTGCTCTTATAGGTGCTCATTTGTATGGATAGTTTTGCCACCAGTGAACTCGCTAAATGAAAACACATACACACTAATACAGATCTTAATTTAAACTCTCTATTTTAAGCCGGCTCTGAGGACAAGGTCAGTAGCTGAGATTTCAGTCGTGTCTGTTGTCCCTAGCTGCACTCCATCTGAAGAGCTGAATATCAAATGCAGACTACAGAATCATTTCCCATGAACGGCCTTGAGACTAGTGTTAATTGTGTTAGCTATTTTTAAATTTAGTCATAGTGTGTTAAATGTCCCTATTAGTTTTTGTCATATTTAGACTATGTTATCCTGTTTTTGTCAAGTTTTAGTTGACTGAAACACTGTTCATTTTCTTCTTATTTAGTCAAAGAAAACATCCAGTATTTTAGTCTAGTCTTAGTCAATGAAAAGTCTTGACTTTTTTAGTCATTAATAAGACATCTGGTTATTGTTAACATTTCAGTCAATCCAGTCGAACCAAAACCAATATGGTTTGTCATTTTACTTTTATTTCTCTTATTCCGCATTAGGTTTATTTATCATTCATTTCACCATTCTCTGATGAAAAACAGGTGGAATAATGATTAATAATGCAGCTTTGCAGGGAGTGTCTGGTTTGATGATGTCAATTTAAGTAACACATCCAGACATGGAATATGTTCTGATTTGCATATTTATTCTGAACCTGCGCCTGGCACCAAGTCAATGAGCCGGGCCTCTTACCCGTTTAATGTTTGAGAATAAGTTTGGACCCTAAGACCTCTAATCATTTCCCTTACCAAATAGAAGTGTGAGACTCTGAGTGGCAGCTATCATCGGGGAAACTTCTGAGGGAGCCAGCTTCTACATGGTTTAATAGTCTTTCACCCCTATACCCAGATCACATGACCCGCTTTGCATGTTAGGACCTCTGCTGGCCTCCACCAGAGTTTCCCCTAGCTTAGTTCACCATTTTTTGGGACCAATCGCACATGCTGATGCTCAACCTCAGATCCCACCTCAGGCGGCGCAGCACAGGAAATGAATCTGCTGTACACGCTATTCAATGAACAAAATATTTGGATTATAATTTAGAAAAAAAGTCTTATATTTTTTCTCCACTTGTTTTGTGGATGAAAATAAGGGGAGATTATTTTAAAGAGTTAATTTTTTAAAACTGCAGTTTAATCTTTTTTTTGTCAATAACATTGCACGTTGATTTAGACATAGTGTCTAATCACATCTGTGGCGTCTCACAGTCTCTTCTTAGCCATGTAAAAAAGGTTGGTAACCAACATTTTTGTCATAGTTTCCGTTAACAGAAAAAATACATTTATTGTTTTGAAACAAACTTGAGGAAATAGATATAATGAACACAACACAATCAGGAAAAACAATACCTACATGTAGCAGTACACATCTGAGTACATGAACAATAGTATGAAACGCCAGCTACGCCCAGAAATGCTGATTGAGTGCTTCATATGCAAGCTAAGAAGTCACAGGAGACGCATGATTCTTATCTTCCTGGCTGGATTTTCATATAGGTGCAGGAAGAGCTTACAAAACAATCACAAAACAGTCTTTTTGTGTACCTAGGTATGTGGGGAATCTGTCCAGGGACGTGACAGAGGCCCTCATCTTGGAGTTGTTTGGCCAGATTGGACCTTGCAAGAGCTGTAAAATGATAGTAGATGTAAGTTCGACCTTTTTCACTCTATGTGACAAACACCTTTCTACCTTTTTAATCATAAAAACCGTTGTCACCATGTTTGTTAATGTTTTGCCATCTCTGACGACAAAAAGATGACTAAATCTGATTTCAGTTGATCTTAAAATATTTGTTTCCTGTCCACTCCAGACAGCAGGTCATGATCCGTACTGCTTTGTGGAGTTCTATGAGCATAGACATGCCACGGCCACAATTGCAGCCATGAATCGTAGGAAAATTCTCGGTAAGGTAAGCAATCATTTCTCCTGGGTGAGTCAACTTGGACAATGCTGTGCTGAGAGGGTTCAAATGAAGAGGCTGGAAAAGCTTGTATCTAGTTAAAGCTTATCTTCCTGCTCCACTGTATTTAATTGGTTTTACGCCCTTGTGCACATTATTTTTCTGTGCACAGTCTGAAATCTATAACCTTACTGCTGTTAAGTATCAGAATGGTAAAAATCTAATGTCTAAGGACTTTAATAATGTGAGTGTATTTGTAATGAATTTTTATGGCTTCTCGTTGTATTAACATGTGTCAGGAGATACTCAAGTGATTCGGATAGATCAAAAAATATGAAAGCCATACTGGACACCGAGTAATCAGTCAATAATTAGTAGATTGTTTTAGTGTATTCTGCTTTTTTGTGTGTTTGTTTTTGTTAAAAGGGAAAAGAAAAACAAATTTAGTTTTGAACTTCTTTCAACATTCAGACTGTTTGAGATTCTTAATTGTTGACCAGTTATGATTGAATTTAGACCCATGATTATGCTATTAATTATTTCTGCAATATTTCCATTAAGCACAATATCTGATCTGTGCAACAATATAATAACTTTTAGGGAAAATAATAGCTCCAAAAATTTACCCCCACTGACATTTTTTTTACGGTTAGTTTGATCAGTTCCATATTTATTCATCAATTACTTCGGGCTGGATTTATTCAGGCATTTATTACTTTGAGGTCAGCAGTTAATAATAAAGACTTGATAGTCTTTATTAGGGGGATATTAGTTGATTAATTGGCCACCATTATATTGGTTCTTTGAAAATCCATCAGTGTTGAGTGTGAAGTAGGTTAGAGGAGCGGTTCTAGCAGCAGAACCAGAGACCAACCGATAGGCCAATCTAATAATAATCTAACTAATAAACTGATCACTTACATTGGGAATTGACTCAAGTGTAAACAAAGTGCTGTTTTTTTTGTTTGTTTTTTTAAATTTTCACTTCATGCGTCATCCTGTCTGCTTTAAATAGGATTTTTCCTTAAGTGAGTTTTCCACCTGTGTATGATCTGATTTAACATGGCCCTGCTGTGTAATCATGCTACTTGTAACGTTCTTTAATACTTTAATTGATGCTCTTCTTTGCCCCTACGTCTTTCCTGCTATGTGTTCTTTTTGCAAAGTTATTCCCACATAGAATCTACATAAGAGCAACTTCAAGAGAAATACTTTGAGTTGAAAATATTTTATCCTCAACAGGTATTGAAGGACCATTTGAGGAGTATAACAAGTTCGTAAAAATCACTTGTTTGTAAGTCCCTTGTTATTTGGACCTTACTTCCTACAGTTTTACTCCAAATTTTTGACTAGACTGAGACTGAAATGTTCCTGATTATGAAGGTGATATCCCTATATATTCTCCACTGTGTTTTGCTGTTTTATTAATTAATGCAGAGGTATGTAAAATTAGATAACAATGGATAAATCAATTTGTAGTGGTGGTTTAAGAACCCAAGTGTGGCATACAAAGGCCGCCTTTACTTAAAAGAAGTTCTCAATCACAAAAAAGAAGTAAAACTGGTGTGTGACAACCTCTGATCAAAGAAAAAGCACCTTCCTCTCTTCTGCCAGCATACTTCACTTCTCACCTTTTTCTTTTTCTTCCTCGCTCTCTACAACTGTCTCTCTTACAGGAGGTCAAGGTCAACTGGGCCACGACACCAACCAGCCAAAAGAAAGACACAAGCAGTAAGTAATGAGAGAAATCTCATGGTTGCAACGTTTCTTCTCAGAAAATGGTTTCTTCTTCGAGGTTCAAAGGGTTTCGAGGTAGAATTTATTGTAACTCCCACAGGATACAGTAATGAAAGAAAGCACGTTCCCTCAGTTGTACAGTATACACAGTAGGAAGCAAGCAATAATCATACGATTACAGTTCTGAAGCTGTCACTGGCAATGAAAATCTCTTTTCCCACAATGCCCATACAAACATGTATAAAAACAACAACAAATTAAATTAGAATCTAAGACATGAATATCGCAGTTAGTTAAAAATGCATAAATATAAATAAAACGTATTCTGGCAGAGCGTTGTAGAGGAGGTGTAAAATGTATGAACTGTATTGTAGTGATTATATGTGACGGTTTGGTGATGTGTTGAAATTTTTCAAACGATCAGCCCAATAACCTGATTGCCCATATATGGGCGCAGTGATGTGAGAAGACTAGTTAAAGTATCCTGATTCCTTTTTGTTCACGTCTCACTATGAACCGATGTTTTACATGATTGTATGAACTACGGTGTGACTGTGTTTTAGGTCACTACCATGTCTTTGTTGGAGATCTAAGTCCTGAAATCACCACAGAAGACATAAAAGCAGCTTTTGGTCCGCTTGGAAAAATATCGTAAGTATTATGTTATATATCGTGTGTGAAACTATAATCACACCTTCCTCTGTAGCCACAACCCGTCCATATAAAGAGGCACTATGTTACTAATATCAGTCTGAGGTTCTTGACTGTGTGGTAACTTATCCACAGGGATTGTCGAGTGGTGAAAGACATGGCCACAGGTAAATCCAGAGGCTATGGCTTTGTGTCCTTCTTCAACAAATGGGTAAGTGTGCCAATAACAGCCATGTTATGTTCACCTAGATGGTCCAAGGGGATGAGGGGCGTACCACTAGAGACTAGAGGGGCGCTCAGAGATGTATGTAATGTTATAATTATGAAGCATTAGCTGCATGTGTTGCTACAGGGGGCGTGGCTTTCAGGCTATTGAACACGATGCACAGCTTTTATATGCATTTAGTGTTGGACCAGATGTTTCCTCTGGTTAGCTTTGTATTTCACATCAGACACTGCAGCGAGCTTTGTCTGCACTAAGTTCTAAAAGGTGTTTTGTGTTTCATGTCAGTGACTTGAGAATTTGCGTTGTATCCCTTCATATAATCAGGATGCAGAGAACGCCATCCAGCAGATGGGTGGACAGTGGTTGGGAGGGAGGCAGATCAGAACCAACTGGGCCACAAGGAAGCCTGCTCCTAAAACTACAAATGAAAGTAGGTCCACAGTAATTGAAGGTTGATCATCTGTATCTTCAGCTTCTTTTCTTCTCGTTGTCGGTTCAGTGCAGCAGACACACAAACTGGTGGCTGGCAACAGTTAAAAAAAAAAACAACCTGTTTTAACTTGTCTTTTTAGCTACCAATACCAAGCAGCTTTCTTTTGACGAGGTGGTAAACCAGTCCAGCCCCAGCAACTGCACCGTCTACTGTGGGGGGGTCACAACGAATCTCACAGGTGAGTCGCATGTTGTCCATAGGTTTGAGCTCCGGTTTAGAGGAACGACTCCCACGTGGAATATAAATGTCTTTCTTTTACCTTCAGAGCAAATCATGAGACACACCTTCTCACCTTTTGGCCAAATAATGGAAATCCGCGTTTTCCCAGACAAAGGCTACTCGTTTGTGAGGTAGGTGGACTTTCTGATTGATCCACCTGCCATTTATTTAATGTGACATATCAACCCTTCATTCATGGGCAGGATGACTTGAGATTAAACGGTCGAGTATCTCTCCTCTGTGTTCAGGTTCAACTCCCATGAAGCAGCAGCTCATGCCATTGTGTCTGTCAATGGCACATCCATAGAGGGCTACGTCGTAAAGTGTTACTGGGGCAAAGAAACCACAGACATGGTTGGCCCCGTACAGCAGGTACAGATGCCACAGGTAAGCATCATGTAGTCTGTTTACAATCTGCACCATGTTAATCCCTGGTGGTGAACTGCTACAGTGCCGCTTCATTTGACTGTGCGATCCTAAATCTACTGCTGTACCACCGTATAACGTTGGTGCAATGCGATACTGTGCATCCTGAAGTGTTTGTCTTACATCAGCAGAACACGGTGAGCTTCACAGCGCAGCCCTACAATCAGTGGGGTCAATGGTACGGCAATACGCAGCAGATCGGTCAGTATGTGCCCAACGGATGGCAGGTGCCGAACTATGGAGTGTATGGACAGACCTGGGATCAGCAGGGCTACAAGTGAGTACCAGAGACGACCCAGGATCAAATCAACGGCTCGAGTGAATGCAAGAAAAAGTGTTTCTGTTCCCGTATCAGGCAGCAAAACTTTTTTGTTTCCATGCAAACATCAGTCCTTCTTTTCTTTCCCCCTCCCTGAGCCTACGACAGAGTTTAGGACTCGTATGGCGGTGGAAAGGAGACGATGTCTGCAGGCATTACAAACTTACAGGACAAAACACACAAACATGGAAGAATCGTGTTTACAAACAACCTCAAGAATCAGAATCAGCTGTTACTTCCGCTGTTACTTCCCCTGTTACATGGCGGCCGATCTCGCGATCTCGTCCTCTGCTCAAAGGTTAAGGAGCTCCCGGACGTTACGCAATCTCCCCCATTTAAAGATTATTTACGATTAATTTTTTTCTTCTTTGAGTTGGATGCTAACTGCTCCTAATAGGTCATCAAAACGCTCATTTTGTACAGACGTCTTTTCATGCTGCCAGCTCAGGTAGAACAACAATGACCCCCCTGTTCTGTCTTCACGAGTTAAATATCAGCGAGACATAAACGTCATCAGTCCTGTCTTGATCAGATTGTATAAAAGGCGTTTCTGCCTCGTGTCTGGATCTGATTCCATTTGTCTAACTTTTGTGTTTGCCTGCTCTTTCAGTCATTTACATGCTGGAGCCGGATGGACGAGTATGGGGGCCGTGAGCAACGGGGGCATGGTGGAGCCTGGGCAGGGAGTCAACGGGACGGTGCTAACCAACCAGGCTGGCATGAGCACTGCTGGCTACCACACTCACTGATCACCGTAGCCCCCCCCCCCGAAGCCTCTGAGGCCACAAGGATGATACTCTGCTGGGGGGGGGGGGGGGGAAGAGAGTGCATTGGAAGTGCTCCCTCTGTTACCACACACAAGTTATTCAGTTAGTGAGGCTGGTACACCATTTATTCAATCTTACTGGCCCATAAACTCACCCACTGCCCAAATCGCAAGTGTGAAGAGAACGATCCACTCCAGGACACTTGAACACTGTTACAGCAGCCATTGCTAATGCACCTTGCATTCCTGGGCCCATTTTATTGTTTGGAGTATTTTTGTAAAGTCTGCAGATAACTGGCCAAATGTAAATTCTACGATGATCATGTCAAGATATTTCTAGCACAGCCGCATCTTAGTTGAAAAGGAGGAAGTGTTCAGCTCATGAAATCTTATCATACCACCATGTTTTGTTTGTTTTCAGCTCCTCAGAGCCAAAGAGCAAGGGCAGAATATTACAAATGTGTAACAATCAAGACAGGGAGGAGAGGCCACTCTATAGTCTGCAGTAAGGGGTACAGTTTTTATGCTTCTCAGTTGGAACCTCTTGCTCTGTTTTGGTCTGTTTACCTGCTATTAAAGTGAAATTACAAGTCCAGGGAAGTTCTCAGGGTGTTGTCAAGTCTTTTGTAGGAAATCACTGAGTGGAAGCAGGCGGATCGACAGGAAGCAGACGCCACAAATTGAGTCAAATTCAACGCTCCTTCACTTCAACTCCTGGAACGGACTGAGAATCTCGCCTGCGGCTAAGAAACGTGTGCGTGAACTCGGATGCTTTTACACGCAAGACAACATCCAGGTCATCTTCCCCTGACACATTAAAGGACTATGCCGTTTTTCTTTTGCCGTCATTTAAAGTGTAATTATCTTTCTAAAAATTGCTGACATTGTGTAAAGAGCTTTTGCCTTTTTGTGTTTTATTTTGGGACTGTCTTACAAAGAAATGTTGCAGTGACACCATTGAATCTTTATGATGTGTGAAAACTTGTTTGTTTATGAAACTTTAAATGGCTGTCGACTTTATTTTTTAAATTAGATTTTCAGTATCTCAAATAAACCAATTGCAGGGATTTCTGCCACTCATCTTAATTATAGGCAGACAAATATTGCACAAATACTTAAAGTAATCTTTTCACAAAAATTTGAAAGGCTAGTTGTTTTTTTCTATGTTTTTGCATTCCACTTTCTTTTGTCATTTCCTTTGGAGGTCTGTTCTATGTCTGCTCAGTTGTACTGAATCTGTATAAAGGACAACATGCTGATTAAGGAAGCGTACTTGCTTCTGGTTGGAGTAATAAATTACACTGTTTGACGGTAGCAGCCCTGTCCGGTGCTGGTTTGTGTGCAGAGGAGACGGTGCAACGTTTGGTTCTCCCAGAGGCTTGGAGGACGAGCAGCATTGTTATGCAATGCAAACGCCTTTTGGCTGATCAATAATTTAAATTATTCTGTTTTAAACCTAAATAATTGTTTTTATAGATTAAGATACAACCTTGTAAGGATCACATTCACTTTTGCACTGTGGCCAACATTTTTAATATTGCTGAGAAATCCATTGTGTTGCCTTATCAGTTACTATTAATTTAACCAAAACCCATCCCAGAGTAGGCCGTGCCTAAGAATGTTTTCACAGGAGAAGTTGTGTTGATGCTTCGGGAACATGGTTTGTTTTTGCTTTGTCCCATTAAAACGCTGATGCTCAAAGGTGTGCCGGACTATGGAATATGCTTCTAGACAAAGATGTTAGATGTTTTAGTTGGACTTGAATAATCCAAACAAACCTATATGGCAACTATTATGATTATGGTTTCAGCACCTCAAATGTGAATATTTCCTCTCTGCGTTATACTACTGTAAATTGAATATTGTTCAGATTTTACTGTTTGGATAAAATAGTTTTTTGAAAAAGTTATTGCAACAAAATCTGCAAACACACTACTTCCAGTTTCTTCAATATGAGGGTATACTGCATATCTCTTAAATAACTGCAAACAATATTTGTAGTATTGATCGGTTAAAGCAAGATGTCTGAAGACATTGCTGTGGACTCTGGTACTGATGGACATTTTTATTATGAAATTTTTAGGACTAAACGATCGATCTGAAAGTTACATCTAAAAAAATGTTGGCCCTAAATCAAAAGTTTGTAAGTATAATCAGGAAATTGTACTTTAAGTATTTAAAGTAAAAGTACTTTATGCAGAAGTGTGTTGCCTGCCACTTATGCAACAATAGTAAATTATTACTCATGCTTTGATGTAAAAATAGGATGTTACTGATGTAGTTTAACATACGGCTCATTTTAACCACTATGTATAAGATTGCATTATAGTTTAATCATCAAATTATTTTCTATACTAATCAATTGGTTTTTAAAAATTCTGAAAGTTGTGAGGAATGATGTCATTATTACCAAACGCCTAAAATAACACTTCATGACGCTTGATTTGTTCAACAAATATTCCTTAAAAACCTAAAAGTCTAATATAATATTGGTAAATAAATAATTTACATGTGAAGTATGAAAATACAAAATAAGTACAAAGTACAAAAATATATTTTAAATGGTATAAAAATAGTTGCCAATTAATTGCCAATCGCCTATTTTAATTACCCAATTATTTCTGATCTACTTGTATGTACTTAATGTTAAAGAAATGTAGAAATCATTAGCTTATCAATTTGTAAAGTAACTCAAGCTGTCAGATAAATGTAGTGGAGTAGAAGTGGTGGAATGTGAAGAAAAAAAAAACCTCAATCTGTGCCCATTTGTACAGTAGGCCTACTTGAGTAAATGCAGGTTACTTAAATACATCTTCTGCTTCATGCCTAATTAAATGTAATCTAATATAAACGTCCTAACAATAAATAGATGCTGTCGCATCATAATCTTTTCTTTGTTTCTTCCTAAAATGCCACAATCGACAGGAAAACGTCAGAATACTAATCTAAACATTTTAACTCGTTCATCTGGCCGCCAATCTACAGGAACTACGCCTCCCACAGTTCAGCGCGCCCAAAGAAAGCGGAAAGGAACGCCCCTTTCAACCCATGTGATCGACTCCGACCAATGTAAAGTGTCGTTACAGGCGCAATGCGGTTTTCGGGATGTAAGGAGGAATGGCGACGGTCGAGACGATTTGGAGGCTCCAGCAGAGCTGAATTTGACCGAACGAGCTGATAGCAGGTAGTGTAAACATTATGACTACGTAAACCCACCCAGTAAGATCATGTGTGATAAAGCTGGTGTGTTTAAAGCGAGGTAGTTATAAGGTTGGTGCACACCTGAAGCAGGAAGCAGTTATAAAGCTTTTTAACTGAGGTGAAATGACAACAAAACTTGTAAAACCTATGTGTTTTAAATCAAGTTTTTTTTTTTTTTAAACAAGTCAGATTATTTTTATAATACATCACTTTTCCTGTCATCTGTTCACACCTTTATTTTCTGGCCCCCTCTTCAAGGTTTCCAACTAAAACCTGAATGATAAAATCCAAAAATGGAAACTGAAGTGACAATATCTTCCTCATCCAGTGTGGTCTCATCAACCTCCTCACAGACCTCGACCACCCAGGCCAACCTGGCAGCAAAACAGAGAGACGGCAGAAAGAGCTCGTCCACCACTCCGGCCTTCCTCTCCAACCTGGGCAGGGCCACCCTGCGGGGCATCCGCAAGTGTCCGCAGTGTGGCATCTACAACGGCACCCGCGGGCTCAGGTGCAAGAACAAGGCCTGTGGGATCTCCCTCAGACATGCTGCAGTGACGTGCAGGACCAGCAAGAATTGTGCAGTGGAGGTGGTGAAAGTGATAATAGACAGCGAGGAGAGAGAGGGGAAAGAGCGGGACGGCGGCGAAGGAGCCCTGGACGGTGGCTTGAGTGGAGGAGTGCAGGTGTTTTCAGTGTGTCATAGAGGAAGAGGAGCCACGGCTACACAGCTGGGCTTTGTCGAACTCGTTCCTACCGACACCGCCATCGCAACAGGCGACGGAGCCACCCTGCTCACCCGCATCAACCTGGGGCGTTGCTTCGTACCGTCTTGCAGGCAGGGTCAAAGGTCAAAGCAGGGCGAAGCAGAATCAGGGGTTAACAGTTCCAAACAGTCGTCCGATAGTCTCTGCATCCACATCAAGCAAGCCATCGAGTGTCACAGCTGTGCGACCCCGCTGACCTTAAAGAGCTCCGTCCTGGAGGGGTTGCAGGCCTCCATTCAAGCCAGGGAGGAGCTGTGGAGGCTGGCCACAGAGTCTCCGGGGCCCCTGGTGCAGCGCGTCGCAAAAGACACCCTGGTGGTAAAGTGTCACACAGATTCCCAGCATCCTCTGGGGCTGCTGCACCTCACTGTGGGCGCAGGCGGACTGTCTGAGGTTTTAAAGAGTGAGAGAAGGAGCAGAGAGCAGCAGCATGCTGTTTTCCACTGTACCTGCCAGCTTAGCAGCAGAAGGAGTAAAGCTGGTGTTGATGGAGCAGGTGGATCCACCAACTCTCATCCGCCTCCCAGCTCACCTACGTCACAGCCCTGCCTTCACTTCTACGCCTGCGTGTGCGCCTTCGCGAGCGACGAGAAACTGGCTTCAGAGTTTGCTACTTTCATCAATTACACCCCCAGCGGTACAGTAACATCCTGGATTTGGGTTGGTCAGGATTAGTTTGACATTAGCTGTTTATTAGATACACTTAGCTAAAACTAACACATTATAAACAACAAAGTGCTAAAAGTTCTTTGTGGTTCCAAGACTATTTTGGAGATGTCGATCAGGCTAGGCGATTAACAAAACCACCACTTAGAGCCTCTCTTTCTCATGTCGATTAATTAAATTTATGCTTTACCGAACTACTGCACTCATCAACCGTCCTTAAAAAAAACCACTACGTCATGTTCAGTGACAAGCCTCCACCCTGTCCAACAAACATTAGTCCGCCTTTGCTCAACATGAAAGTACATGCAAAGCAGCACTGATGACACCAAACGCAACACCGCCAACCAATAGGCCTCAACCAGAGGAGCTTAGACCTACAAAGAATGTTGCGTCACTCGTCTGGGCACATTTTGACTTCTGTGACAATGACACAGAACAGAAAGAATCATATTTGAGCACATTTACAGCGTAGACATAGCATATAAAATAATTGTTCGTTAATCGTAGTTGAGGTAAAAAAAATTTAAATAATCGTGATATTGATTTGAAGTCATATCGTCCAGCCTTCAATTTTATATCAAAATTTACATCACAATCTCTTCTTTCTGCAAGATAAGGCTTACGTTTGTCCGAGAGCGAACCTGTAAGGAGATAATTGAACCCAAAAACCTGAAAGGTTTCATTCCAATTTTTGAAATTCTTCAAATCTCTTGTGAAAAACACACTTTTACTCGTGTGGATGAATTGTTCTGGTGCTAGAAATGGGTTTACCACAGTGTTAAGTTCATAGACGCAGTGACATATTTGAAGAAAATAGGAGATAAATATATAATAAATGTCTGAAATGACATTTTGTAATGTAATAATGTTGTCTTTCTCTCTACTGAATAAGACACACGAAGCTTCATGGTGTGTGTGCCAATGGAAAATGAGAATAACACCAGCCTTTTTTTAATTACAGAAAATTTTATCAGTCCATCAAATATTTTTTTGTATATAAAATCCCCCAGAAAAACACATGAATCTACCAATCCATGCACAAGAAAGACAGATGATGAGCCAGTTGAGTTGATCCTGCAGGTCACTGCGAGTCACATAGGATCTCGTAAGAGTGAGGAGGGGAAGAGGAGCGTCTCTAGATTCCAACAACATTCAAACCACATTTCTCCGCTGTTGTATCACAAAGATATGAATAGAAACGTCGTGAAAAGGTGTCCTGCACGTCCATAGACCTCAGAGGTCAAAGGTCAAAGTTCCAAAATGTCAAATGATTCCTTTCATGTGTTATTTAGTCCAGTACAACTCATTTGCATAACATCTTTCTCCATGTTTGTCCTTTCAGGTGTGCAGCAGAATGCTAGCAGTAGAGTAGTCAGTCCCAGTCCTCTGCTGCAGGCCGAAGCGTTCACCTCCCATCACAAAACAAAGAAACTTCACCTGGATGAATCTCTGTCTGGTGATGTCATCTTCATACTTCCTGAGAGTTATTGAAAGCATTTATGACTCATTCTCTACAACATGTTTGACTGAATCTTCCGTTGTCCTCCTTTCTCTGTCTGTAATTCTCTTTTCCCAACCTGTGATTCCTTAATTCCGGCCCCCCTCAGGGGTCTCTCCCTCTGGGGTGGGGAATGATGGAACGTCTGCCTCCGGCCTGAGGAAAGCTGGCCTGAGGAAAGCCCCTGGTGCTGGAGGGCTGAAGGCTCCAGGTGCTTCCTCCCCTGCCGGTCTCATTACTACCCTTCCTCTTCATCTTCATCTGTTAAAGAGCTTTACGTTGTCTTAGACGTCTACCTCTATCTTTATCATTCCTCTGTTTAATCCTGCTGCACTAATCCTGATCCACTGTTGATCAGAACAGCTGTAGTGGACTAAGAGCATTTTGGTTTTTTTAGCATTTAATTAATGGCTGCCTCTACATTTCCAGGCCTTTTTAAATTGATTCTACAAGTGAAAGCAGACTGCATGTCTACAAACACATAAATAAATAGATGGGTGTTGTTGTGTTGTTGTTGTTGTGTGTCTCAGGGAGCACCCAGGTTGTGGATGAGCGTGCGGTGACGTTGGGCTTCCACCAGTGGCTGGCCAGTGTCACAGAGAGGATCCAACAGACAATGCACTACCAGTTTGATGGTAAAGCTTAAGGCTCGTTTAGATCTGAAGGTTAACAACACTCGCAGGTCTGTACGCTAAATATAGAAGCTACAGCAAACAGCTGGCTAGCTTAGCTTAGCTTAGCATAAGGACTGGGAAAAGGGGAAACAGTTAGCCTGGCTGTGTCAAAAGTTTACAAAATCCACCTACCAGCACCTTTAAACACCATTCAGAGTGTTATCGATCTTCTCATCTGACTCTGGGTGACAAAGCTAATTAATCATGTTCACCAAAATGTTGAATTATGCTTTTCATAAATTTTATGAGTCTTATTAATCGCGTAGTAGTGAGCTATAAAACATTATTAAATGGATTATTTGCCATTAATAGAACTCCTCAGTATAGGAAGGGATAAACTTGTTAATCTGTGCCGTAAGAAATCGTTGTGGATGTTTTTCCATCAGGGAAACCTCAACCTCTAGTGTACCACATTCCCCAGGAGTTCTTCAACGCCCTGCAGCATCGTCTGTCGCTGGGCTCCAAGAAGAAGAGGCTGCCTAACTTCACAACAGGTGGAACAACATCGTACACTAAGTTGTGTTAAATTACAATTATTGTATTGGTTTCTATTGAATCATACCCAGATATCTCATAACCAACCCAGTGGTAGAGAGTAACCGAGTACATTTACTCAAGTAAAGAGGTCTGTAAGTTGTTACTTTAAACCAGAGATATTTCATTCAAATAATTTTGAAGCTCCCAGTGGTAAAATTTTAATTAATGATCACAGGTCAAATTTAATTAGATTTTTTTTGGAGGTCCAGAACGAGGCGCAATGCCAGGATTTTAATTTTTGCAGGGATTAATATCAAATTAATTATAAAAGTAAACATAATATCCTATTTATAGAGTTTATTTTTTCTGTGGATTCATACAACATCATACTTGATTTATATTTAATGAAATAACATCTTGTTTGGCTGATCTAGCTGGATTATATTTGTTTAAGTCGGTATCAGGGAGAGAGAGAGAGAGAGAGAGAGAGATTGACTGCTGGGCGATCTACATTGACATTTAACACACACAGAGAGAGAGAGAGAGAGAGAGAGGCACACTGAGCTTCATAAGCTTGTCTCAGCTGAAATGGTAATATCAAGAAAAAAAGGTCAGGCAGGAATTCCCTGCTCTGCCTCCTGTTACGGTTGTGACCGTTTTAGCTGATTATCGTAGCGATTTAATTGTTGCATCAGTATAAATGTGATCCCAGTTTAATTGTAAAAAATACACCTTATGAAGAAGAAGAAGAGCCATTTATTGTGTCATCTGTTGTATGATAGCTTCAGTAACGACGGATAACCACTGGATAAAACAACAAAACATTTAATATAATATATAAATATAATACAAATAATATAAATATAATAAAATTTAAAACAGGAAAATAATCCTCAAGGAATTGATGCATCAGTTTTAACAATTTAATATATCATATATGAATAATATATCAGTTCACCACCGGATACTGACTCAACTTCTCATACTTTAAAGACATTTTGCTGACATATTCTTCTATTTAAGTTGTAATGGAGTACTTTAACACTGTTATAATAGTACTTTTTAATAGTACATATATGTGAACAAACAGACTCTCTCTGTGTGTGTTTTTTTTTGTGGACGTCAGTGTTTGTCAGAAATGATGGACTCCCTCTTGGCTCCTTCTCCAAGTACACCTGGCACATCACCAACCTCATGCAGGTCAAACGCATCTTTGACACCCCAGAGGTAACGTCCACTTATTACGGTGTACTAAGTTCAATGATCCCTACCTACACCCAAACTGACTCCACCTCACCGTCTGTCCACCAGTTTCCTCTGGAGCTCTCTCAGAGTTTTGTAAAAAACATTGATGGCTCTTATTCACGTTTCCGCTGCCCCGATCCTCCGCCTGAACCAGAGTTACCAGAGGAATACAGGACGGATCGCCCACAGGCCATACGACCAATGGAGCTCCGCACCTTCCTTAAAGTCGGTGAGTTACTGTTTTTTAAAGTTTGTTTTAGCTTCTGTAGCTCCTAGAAGTCAGTCGGTACGGCTCTGTTTACACTCCTCTCTCTGCAGGACCCGGCACAGCCGATCAGAAGGAGACCAGTCCGTTTGTGATCGAGTGGATCCCCGACGTTCTCCCTCGCTGTCAGATGGGAGAGCTCAGGATCAGCTTTGAATTTGGCCACCAGCAGAGCGGTCAGCCGGAGCACTGTGAGAAACTGAGCGCAGCAGAGAAAGGGGGTCGAAACAAGTCAGAGACGAGCCATTCCAAACTCAAAAAGGAGGCTGACATCCTTCAGGTGGTCGTCTAGTGGCCCAAACATCATCTGTCACATCAGAGATCGATTATTGTGACTCTTATGCAATGTGTGGATAGTCACCCTATGAGTTACACAGTGTTATATTGTTCAACAGTATTCTTAGATATTCTACTCTGAAGTGAAGCTCTCATCGTATTGCCTTTTCTTTTACGCTAAATATTCATAATGTAAAAAAACTGTATTAAAAAAAGTATATTTTTGGAAAAACATCTATTTTTTTAAACATATTACCTGAACATTTGTTCTCAAAACACATCACACAAGCAGTTAGAGTATTCAAAACAAAATAAGAACCTTTTCACTATATACCATTTCATAACTTTGCTTAAAGGTGTAAAAAACAACAACTGTATGTTTTGTTGTTTAAGCATAGAGAAAGTAAAACACGTTATGAAGGACTAGATATTACCCCTTTGCGTCTTTTGCCTTACGTTGGCCCAGATTATTCTCCATTTTACTAGCAAAAGGGAGATGGACACGCCTTAAATGCACCTATGCTATGGACGTTACACCTTGTGCAAGGCCCCTTAACTTTTTCCATCATAATCAGGTCACATTTAAAAAAACTAAAAATGGTTGGTTTATATGGTTTAAGGCCAAGTACGTGAGAAACCAATGATATATTTTATTTTTAGTGCTAATTAGCAAATATTAGCGATGGTGAATGTACTAAACATTAAACCTACTAAACATCACAGTGTTAGCATTGCCATTTGTGAGCATTTAGCATGCTAAAATTAACATGCCAATCCTGACCCACACAAAGATGTACAACTACTTTTAGAATAGAGATAGGCCAAAAAAAAAGCAGTGTGTTTTTAAATCCATTGACTTTATTTAAAACAAAGTTAATAATAACAGACAAAGTGACAGAGAAGTCGAACTGATTCTGCTCAACAGGAAGAGATGTGTTAATGTATGGGAGGAGTGAATGTATGTAGAAATGTTCACCAGCAGATGGAAGCATAAGCCTGCTCCTGACACCTTCAGGGTTTAAACAAAGCTCTCTGAGCCGACACAAGTAGAGAAGGACAATGTGTGGAAGAGCTATTCAAACTGACTTTGAAAATAATCATTGTAGAAAATTTCGTCTTTAATTGCGTTTCATAATTTGGGCGGAAATGTCTTCCTCCCTTCCGGGCATCGCAGAGCAGGAATTACACACTGGCTGTGAGATATATCACTGGAAACATCACACATGCCTCTGAAATGTGTCCAAATGTTCATGAATTAATTAAGATTACAAGTTAATACCATGAGAACATCATGCCAAATTACATGCACTCCTCAGAATAGCTGCTCGCACACACTATCCACATCTAGGGTGTAGGCGTATAAGAACACTACCAGCCCCCAGCCTCGTTCCTCCCTCACAGGCCCCCAGGACATCAGTGTAAGTACAGCCTCTGCATGGGGGGGCTCAGCAATGCATTTATCTGTTTATGTCGTCTGTCAGTCACCGAGACGAGAGACTCATCAATCCTCTCCTGGAAGGAAAAGCAAGCACATTGTGGCAGAAAGGTTTCCCATGTCGCCTGAAAGATGTGTTGCAGACACAGATGTAGTGGATGGAGGAAAAAAAAAATGTCTAGACGACTGAAAAGTATTTGGTTATTGATTTTAAATCGTAAAATGGCAAAATAATTTGGCCCCATGAGTGAATTGATGTCGTCCTCTGACTTTTCCTGCAGTGCCACCCTGAGGTTATTTTTTGTGAAATGTCTATAATTAGGATTTACTGATGTTTATGTTCCTCTCAGGATGAACTGGAACAACTGGTTTGGTGCTGTAACTCTAACGTAGCACCATGACGACGTCAATACTTCATCTGCAAATCTTAATACTAAATATAATCGATTACAACCATGAGCCTGAACTGCACTGCCTCATTACGTCCACCAATCAGAGTTGGAGGAGGTTATGTGATCGGTCACATTTATTTGTTTGTCTCCAAGAAAATATTTGGGATGCATTTTAATGAAATTTTGTGTAGCGATGGATCTTGTGCTAAGGAAGTGTTGATAAAAGTTTCAGGCAGATCCGGGTCTGAATGCAGATTCAGGATCACTTTTTCACTTTCTTCAACATTGCGAGATAAAGCCTTTTTTAAAAACATTTTACCAATATCATAAAAAAAAAAATATATATATATATATATATATACACATAATAAATAATTGACTAGCCATTTATTATTGTTATTAACGTCACACTGACTTTGTTAGATGTATTGCTGACTATACATGTTCAGGTTATGTTTAAGGCCCATTTATGCTCTACGTCAAAGACGGATACGGATGCAGACTAAACCTTCCGTACATCTTGTGCATTTATTCCGTTTTTTTGTGGGTATGTTTTCAAATAGCTTACGGATACGGACAAGACGGACAAGACTGAGCAACACCACCGGAAATGGTTGGGGGGCAGTGTAGCTACAATTCAAGCAAGGCAAGACGTGTACGAACACAACGAAGATGAAAACAGTGAAGTGAAAAAGTCTTGTTGTACCTAATGACCTCACAGACCACCACCGAGTACATCGTTACCTCCACTTTAATCACAACCTCCTACGACCGTCGCCATATTTGTTGTTGTTGAAATTTTTGACACTTCACTGCCGTCCTGCGGTTGTATCGATGTCGACGTAAAGGACGTACGGAAGTACTGTATGTAGGCGTTGATAGATAGAGTGTGCAAAAATGATTTGGCACTCCTTTCAACAGACAGACAGAGCTTCCCATCTTCAGATGCTGCAAACAGGGCTAAAAAGAGTTTGGTAAATCAAGACAGACAGACAAAATTCAGGTTTAAGCAATCATTACAACCACAAGTGGAGTGGAATGTGGAGTTCATGACCAAGTCAACTCTGTCTCTCTTATTATATGAATGAGTGGAAGCAGCCAAGATGCAGGCGGCGATGACTACATGTCTGTAAGCACAAGCAACAGACATGAACAACAGAGACTCTCTCTTAGGTCTGTCAGTCCACATTATCGAGACAAAATAATCTCCACCAACATCTAAATGGTGAATCATAGATGGAAACCACCCATTACAGATGTTTTAATTCAGTTATGCTTCCTCCCTCTTCACATTATTCAGCGCTAGACAATGTGCTTACATTGGTTTCATCATCCATTAATGCCATAGTGGTTTAAGGATAGTACACATTACATTATTATGTATGCATGAGAACAGACAGGTTGGTTCCAGCAATGTTATTATTCAGTAAATTAGTTCATTTTAAAGATGCTGGATGTATTGCATCATGAGCAGGAATACCACAGGGAACTTTCAAGCATTTGTTAGGTTATTAGTTCGGATTTATGCCCCCCAAATTTACTGTTTTGGTTCAACCTTCTGCAGATTTGCAGAAGAAGAGGCAGCTTTTCAGAGGAAGAGCCTCATTAGGCTGTTCTGCGCAGCATGATGGACAAAATTAGCAAGTAGCTGGTGAAAAAAATGGACCATTTAGCAGCGTAAGAGCTAGGTATTTTCTCTGGAGTTGTTAGAAACCAGAGTAGAGCTAAATCAGAGTGAATATTGGACTTTTAGAAATCTATATGAATGCCCATGTTCATAATATGTCAGTGTTGTATTTTGGGTTTGTTCCTGCTGCCTCCAAGTGGCCAAAAGAATCAGTTATTGCAGACAAAACAAGCACAAGGCCCTGATCTCATAGAGACTCATCTCTACAGGCGCAGCTGCTTCCAAAATGCCCTGTAGCAGCTAAACAACATGGTGTGCCTGTCGAGAAGGGCTGCATGCACAACTGGGCTATCAGATGCAATGAATGGAAAGACTGGTGCATCGTTTCTGGTGATGCGTCGCTTTGTGATTGGCCAGCAGCTCTATGTGAGGCAGCATACAGAGGTGCTTTCAGATAAATGCTAATTTCACAATGCTATCATGCTATCAGTAACTATGTTAACATGCTGATGTTTGAGAGCTAAAATGTTTACTCTGCTCACCATCTTCTTTGCGTGTTAGCATGCTAACATTTGCTAATTACAGAGAACAGCTAAGGGGACATTCTATCAGAAACTTTCATTGTCACAAAAAATCTGGGGGAAAAAACTTCTTCTACAGAGGAAATAAAGTAATTTTAGGTTAGACATTTTGGACATTTTGACAGCTCTGGCATCTTGCATTAGTGTTGCAGTATAAATGTAAACAGAAGATGTAGATCCATTTATACTTTTACTTTGAAAGTGTCCAGGACAAAGAGTTACTGTGACTGTGAGTCTCTCATCACCTGAGTCAAACGTGATCATAATAAGGTCAGAAAGGTTACAAGCTGCACTCAATAAGTATCTGAGCAACACTAAAGTGGAAAAACCTTGAGGAAACACAACTCATCAGTTCCAGAGGTCAGCATTTTCTGAGCCAAACGATCGAGGGAAAGCATAATCTGAGCCGTCCTTGCTAAGAAACGCACCCGACTCAACAACACGCACACTACTGTAACATGGTGCCCTTCAGTATGAGGCAAGGCGGAAACAGATCTGCCAACGGGTCGTCTTCCTGCCAGCTGGAAGACAAAGAGGGAGAGAGACTGACACGTCTCGTCAACATAATCCTGATGACAAACCGTGACATGCAACATTTCTACAGCACTGAGATGAACTCAGGCTTCCTGGACAGAAAATCATTCGCTCAACGCTGGGCTGAGGTACAGAGATAGAGAGAGTGATCGGGGGAGGAGGTCAGCGTCACATCCGAGACGAGGAGCCGATAGACCGTTTACCCCACGACCTCTGAGCCCCGCCTGTCAATCCATGAGTCAACCAACCAAATCCAACGTCAATCCCTGACAATCCATATCTTAATTCCCCAACTGTTTCTTGGGATTGCCACCGACTGCACAACAGCCCTTATTGACTCTTATTAGGAGGGTTAAATCACCCTTGAATGATGGATGAATTTGTGGAGTGAGTCAATTCTGCCTTGCTCTAGAGCTCTTAAGTACATACAACAGAAAAATCTTTAACACCGGGGCAATGTGACCGGGGTAACGTGACCAGGATCATGACACAACCATTCTGGAGTTCTGGACTGGCCAGTGATGAGTCCCGACCTAAATCCCATTGAAAACCTGTGGGGTTGATTTAGTGAGCGAGTGTCACAGTGTGAACATCGTCAGCAACTCTGAGCAGCTCTCAATCCCACAAACACAAACATCAACACAAACACAAACATCAACACAACAACAACAATACACTAACATACACATATCATATACTAACATAAACAGACTGCAGTCTATATTACAATATATATATATAAAATATAATATAATAATAATGATAATAATAATAAAAATAATAAAAATAAAAATAATAATAAAAAATAAAATAATAATAATAATATTAATAATAATAATAATAATATAATAATAATAATAATAAATAATGATAAATACTATCAACTGCAGCATTAAGTTCACTGAACCCCTACACTAATTACCACATGGTATGTCCCGGAACCTTTAACTTGGTGCTCAGGTACCCTGGGGACTCTTATGGCCCGAACACCCTGGAGAGGAGACAGTGGTGAGTGATTTTAACACAAACACTACACATAATCTCACTGCACAAACAAACAACACTTATCTTCATGTTTAACGTGTGGCAGAAAATAGAAAAACATCCACAATAACCACAAAATATTAAAAACACAAATGCTGGAACACAAAGGCAAAGAATGAGGGGAACACGCATGAGCATACATGTCAACCCTTAGGGAACGTCTGCAAATCTTACAGATTTTCTGCATTTAATAGTCCCTATGGAAATCCAGTAGATGACTATAGTAGTCAAAAGCTGCTAGACGTACATTAACTAGAAGTAATATGTTTCCTAGCAATCATTGCACATGATGAATATTGCACTTATAAAGTATGTATATATGTGTTTATCTGATGGCATTAAGGGTTCTGATGGCCCAGGGTTTGTGTTTTTATGCTCCTGTACCTCCTTCCAGAGGGCAGCAGAGTGAGCAGTTTATGCCCAGGATAGGAACTGTCTTTAGGGATTTTATTTGGCTCTGCTGAGGCACCGAGAGCCAGGAATATCTTCCAGAGCAGGAAGAGGGCAGCCGATGATCTTTTCTGCAGTTTTTATTAGATATTCCACTAGTATAGAGTTACTGGGTATAAGGGGGGGGGGGGGCACTTGTGAGGTAGTTCAAAATGTTATGTTTATGGGGGGGGGAAAGAAATCTTTCAACCTTCATTATGTTTTCGACATTTTTTTCTACGTTTTGGCTGTCCTCCTGGTCCTCCTTGAGATATTCATTCCATTTCATTTCAAAAACGTCTGTAGACTCCGGGGAGACTTTGAGGAAGTGTGGCGGGTCGTAAATCCTTAACTGACCAGTCAGCATCCATTAGCAGAATGCTAGCGGTTTGTGGGCAAAATTGGCTTCCTCGTTAGGAAAAACAAAAAGACATTAGTGTGTTTTCATCTCACTTCTGATATAATCGATAATATATGTGCACAAACTAAAATAAAATTTGGGCTTTGGAGCCATTTAGCTCCATTCACTCACGTTCATTTAGGACTCCTTCGTTAGCACCCTCTGGGTGAATTAAAGGGAGTTAAAGGGCTGCATGTAGAAGGGCTGTGCCATCGCCTCCTCTCCTGCATGTAGAAGGGCTGTGACGTCGCCTCCTCTCCTGCATGTAGAAGGGCTGTGACGTCGCCTCCTCTCCTGCATGTAGAAGGGCCGTGACGTCGCCTCCTCTCCTGCATGTAGAAGGGCCGTGACGTCGCCTCCTCTCCTGCATGTAGAAGGGCTGTGACGTCCTCTCCTGCATGTAGAAGGGCCGTGACGTCGCCTCCTCTCTCCTGCATGTAGAAGGGCTGTGACGTCGCCTCCTCTCCTGCATGTAGAAGGGCCGTGACGTCCTCTCCTGCATGTAGAAGGGCCGTGACGTCGCCTCCTCTCCTGCATGTAGAAGGGCCGTGACGTCGCCTCCTCTCCTGCATGTAGAAGGGCCGTGACGTCGCCTCCTCTCCTGCATGTAGAAGGGCCGTGACGTCGCCTCCTCTCCTGCATGTAGAAGGGCCGTGACGTCGCCTCCTCTCTCCTGCATGTAGAAGGGCCGTGACGTTGCCTCCTCTCCTGCATGTAGAAGGGCCGTGACGTCGCCTCCTCTCTCCTGCATGTAGAAGGGCCGTGACGTCCTCTCCTGCATGTAGAAGGGCCGTGACGTCGCCTCCTCTCTCCTGCATGTAGAAGGGCTGTGACGTCGCCTCCTCTCTCCTGCATGTAGAAGGGCCGTGACGTCGCCTCCTCTCCTGCATGTAGAAGGGCTGTGACGTCGCCTCCTCTCCTGCATGTAGAAGGGCCGTGACGTCGCCTCCTCTCCTGCATGTAGAAGGGCCGTGACGTCGCCTCCTCTCCTGCATGTAGAAGGGCCGTGACGTCGCCTCCTCTCCTGGCATTTTCGCAAGCTTGAAAATTTGTGTAAGCCCCTCCCCTTCTGCCCCCCTAAGCCCCTCCCCAAGTATTTGACATACTTGTTAGTGTGAATGCATGTAAACACTCAGACTTGAGTGAACTTCAGTTTGACCAAAAACACTGAAAGCAGCCATCTTGTTAGCATCAGAAAAACAGCAATGCTAGCAATTCCGCAACAAACCACATTTTGCAGCTGATTTGACTTTGATTGACAGGTTTTTCATTAACATTATTGTCCATCTCACTCGTACCTCATCTCACTTCTCCCCTTCCCGCCTGGGCTACTCCTCCACTGGCTGAGTGAGGGATGTGACAGGAGGATGTTTATTTAATGAGAGCAGTCTAGAGGGGTAATGAAATCTACCCTAACACCATTAACAACCAGGCTGATCAGCTCCCAGGACACACGTCAGCATGCTGCAGCCTTTTGTTCTCTGGCTCCAGGCTGCCCCTGACCTACAGGACAGATTGTAGATTCAACACTGTCGACACCTACCTTGAGAAATTAAAAAGTGACCAGCAATCTCTATCATTTCTCACTTAGCTCATTATAACATGGCATGGATGGCATTAAGAAGATGGTGTAAGTGGGCAGATGTCTGGCACTGAGGTGGAGTGTGTGTCTGAGTGTGTGTCTGAGTGTGTGAGGTGGTTGGTTTGTTACCTGATCACAGGTACAATCTCCCTCCATGTCACGGTAATTGATGCTGATGGATGGAGTCCTTTAACACACACAGACAAGGACAAAGCTGCACATTCACATCAAGGAAGTCGTTGTCTGTACGGTAACATGTGGAGGCACAATATTCCTCCATTTCTCTACCTCTTTTTTCTTCTCCTCTGCCCTGTTTCAGCTCCATGTTTCTGGCATTAAGTGCCATCCTGGTGCCTTGAATCGCACAATTTTCTGTGAAAGGCTCATTTGTTGAGCATTACATCAGAGCGAAGCTGCTGATGGCCACACAAAAGCCGTGTAAATGAGCTATGAGAGAGGCCCATCAGTCATCATGCCAGATGTGCTCTCCCTTTATTATTTATGGCCATAATTGGCCTGTGTTTCCTCAGGCAATGACTCGACTATGATGGATCTGACAATGACTCCAACAATCAGGAAACGGTAACAAGTAAGAGAAAAGAGAAAGTTTATGGAGTGGGGATGCATATGAAGCCAAATTGTTTCTACGGCAAGCAAGAGGAAGTGGATCTGCAAAGAAGCAGGGCCCCACAATCTGCATTTTTTTTTTTACTTCCACCAAGGAGGTCATGTTTTCACTGGTGTCTGCTGGTTGGTTGATTTGTCAGCAGGATATCTATATATCTATATCTATAGATCTATATCTATATATAAATATGCAAAGAAAAGCAACAAGGAAACACATAGACAAGTATGCTAGCCAACAAGAAAAGCAACAAGGAATTACATAATCATGTATGCTAACATTAGACACCATGAAAAGCGACAAGGAAAGACAAGCATGCTAACACATAGCGTGTACAGAATGTGGATGTGATCTGGAAAGAAATTGGGTTCGACACCTTTGCACGAGCAGCTGTACATTCTTGTTTTATTGCACACAGGTCAGCAGTTGTTAAGACCATCTGCGACCACTAGTGATCTGAAGGAACAAGATTTTAATTCATAATCTCTTGAGGGATAGTACAGGTGTTGCTGTATATAATCCAATCAGGTCTCCACAGACAAACCTGTTCAGTTTTCATTCCTCTGGTTTTGCTGTACTCCTGAACCAAAGCCTCTTCCATCAGCCTTCTCTCTAGTTCCACTCTTTCCCCTTCACTACACTCGTCTTTGCTGACGACCCTTCCTTCCCCTCTCAGACTCCTCCTGACCTTGCGTGGACATTTGTTTTCCTCTCTTCTCCTCCTTCCATCCTTTCCTATGCTCTACCCTGACTAATCTGTACCATCATCCTCTCTTCATCTATCAGGGTGCTCTCATTGTTTTGACGTCTAGTTAATTCTCGTCTCATGATTTATCAAATTCTTATTACCGCTTGCTGAAAGCCTCATTCATTGTCCTGATGTATGGTAATGATAGTCCCGCTGTGGCTGCTTGAATTGCAACAAACCCAGTCATTAATTTCCTTCTCTCCTCCCTCCTTCACTTCACGACTTCTTTTGCAAACTGTTTTCTTTTCACTTTGTCCTTGCAGTTGTCTTGGCCCGTCTCCCAATAATACATGCAGTCATTTGCATTTTTGCACATATGCACACAGATACATAAAACTGTCACGCTGGACAACCGATCATAAAAACCTTTTAAACAATCATGTTTACTGCAGGACAAGTTGTCAGTAAAATTAAGTAAATTAAAGCTACCGGTTTGAAATAAGATGTCATCTTTAGTTCAGGCTTCAACCTGGATTGCTTTTATAATACTGAAGTTTTCAGTCATACATAAAAATACATTAAGAATTCAATAATCATAATAAATTGTGTGCATATGTTTTGTGGAAATCGGTTCGGTAGTTTTTGAGTAATAAGGGAAAATGTTGAAAAATGTTGCAAAGTTATTGAAAGTTTTGCTGCTATATCTGGATCTGCACCACAACATAATGGACTCTCTTCTGACCCATGCCCCGCCCCTCCGCAAAGTTTAGAGGAAATCAGTTCAGCTGTTTTTACAATGTTGAAGGAAATGGAAAAGAAATCCTGGATCTGGATCTATAAGAACGTTTGGGATGCCAGATTGTAAAATAAAAAAAGTTACATTTATTTAGGCCGACTTAGCCTATTGTTAAATATTTTCACTTTCCTAAAAATGAATGCAATTTATTTAAATTACTAGGCTATGTCAGTGCAATCAGACTCCTAGAAACATTGTAAAGTTTCTCACCTGGGGCTCCTGGAGACTTTCATAATAGGCTTTACGAGTCGTACAGAATCAAAAAGTTGTATATGTTTCAAACAAGTCCCCATCTTCTACAGTTGTTCAGGAAAACGCTTCAACAACGTTTTGCTGTGAAGCTCCAGAAATGTTTCGTGAACTGAGAATCTTCACTCGACTTTCCACTGACATGAGGGTGAGCAGATAATGACTGGATTTTCCTTTTTGTGTGAACTATTACTTTAAAGTTTATTACTACATCACTCCAACTGATAAGGTCTTTGTCACTTTAACACAAATCATTTTTTTGGGCTACAGCTGGGAGGACAAGAAGAAAAACCAGCATCCTAAGTTATTAATAAAAAAAAAAACCTTTAAGAACGGAAGTGTGAGACAGGATATGATGTAGGATGATTTAATCCAGATTAAATTAATTTATTGTAGCGTCTGCGCTGATGTAGAACCAAGAAAGCCAATTATCCCACAAATGGAAAAACCCACCTCAGCATTTCTCCTCCCACACCTTTCTCCTCTCCCTCCTCCTCTCTTTTGGAGATGAAAGACAGCCACTAGGGTAGCGGAGGTCAAGCATTAGCACAACTATCTAATCACCACCTCTCCTCTTTTTTCTCCTCCCCTCCTCTGACAAGTCATCTGTCAACAGGCTGGCGGCTCTGGCCTCTCCATTAGGACTGTGGCACCTGAGTATTTCTCAGTCCACATACACACACACACACTCCCATGCATCTCCTGCCCAGACATCCTCCTCCCCCTCGCGAGGGAAGGAGCCCGATGCCGCCAGCTCCATGCATCATTTGTCACACCGCTGCCCTCTCTTTAATGAGCTTGTCTGGCTTCAGCTCCTCCTTCTTCCTCCTCACTTCTCATCCCTCGCTCACCTGACGGTTTCCATCTTTAACTTCCACTCGCCGGCACTTTTCTTCCCACTTATCCCTCTGACAGCCCCCCCTCTGACTTCCTCTCTAGTTAGGTAATGATACAAATGCTTTATAGTGGCAGTGATGGGAAGTAACTCAGTACATTTACTGTAATAATTCTGAGGTGCTTATACTTAATTTGAGCCGTTCCATGGCTGCTGCTAAGCTTTCACTCCACTGCATTTCAGAGAAAATAACTTTCTTAGTTAGTTACTTTAGATTATTAAACACAAAATATGAACAAATATGAAGCTACCTTGCAGTATATTAAGTAATTAAATTAGCTCCAAGGAGATCTTGAATGATGCAAAGGAAACAAGTTCATTCTGGGCCCTGAATAACTGTCTATTTGTGTATTTAGGTTGTCTTGTTGTGGGATTATTCAAGCTAGAATCTCCTAAAAACAATACAGGTTTAACAAACAAGCATTGGGTGCTGAGCAGGAAGTGTGCAGTGGATTTTAGAGCTATGTTTTAAACTAAAAACAGCTGCATGTTCTGCTGAAAACTGATGAAATTCAATTCTCTGTGGGTTTGTCACTATAAGTAACCTCATTATTATGAATATAAAACGCTGATTAGAGCAGATGGAAGTGCTCTGAACGAATACTGAGCATCTCCACCTCTCTGACGGATTCTGTTTGCTCTCTGCAGCTCAGCCACGGTGGAGACGACATGGAGAAAAATGGCTGACAGTACTCCAAGATAACAGGACTGCAGTGTGAAACTCTCATCAATCAACTTCAAGTGGTCTTCATGGAAAGTTGGGCAACTGGTCAGTCAAACTAATTGTCCATGCTGACTACTTTAAAACCGTGCTGGGTTGATGCAGCTTGTTGCATTTATATTTAGGCGTCATTCCAGCCCAGAGTGAGTTCCAAATAGTGATTTATGAGAAATAAATCTGAATCAAAGGCTGTAAATCACAGCCAGAATGGATGACTGGACATCCTGTGGTCACAGATACAAGATGCCAAATTCTCCCACTGAGGGGAATATTTATCCTAAGATGTTATTTATAATGCTCGTCTAAAAAAAATGACTATTGGTGATATAACCTGTCTTTCATGGAGTCGTTATTAGTGCTGCATTTCTCTTAGCTAAAGTCTCATAGAGATATTTGAAGCTCATTTCCAGGGACCAAATACATCAACAGTTGTCAGCTCCTTGGAATCAAAGGGCCTCTTTGTAGACTCGCATTTGCATTAATATGATCGAAGATCAGACGTACGGTTTTCTCCACGTCTGTTAACCGTATGTCAATGAATGAGCCCATTCTAACAGATGTTACCTTAAAAATGAAATGAAAATGAACAGTCAGGGCAGCAGCATGTGCAGAACGTCACGCAGACATTCCGTTGGAGGATCTCTGTTTGTTTTTCAGCGTTTTCCAGGATGTGTCACTGAAATGTGACGGTGGTGCTGAATAATAAACAGGAGGCAAACCATTCCTACAACTGTAGAAACAACAAAAACTTGAATGTGTCAGTTTTTGGCTGTTGGCTGCTACAGTGTGTATTTGTTAAAGGACGACTTTATCAATTTAGTGTTACACTCCAACGACACTGTCTGTCAAGATTTACCTCCACCAAAGGAGTTGGAGGAGGTTTGACATGTCTTGTCCACAAGCTGTGAGATATTTTTAACAATCGTGATACAAATACCCAGGCATGGAAAACTCATGATGGTCCACCACGATGCTCAGTTGGATCCAGATCTGGATCATAATCTGGATTTGGGAGATTTAAATGTATATTTGGAGGGCAGAAATATGAATTGTGTCCCAGCACGGTAACAGAGAGGGGTAGAGACATCTAGACAAAAAAATAGATTCACCATTATGATAAATCATTACTCTTAAACTACTGACGATAAACACAAACTTTCCCTTTAACTCTTAACTCTAGGTACATTATCACAACCTCCTCCGACCGTCGCCATATTTGTTGTCGTCGAAACGTTTGACACTTCACTGCCATCCTGCAGTCGTATCAATATTGACGAAAAGGACTTGTGGAAGTATGAAGGCATTGATGGATAGACCATATATGGACGGACGTATTCGTTTAGGTACGTAGAGGGAGCATAAATGGGCCTTTAGTGGCTGAAAGCAAACATCTTTTGGTGCTGCTTCATCTCCATTTTATTCTTATTATCATTAGTCTGTTGCCAAACTAAGCACTCTTGTTGCCAGTATGGGTTACATCTCATTGGAGGTGATTCAGGACTGTCTGTCAGCTCTTGGCAACGTGAGGACAAGCTGTCATCTTTCTCTGGGTCTTCTATACGAGTGAGGGCGTTTGATACAGGGATTTAGTTAATGCTGCATCCGTGCTCCGTTTCTTGACACTGATGGAGGCGCTGATGGAGGCAGTGACGGAGGCAGTATCCTTCCTTTGAGTGGTCCTCATGATGACATTCTGCTTGGTTCTCAGCAACACATTTCTGGATGCCAAAGGAATCAATGTCAATCTCGCCAGATTTTTAATTTGATTTTAATGTCATCCTTTCCCCAACAGAGCTGAAATGTTCTCTACTTAATGCAAATGATTGTTGTTGTGGAGATGAAGTGATGTGCACAGCTTAAAGCAGTAGAAGTAGAAGAAGAAAAGTTGTATTTTTATTGAGAAATATCAGAAATGTGTATGAGTACGCTGTAAACATCACCGAGCCTATAGCTGTGAACCTCCATCAGACTTTCATCTGGCTTCGACGCTCCACCTCCTCAACGGGGTGGGCGAGATGGGCAGGTGGTGCGTCTGACCACGAGGGGCCAGGATCCCACCTGAGCCGGTGCAGCACAGGAAATGAAACTGTGAAACAGAAACAATGAACAAAATATTTGGATTGTAATTTAGAAAAGAAAAAAAAGTGGAAAAAAATAGAGGTTTTGGTAAAGTTTTCTTTTATAAACCACATTTTAGTCTTGTCTTTTTTAAACAGCAATATTGCATTTTGATTTAGTCACAGTGTTTAATGACACCGACTCACCATCACCTCGTCTTTACTCATGAAAAAAAGATCGTCTGCGAACACTTTTGTTATTTATTTATTGTGAAAGTAAAGAAAGAAACGCTCACAGTAAGTCTCCACATCTTACACATCTGTCCTCATGCCCCGCCCCTCCACAAACTTTCATGCTAATTGGTTCAAAAGTTTTTCTGTAATTAGAGAAAATATTGAAAAATCTCCTTTTATCCTCTTTAAATGGAGCCAGTAAAAATTTTTGGGAGTTGATCCACAAGTTTTGTCCACATTGTGTTTGAGGGTATTTTTCACCATTTCTGTCTATTATGCATGATCTACCAGACTGATTTTAGTGAAACTCAGGTGAAGGTTGGGGCAAGTTGTGAGGAAGTACTGTTTACATTTTGAAGTGGATCCGGTTAAAGTTGCGGATTCAGGAAGTTTTTCAACTTTTTTCAACATTTGAAACCTTTTTTCAACATTTGAAACCTTTTTTCACCGTTTTCGTCATAATTACACTTAAAATACGCGAAGAACTCTTATGAATCTTGGTGCCTGTGCACAAAGAAGGACCGACTGAATTTTGGAGTATCTGGATCAAGGAGCGAATTTCTTTTTTCTCTTTAACATTTCCTGAACCCTGAGTGCAGCCATTTTTATTTTACACACGTCTTGTTGGAAATTATATTAGTTTTTAATCTAATTAAAATGTACTGTTGTGCTTTCTGAGTGCCCTTCTAGTCGTCCCTGTTGATTGGTTATAATTTGTCCTTTGTGAGTCTCTGCTGCTCCTCTCTGGTCCTGAAAATGTTCCTTTCCTCCCTCCCTCCTCCTCCTCAGTCAACCATTGCCCATTCCTCAGTGTTATTATTGGATCTCAGAAAGCCAGGAGGGGGCATACATCACATCTCCCTCCGTCACCACTCCCCTCGTTCACATTGTTCATTCTTTCATTCATCTTTTTCCTTTTTAATAACTCCCTCTCTGCTCTTCGGCCATTAATAAAGATGAACTCACTCTGCTGTCGCCTCCTGCTCTCATCTTTCTCTCTCTCTCTCTGTTTCTCCATCGCCCCCTTTCCCTTTGCACTTTATTGACCCTCCTTCTAAAATCTCACCCCCTCCAATCTCACTTACCTTCCTCCTTACATTTTCCTTGATGTCCTTTATCTCTCAGCCCCATCCCTCACTCCGCCCTCTTCCTCCTGGTCTGCCCTCTGTAAAAAGCTCTTGTCTTCCCTCCATTCCCCTCACCTCTTTTCTCCCTCAATTTCTCTCTGTGTGACACAACAGTCCATCATGTGCCGGGCTCTGGACACCGGCCTCCCTCAGACACTCTCATTCATCAGGACTATGAAAAGCAGAAATCACTCTCTCCTCTCCTCCGCTGGCCGCTGCCACTTATTGCACTATCCATCACACCTGGCAGATGATCAATACGAGCCCTTCCCCTCTGCCCCTCCCTCACCCCTTGCTCCTTTCTCTCACCACATCTCTACCCTCCTCCCCCTCCTCTGCACTGTATTTCTGTCACGTCTGGCTCTCTGCAGCCCAACTTTATGTGGGAAAACCGAGCTTGTCAGCCCTTTTCAGGAAGCACAGCTGCACCTTAATCATGGAGCAAGACCAGAATGAAGTACTAATAATAATAATAATACGTTTTCCGCTTTGACATTGACATACGATTGAAATAGTACAAATTATATTGTTTTAGATGAAAATACATTTGTACTTCCAACAACTCCCTCCCAATTTGAAGACCTTTTCGGTTGGTTTCGTCTTTGAGCTAGCTGCTAACTGCTACATGCTGCTTCTTAAAACTCCCGTTTGTTGGTTGCGCACATAATACGAAGTCAAAATGTCAAATTCACATCCTGTCCTCCTGCCTGGCCTGCTTGGTCCATTTATGCAGACATCAATTCGTTGCTGTCGCTACCTCCGCTGCCGGCTCAAGGGTGGAACAACACTCACAGTGTTTATCTGCCCATCAGAATCCTGGTTCTGGCTTATCCCGGTTTTGATCATATTTGGGATATGATGTTTACATGAACACAGAGAAATCTGGATCAACATGGAGGTGATTTACAGCGGCTTCGAGGACAAGACACAACAAGAGGGGACATGTCGGGCATCAGCAGCGGGCAAAAACTGCGTGTAGAGCGAGAATATCGTCAAGGATTTATTTAGTCCAAACCAGAGTTGATTGTTGGAATAGTTTAAACACAAAGCAAGGCGGTTTTGGTGAGTTTTAATTTGTCTTACGATGAGTTAACAAGGCAGTTAAGCTCATCTGAGTTTGATAAAAGAGAGAAACATGAATTTAGATGGTCTACAATTGTATTGTTCTGTTTAGTAAGTAAAATAGGAGTAAGAGTATTAACTTTATTTTTCTCACTTATTAGACTGAATGAAGAGAGGTTGTGAAACTTGGCAAACTCACAAATCGTATACATATCTGATCTCTAGAGATAAAGAGCGGTATTACGAGACAGGATAGGCCGGAGCTAGCTGTTGGCATGCTAACTTCAGTAGATATCTTTGCAACACAATACATGAATGTCTTGGACATAACGCCATCACCGCTGTTTCTTCACATCCTGTTGATAATGTCCACTTTCTGAATGTTTTAAACAAACATTCTGTCCACATCTCACAGGGATGCCATTTGTTTTTGGTCACAAGCCAAAGTACTGAGACAAATGTTGAGGTGATGATGGCACCAGCTGAAAAATCATAACATGAAGTTACAAAGGAGCTGTCAAGACATTCACTATAAACCACCTTAGCATTGCTAAGTCATCTTTCTGCAGCTAAAAAAATGAAGCCTTTTTATTGGAGAGAACTTTTCCTAGGAACCAACTTGCTGTCTGAATTGATGGTGTTATTCCAACAATCCCTCTTCAGGTAGGACCCAGTTAATGGGGGCAGGCAATAAGAGTGGATAATGGCGGCTATAATTCTGCTGAGAGCAGCTTTGCTTCGTAAAACTGATTTGTTCAGAACAGAGGAGTCGTTAAGCAGGGCGACCGGGCCTCCCACATCCTAATGCCTTTCTAATCTCCTTTAGTATCACTAATTCCTTTCGTTCTTTACCACTATTACACTTTTTCACAGGTTCTTTGCAATGAATTAAATTAAACTGGATGTATTGAGCAAACTAACCATAAATTGGCTTTCACTGCTCTTGCTGGTGTAGGTGGAAAGCCGAGATCACACTTGGTAACTGGCTGCAGTCAAACGGCTCCAGGTGAACAGCAAATCAAGGCGGTACAAAGCTCCACTGACTCCTGCATGTTTCACCACAGCTTCAGTTTGTCTCTCATGTTTCATGATTGAATTACAGCAAATAAACACCGGATGGTCTTCAAAAAACAAAAACAACAAGAAAACAACAAACAGAGTCATTAAACAACACTACAGCTGTTCTGAATATATTTCCAAAATTCTCGGTCTCTTGTACAAAGGTGTATTGCATTCACTTAAGAAAAAAACTTTTTGACCCTGTTTTTCTGAATTAATGACATAATTATCTCATTAATTCAGAAAAGCAGCAGGATTTTATTTTTTCATGAATTCTTTTGGTTTTCTGAATTAACGACGTAATTATCTCAAAATTCTGGGAAAAGTTTTCATGACAAAATACATTTCTGCTCTGTTTTTCCTGAATTAATGAGATAACTATATCCATTTACATGGGAACAATCCTGACACCTTAAAGATGAGATGTTCTCAAAGGCTTCAGCAAAGTCTAAAAGGTGTGGCCATGGTGTTCGGGCCTGACATCTACATGCCGGTAATTCAGTTTGTGATAGTGCCACCAGCTGGCAACAGGAAGTGGTAGTCTTTAGCAACATAGTGGACACAGGAAGTGACAATGTAATCCTTTGCACAGTGTGCATGCTACAGCGTTCTCAGACGTTTTTTTTGTGGATCCGTGTGGATGAAGATCTTTTCCAAAACGTTGTTGTGTGAACGCAGAACTTTAAAAAAAATGTCAATTGTGAACTGTTGGAGCACCCAGAGGGAACCACCAACGACACGAGGAGAACATGCAAACTCCACAGGTTGGGATTCTAACCCAGAACCTTCTTGCTGTGAGGTGACCGTGCTAACCCACCATAATGATGTTAATTTTTTATATTCACAAAAAAAAGAAGACATTATTTGTCTGTGTTACGCAAAACCAGCAAGGATGCCATTTCTAGCTATCTGGATAAGATTTGTAATGTGGAAAATTATTATAGTGATCCGTTTTGACTATTTTTTGACTATTGTTAGATCCATATGTTAGAAGAGTCTTTAAACATCCTAGAAATACCTCCAAAACCTCATCTGCTATGTTATGGTAATACATGCAAGCTAGCTTCATCCTGCTGACACATTCATCAGCATATTCTGTTGAGCCTTTACAGACTGACATGATCCCAGAGTCACAGATCTTGACATAAATGCAGGCGAACCTGCCAGCAGCTCAATTATCTATCATTAGCAGGCAGCGCAGCACAGGCGCAGAGTAATTTGACAAGCTAAACTGGTGCTCTTTCATACTGGACTGCTTCATTAGACCTGAGTAAATATATTGTCAGGCTAATGCATATAAATAGAGGAGACGTGTTTGAACAGCTGAGAGAAAGTGGAGGTGCAGGAAGAATGAGTGGTAGAAAGAAATAATAGGAAATTATGCAACACTGAAAGCACATCCAAAATACTGTTGTTTCAACAGTGTGAAAAGACGCAGTGATAATATCTCAGAGGACTTACAGAGGTGACCAGAGGTTAATCTCCTCTGAGCCCTTTTCTTCCAAAACTGTGTGTTCACACTGATTTTAAACTGAAATAATCCTGAGGTCACGGTCTGTTTCAGCTGTCTTATCTCTCTGGTTCTCTCACTGATTCATTCATTATTAGTCTGTGTGTATGTTCGACATGTACTGATTTTAGTGCCCAGTCTCAAACCTTCCCCTCTGCTCTGTCCTCTGTTTATCTGTCTGACGAGGAAGACATCCCCCGAAAATGTCATACAGCCAGAGTCAGAGCTTTGGTGCACATGTTCTCGTTAGCATATGATGCTAATACATGTAATTCTTCTGTCAATACTGCTTATGAATGCTAGCATTCAGTTAACCACGACAAACGGCAAGGTTTTGTTTTTTTATGGTTTCCAATACAGTCGGTTCGTCAAGATAGGCAGTCGTAGAGGCTCTCGGGTCCCATTGAGGCATGCAGAAGAAGAGGAAACAACAATATGGTGTCATTAAAAGAGAACCGGTAAAATCTCAAACTTGATGATGATGGAAATATAGTAACCGAGGGAACCAAAATCAGATATTTTCATAAAGCACTGAATCAGAACGTTATTAGACATAATGGCGATCTGGACTTTTGCATTGAGATAGAAACAGAGCTGTGCACCATCCTTTCTGTCCTGCTGTCCGTCACCTGTCAGGAGGAGGCTCTTCAGTCTGACACATGGGGATCAGGTGGAGGGAGAGACATCAGGACGAATAAAGAAAGAGAGTGACAAAGAAACAGGAAGTGACACGGAGGGTTAGAGATGTTCTCATCACCTGCACATCCTGTGAGAAAACCCTCTCGTTTGAGAGTTAACAGGTCAGACACTGATGGGTGGGAACAATCTAAAAGAAGATGGTCGCTCTGCAGAATGAGGTGTAACTATGAACTGTTAGCATCTGGCTGCTACGGACTGCTTGGTATTCACTCACAAATTCACCTCCACTTTATATGATGGAATATTTAAACAAGGGCTGTAAGTAATGGCTTCATTAATCGTGAATAAATCATTTATATATGTGAGTTATGAGGCTGGGTTGTGAACCTTTGGTTGGTGTTCATCTTGTAGCCTAGCTTGTTTTGATCTCTTTAATTGGTCACAAAGATCATTTACTGTCTAGAGTGGTGAGGTAATTAAACTGGGTCTGGCACCCGCCACACACAGTCCACCTGACTGTGCCCAGACGGGCCTTAAAGCCATGATGCCAGAAGGCTCAGGTTCCAGCTATCCTTCCAGGTCTGGTGCCAGAAGGTGCTCCCCGGGCACCGTAAGGGTCAAATGCAGAGAAAGAATCTCCCCACAGGGGGACAATAAAGCATAGCTGATCTTATCTTATATTTTGATTTAGCAGTTCTGCTCACTTCCTTGTCGAAAGCTCATTAAAAGACAGCAAACAACATAGAAAGCACTCAGAGAGCACGTGTTCCTGTAAACGCCACTAAAACCTGAACAATCAGAAAATAGATTCCAGACTGTGTCAAAACAAAATCCTGGTTATCAACAAGCCTCCGAAAGAGGAAATGTGCATGATCGTGAAAAACGTTTAGTCCACTTAGTATCACCATAAAGAAATCATCAATATGGTCATGTGTCGTGTTTCTATTTTGATTGGCCTATTATTATATTTCATTCATGTTAAAAAAAAGGTCTTGCAATGTCACAGAAAGTGATAAAGTGACCCAGAATCTGCATCATCTTTGGCCCAAGACCCACAACTACACAATATTTCATCAGAATCCACTTCTGATGGACTTTTCGGGATATCCAGCCGACAAACAAACAAACAGGGTTGATCACATAACCTCCTCCAGCTTTCATTGGCTGAAATCAAGTGAACTGAATTTCACAGCTTGCAATATCTTCAAATAGTTTGAATTAGCAAAGCGATCTATGATTTCTATGTAAAATCAATGGGAATATTTTGTGGATTTTGTTTTGCACTTTGCCAGTTGAATGACTGACATGACATTCATCCCTCCAAAGAGATCGCCTGTCCTTTCCATTCCCTCCTGATGACTCCTTGTGCTTAGTGACATCAGGAGTGATGCGCTCAGACTGATATGTTGATCCTCACACAGTCTAAACACAGCTCGGGGACATTCCTCTGGTTGTCTTGGCACCAACACCAACAGGTATGAACACATTTTAACTCCTGTGACTAACCCAATATGTCGACCAACACCTGGGTTTTAAACTTTTTTAAATAACATGCGGCATCAGTCATTTTTGTCTAGATTCTCCCTACTTTAATCCCTCTTGTCGGGAGCGCCGACAGGAGGGAAAGAAAGATGGGAGTGTCAGCAAGGAAGAAGATGGCAGCTGAGGGTCATTAATCACTGTCGTGGCGTAGAGGATGAAAGACGTGAGAGATGGAGTGCAGCAGACATGGCAGGAATCTCTCTCCAGAGATGAGATGAATCAACCTATTCAGCGGCCTACGCTCTGTTGTTGATATGAGGCTGTGACATCACATCTCCCCTAAGACCGAGCAGCACTGAAGGGCTCTGAGGCAGGGAGCGTCCTGGTCGAAGCGGAGGGGAAGTGAATGCATCGAGCTCTGAAAGACAAATGCATATGGATTGTGCATTGAATTACTGCCAGTCTAGCAGCTCCCATAGGCCCGGAATATCTTGTGATGGCAACTGAGTTATGTATCATGAAGAATGCATTCTCCAAAGGGGGAGTCAGCTTGTCAGACTCACAAAACCACAGATCAGAAAGGTGAAATAGCAACTAAACACCGTGTTTTAGCTTGAATACGCCCCCTTTCGCAAATTCAAAAAAGGCACTAATGCATTTCAGCACTTTTCGATTACTTTAATGCCTAGATAATGGAACTGGTTAGCACTGCTGTCTCACAGGAAGAAGATTCTGGACATGGCTTCACTTTTTTCTTCTTCATTGTTTCCATATACATTTGTCGTGCCTTGCTTGAATTGTAGCTGCACCGCCCTCAACCGTTTCCGGTGGTGTTGCTCCATTACGTCCGTCTCATAAGCTCTCTGAAAACGTACCCAAATACGTGCAAAACTATTTCAATTCCGTATTCGTATCCATCTTTAACGTAGAGCATAATTGGGCCTTTTACATGTGTCGACCCTGTGATGAACCGATGACCTGTCCAGGGTCCACCTCACCCAGTGTCAGCTGGGGTAGGCTCTCCAACCCCTGCACAACCCTGCTAAGCATAAGCTGTTATAACAAATGGTCGGATGGATGTTGCAAGGCTCTGCATGGAAACAGACAAGCGTAAATTAATACAATGTGTAAATTAAAACCAAACCTTTTTTTTCTCCCTCAGAGGACAGGGAGAGTACAAGACAAGTGATTTACAGATTAGATATGAATTCCGTTGAAGTAAAAGCATGGAATTCAGTCTCTGTTGGACATTCATAAAGAAGGAGGAAAGCGACTGTAGATGATTGCAAATCCTTTTTCTTGCCCACATTTCACCACAGCTCTGGCCTGCTGTGCTGCGGTCGACTCCTCAATATAAACCAGATACTTGAATCACGAAACTTTTTGGACATCCTGCAAATCTGTAACATCCCCTTTTCCTCAAAAGTGGGACGTGCAGATTGCCTGTTCTGTAATATATATTTTTCGAGCCTGAGGCTCAGATGTTGTGATGGAAAAAAAAAAATAAGAGTATGATGAATGTGTTCTGGCCTGAGGAGAGTGGGTGGTCTGTATCTGTCAGCGCTGCTATTACAGCAGACAGTGGAGTTACAGGCCAATAAGCTGCACTATCATCACCGTCATCAGCTGCAGATCCTCTTACAACAGCTCTCAGCTGTCCACATCACAGCCCTGACAGCCCAAACATGCTCGTACCCAGAGAGCTCTGCACTTGAATGTCCTGAATTAAAAAAAAACGTGACGGCTTCGCTCTGACAGGGCTGGACCACGCAAATGAGAAGAAAAAAAAACGATGTCCTCTTGCAGTCGCAGTGGTGGAAAAACATTCAAATAATTTATGTTGAGGCTTTATGTTAGCATTAGCTGCTTCCACATTGAGCTAACATTTATTATGACATTTATCTCAGTTTCTATCTATCATCGTTGTTTCATTTCATTCAAGAATTTCTCCATTTTTATTCACATTAGGAGCGAGCATCATGTGACGGAGGATACTGATGACTATCTCCTTGTTCTGTGGCAACAAATCCAAAAACAATCTCTACGCTAGATAAGATGTAACTTTATTTATCCCTTAGGAAATTATTGTGCAGCAGTTTCACTACGAAGTAGGAAATATACAGTGCAATATAAAATATCAATAAATCCAAAACACCGAAAATATGACTGGATTAATGATAAGGACTAGTGTTTTATAGTTGAATTCAAAATGCTGCTGTAGTGAGTGAGAGGAGGAGTTTTTAATGGGGAAACTGAAAATTCTAAATGGGAGAAATTAATGTAATAATCTTCATGTTGTTTCGCCGCATCTTCTTCCAGTTTCTCCTTGTTTACCTGTGTTTTCCTGGAACTGGATGACGCTCACACGTTGGAATTTTTATGAGAGATTTACTGGAGCAATACGAGCCCAAGTACTGTAATTACTGAGCTGAACAGGAGAGCCGCCATGAAAACAGTGTGTCGCTGGTTAGCGCTGATTCATGACCGAAGACATGAAGCTCACAGTTGAATTGAGGGCAAATGCATGCAGCACTTTATCAGTGAGAGGAGAATATATATATATATATATATATATATATATATATATATATTTATATACAGTACCAGTCAATAGTTTGGACACAGTTACCCATCCACTTGAATGGGAAACTGTGTCCAAATTTTTGACTGGTAGTGTATATATATATATATATATATATATATATATATATATATATATATATATATATATATATATATATATATACTACCAGTCAATATATAAATATATATATATATATATATATATATATATATATATATATATATATATATATATATACTACCAGTCAATATATATATATATATATAGAGGTCATCTATGATCCAGCTGGGTTGGATTAATGAGTTTGGATAAGGACACCCAGCAGATCACCTAGCATCACCTACCTTCTGTCACTTTTTATGGCAGGCAATGCACAGCCAGAATAAGGGTGTAGCAGAGCGTGGATCATACTGTACTTCTGCTCTGGTTTCCTCCAGCTCATGTTAGACTCTGACAGCCCAGCATTGATTTATGACTCCAGCAGACAACGCTGCACAGGGCGAGCGTGCACGCGTTTGTGTCTGTTTTGCACTCACGTGATTGATTATCCTGCCTGTTTTGTCTGTGGCATTTTTGAAATGTAATCTCACTGAACAGCATGAAAAGTGTGCGACCCCAGAGAAAACGCCCCACACACACACACCCCTCGCCTTTGTCCGACTCTGTGTATCCTCGCCTGTATCGTATTAGCATACCTTTGCTCAGGCATGCTGGGAAATTGAATTCCCTTCTTCCTGTAAAACTCTCCCCGGGATTAAACCGTCACTCTGTGATTTACTGTAACCTCGCTACAAACAGCGTCTTCTCTCCACGCAGCAGTGATTGATGTGCCCAGACACTATTTTGTGCCACATTGTCACGCCATCATACATATCAATTTTTTTTAATTTTTTTTTTACTGCGCAGTGACAACAGCACTGAATGTAATGGAGGACTGTTTACATGTCTGGGATGAAACACACATGACAGTTTTCAGGGTTGAGGCAAGAAGAAAAAAAAAATCACAAAATGAAACAAAAGCCACACATAAAAAGTAATTGTTACTTTTTAATAGTTACTAACTGTTTGCTTAACCCTTCACTCAACACTGATGGTCAAATTATCCGTAGCTAGGCATGGCCAAGCTGAAGTTGGGCATACATTGTGTGACTCATTTCAAGGTCGCCCGATTATTAGCTTCCTTGGGCGTTGATTGTCGTGTAGTAAGCAGAGCGAGGAGCGACCATCGTCCAATCAACTCATCCTTACCGGCCGTAAGAAGGACATTTTGTCTGGAGCACATCTCCCAAACTATACGTTCTTGTTCTACCAGCCGTTCTAGATAAATTAACCATGACAAGCATTTTATTTTTTGAGTGTTGCATGGAAAAAAATGATTTTAAGGTTGGTTATCTTCTCCATTGCCTACATCCAAAACAATACACACTATTCTAGGCTCACCAAAGGAATGGAGGACATGTCGTATGCTGATGCATTTGTTGTAAAATTGTTTGGACGGTAAACATGCGTCTGAAAAGTGCCATGTCAACAATGTACAATCTTTAAACGTAGCTTGGTTCATGTTTCCAATGCTAACGTTTGGTTTTAACTTCGAACTGTTATCTTAATTTACTTGTGTTTCTTACAACGTCAAACTTTGTTTTAGCTTGTTGCACTGCTTTTAGATCTTAGTTTTGCACAATGCAGCAATGTTATCATTACTGCAAGCGACCACAGCTAAAATGACCAAACACGTCGCACTAAGGTGAAATGATCCTTTAAAGCTTCTTGCATTGACGCGATCCCAACAGCGACAACTCTGGCAGTCATTTTTCTTCCTGCGTTTATGTGTGTATGCCTCTGTGCAGCTGATGATAAATGAGGGCAGCTGATCCCTGGGAGAGCGTGCAGAGGAAAGAATAATGGCTATTTAAGCACACTTGTAAATTACCAACACATTTGTCTTCGACTGTCCCCTCAGGGATGTGTGACAACACAGCACACAAAGTATATAAGCTCACATACATCTGTTCCACAAAGCCTTATTGGATCTGCTGACAATTAAATACAAACTGTCAGGCTATGTTCCATAATTCATACTTTGACAAAGCTCATAAAGCAGTCCTTGCACCTGCATGTATGTGTTTATATGATAGTCTGTCCCGGCAGGTGTGTGCCGGGTCATACGGAGTGCATGGCGATGTTTATCTCTAAGTGCCACAGACAGCCATGCCGGACCACCTGGTGGGAAAATGGGATTAACACTATCTGTTCCTCTGCGGCCTGCTGAGCACCAAGCCTGTGATTTTACATGTTTCCATCAGCTGCACACATGCCGTCCACCTCTTTGTTATACAAATGTCTTTGACCAAGCAACACAACTAAAATGATAAAAGTTTTTCAATATTAAGCGACTGCAGAGAGTTAAGGCCCATTTATGCTTTACGTTAAAGATGGATACGAAGTTTTCCGAGAGCTAGAGAACGTAGAGATAGACCGTTTATGTACGACCCCGTCCATTTACGTACATAGAGGGAGCATAAATGGGCCTTAAGAATGAGCTTTATTATTATTATGTATTACAGACTGAAATACAAATCAGTTCTGAGCTCGATGACTTTGACTTGACCATATCTTGTTAAGCACAGACTTGTTTTGAGTCTCCTGCCAAAGTTCGCATCATAACCCAACTTTCTTCAACCGAAAACCTACCCAACAAACTCCACCGATTCATCCTCCCCATTCATAAACAGTCAATGTTTATGGCAGGTGTCATGACATGTTTACGACAGAATTACGTCTGCTTTACGAGATCCCTGTCAAGTCAGGTTTTATGACCTTGCCACTCAAAAGGCAGTGAGGGCACCGCTGGCAGTGTCTCCAAGAGATTCAGAGATGCTTAATCAGTTACTCGAACAGCCTCACAAATAAAAAAGAACAGTGTTTGGTAGGGAGGTGGGTCTGTTTGACAGGGAGACCCATCAAACCTTCTCATTAAACTCTCTGGATCCAGACTCCCCTATTCTTCAGGGCTTTTATGAGAAAATCACTATTCTCAATTTGCTAGCTGTTGTAAAAGTTGTGTTCCAGGTAGAGGTTCGGGTTCAGACGGAGGTTAAGCAACACCACAAAATCCCTCACCCTTCTGTTTTATAGCATGTCATAAAGCTGTTGGCAGGTTGAAAGAGGCAGTATCTTTTTATCTGGCTTCAACGGTAGTTTAAAGGAGGAGATTAAGATTGTGAATTACAATCATGACAATGGCTTTTTCGCATTTGTTGATAGTGACAACGAGTTGCTCGTCCTTGGTTTTCTTGTTGAACGCTCACTAACACATTATCTGAGCTTTAATCGCCATGCATGGTTGGCGTCATGTATTTTCACACACGTGTTTGTTGATTTGTTTGTTTGGTAGCAGGATTACGCAAAAACTACTGGCTCAAAATGTAGATAAAAGGGCAGATCCAGGTCTTTTTAATGACTTTCCTTAACATTGTGAAATGAGGGCGGGAATTTTTCCGCATTTTTCCTAATTATGCAAAACCTACTGAACCGATTTCCACATTGTGGAGGGGTGGGGTATGGAACAGGCAAAAAATAACCCCATTAAATTCTGATGCAGATCCAGATAGCGGGGCGGCGCTGCTAGTTTTAAAGAACTTTCCACAGCATTGCTAACATATTTTATTAAACGTCTGAGTTTTGTTCGTCTCGTGTTATTCAAAAAGTAATGATATGCATATCCCTGACACAGCTATGTAGCCATCCAACCGAGTCACCATGATGTTTTAAAGGTGTTTTAAATGTATTTATCTATCATATCAGAGCCTCCCTCGCTCAGAGAATATGGTCCTTAAATAGCTCATCTTTGAGTTGAAATAGTAGCTGTGCTTGGACATGCGCTGCCCTTCCATGTGGCCTGGCAAGCACTTTACAAACAAACGTAAGCAGTTTATTGATAGGGCGATCCTAGACTGATTAATGACCCAATAATCAGCCGTAACCTGCAATAAATCAGCTGCTGATCGATACAGCCTGTGCTCCGCGGCCGTGGCCAGATCATTACCATGTCACTGTATATCTACCATTAGCTCAGGAGGGCTGAGTGCTAAAGGTGTGGAAGAAAAAGTGCTTCCTTCCTAATGTGTTGGAAATGGGATTGATAGAGAGGTCATTTTTTAAGATAAAATTTAATTTGTCCGTCTTCCCTCCTTTTCTCCGTCCCTCTTCTCTCAGGCTGATTAATGACCGAACAGCGAAGGCAGAGATAAAGATGGAGAAGGGTGAGCAGGATGTTAAATTATGAGAATGACAGCACAATTAATGGCAGTGGGAGACATTATTCTTCAGCCTTTTTGGCATATCCCAGCTGTTAGTGGTACTTAAGATGTACAGCCTGCTGATGCTGTTAAAGGAACCAAACCTCCTCAGATAGTCACAACTAGATGTGAACAAAATGTGTTATGAATTAAAAACAATGACGCAAGGTCTCTGAGACATTTGTTGTGATTTCATTCTGTCTGAACTTTTGCATAGTGATACAAAACTCTGCATTTTCAAACAGACATTGTGTCTCTTATTGTTTCGTTAGGTTAATTCTGACATATTTCAAAACAAGGCTCTTTGGGTCACGTTATTTTTGCACGTCTTACATTATTTGATTAATGGATGAGTCGATTGACAGAGATTAATTAATTGAAATTAAATATAAACATATAATAAATAAATATAAAAAACATAAATATAAAAAAAAATTAAATATTTGGATAATCGCTTGATAATAGTAATTTTTAATGCAAAACTTTTAATGGCTCCAAATAAACAAATGTAAAGATTTGCTGCTTTTCCTTCGTTATTTCAATAACTTTATATTATTTTATTAATTTTGACATTTGAGGAGAAAACATTGTTAAGATGTCACTTTTGGGTTCATTGTGATGGATTTTCATAACATTAAGAATATAATCAGATCGATCTGTAATGAAACCTGTCAACCTTTGTCAAAAAAAGTAGAAAAAAACATCCTGGATCTACCCCTTTATCTAGATCTGCACCTAAATGTCATTTCCTGGTCTGTGGTCCATCCTTCTATGAAGTTTCATGGAAATCAGTCAAGAACTTTTTGTGTAATTCTGCTAAAAAAAAAACAACAACCAACAAACAAACCAATGGAAAAGGGTGAAATCTGTGTTTTAGTACTTTTACTTTTAATTTAATGAGTATGTTTAACTTATTATCCTCATATACTTTTACATGTAATATTTTACCTGCTGGACTTTTACTTGTAAAGAAGTACTCCACCATCCACAAACTGGACATGCAGCCAGTCAAACATCAGATGGTAGATGGTATATACACAGAGTGGATCCACCGCCTTGGAATGAAGCGTCCCTGAAATCAGAGCTCAGATTAGAGGTCAGGATTTGGTCACACCACATATCCACAGATCTCTGCTGTGACAGATGGAGAGGGTGGGGTCACCAGACAAGGGAAATAAGGATCAAATCAACTAAGTGAGCAGAGGAGAGGAGAGGAGAGGGGTAAGAAGCAAGTGAGGATGACAAGGTGCATGCAGAGGAAGAGCATGTGGCGAGATAAGATAGTGCAGACGTAAAGAGGGGGACTGAGAGAAGAAGAAGAAGAAGAAGAAGAAGAAAGGTAATTTGAGAGAGAGACCAGTAGGAGAGGCTGAGGCAGGGCTGACAGTCGGCCATTCATCCTCCATGCTAGAAGAGACAAACTGCTGGCAGTGGGAGACAGGCCCCATAAATCACTTTGCAACACACACACACACACACACACACACACACACACACACATGCATGCAATCACAGTACAACACATCCATGGCCACACACACACACACACACACACACACACACACACACACACACACACACACACAGAAATCCACATCTAAAAAGAAAACACACATCCCCTACAGCTTGTTTTAAAAATGTCTTCCTTTTTTCCGTCTTTGGACATCTGGGGGTCTTTCTCTTTGATGCAGTGTTAGACTGTAACTAAGCACATTTATTCCTGTACACTAAGTATAATTCAGAGGTTGATTTGAGTTTCTAGATGGTATATTTTGCTAATAATACTTCTGCTCGGGTGCTTAATGCACAGCAGGTAATTAATAAAGTGGAGAACATAAACATCGCTGAGTTTAGTGGAAATCCATCCTTTGGTTTTTGTGTAATTCTGCTGACAAACAAACAAATGGATTTGGAATGAAGTACTTTTACTTGTAATGGAGACTTACTTTACTTACTAGTAAAAGGATCTCAGTACTTTTTCCCTCCACTTCTTCGGTCTCTCTTTTAAAATCAGCGTGTGAGGCGAAGGGGAAAAAAAGGACCGAATATTCTTGTAGCCTTTGGATTTTCCACTCACAGTCCAGTAAACCCTGGCTTGGTGGTGGTCCTGCCAGTTTGTTCCTCCCCTCTTTCTTCGGCCAAGGCCAGCCGCTCTGGCTGTTCTGACACTCTCTCTGTGGGCTCTTCCAGTCACAAACCTCCCACTTTCCTCCCCCGCCCACGGAGGGTGAGGAGTGCCAGTTCCTCTTCGCCCAGCCATGACCTCGGCGATGACATGCATGGCGTGTTTTGACAGCGGACCGCGTGCTGACCGTGGCCTCCGATCAGGTCAGGGCGTGGCTGCCCTCGTGTTTTCACAGGAGAAAGTTCTTTTTGTTATTTCAGTGATTATTAAGGTCAGACCTTTATGAAACTATCAATTAAACAGGGTGAGGATGTGATTCCCTCCGCAGTGTCTTCTGTGTCACTGAAGATAAAGGCCCCATCTCGCCTTTAATAGCTGCTAATCCACTTGAACTTATTTCACTCTGATGGATATTAATGGAGACATTTAGTGCTGCTTCAGGATTTTCTACCCTGCCAAGGATTAAATTGTTGGAGAAACACTGAATCTTGTGATAGGCCTACTTATAGCTGAAATTTCTTGAAATTTTGTGGAGGGGTTGGGCTGTGGCCAGGGGACAAATCAATTACATTTTAGATCCGGATCTCGATCTGTGGCCAGGATTGTAATATGTTTTAATGTTTCCCCCGAATTATTTTCCCCGAATTATAATTATGCCAAAACTACTTAACTAAATTCCACAAGACCTGCTGGAAGGATGGAGCATCGGGACAAAAAAACAATGAAATTATGGTTTCTAATTCGTCAAGAATTCATCCATAAATCACATATTGATGTTGTTTATATCTATGAGTGTGTTTATTGTGATATAGAACCAGATCATAATCTGGATCTGCTGTAGGGGAGAGTTTTAGAAACATATATCCAGTTGTTACAGTAGTTGCTAGCTAGTGTACATTGAGTTAATCAAAGTTTTTTTTTTCTTTTCAACTGTAAACAACTGCCTTCTTTTTGCTAAAACAACATTGATGAGACTGAACCAAACAGTTACAAGTTACTGCCGCAAAACCAAAACGTTGCGCTGAAAGATGCTAAAACGTAGTAATTTGATCTATTGCTAATATAAAGAATTACATCACTATATTATTATTATATTCTACTGTACTGCTTACAAAGTAATATCCTGACGATATGTGGAAGACTGTATAGTGTACATATAATTAATGTAGTTCATTTGCTGTAAATTATGTGTCCTTTGCACTATATGCACACTCTGAGGAGCTTGTGTGAATATCCCTATTATATGTAATGAATGTAAACAGTGCTGTAACTCAGCGGTTTGAATCGGGCCTGTATGTGTGCAGTACGGTAGCTCTCACTCTCACTCACACAGAGAACATAAGTCATTGTGGTGAACCAGGTCATAATTAACTTTAACACAACAACCCTATGGGCAACAGCGAGGAGAGTGAATGTGACTCACATTAGCAATGCTGCAAACAGTAGAGGGCATTGTGCTGTGCGCGTTTGCATCGAGTGTCATGTGTGTGTGTGTGTGTGTGTGTGTGTGTGTGTGTGTGTGTGTGACAGCAATAAAGCCAGAAGTTAGAAAAGCTGTAAAAGTAAAATATGTGTCGTTAGAATTAAAACAAACAGCAGAAAGGACACAAAATGACAGAAATCCTGTTACAGCCTCAGGGTCTTCAGATAGAGCCTCTAAATCCAGCTGCATGTGATCCGTCTTCAAGCACATGGTGCTTTTTAAATGAGCCAAGAATGTAAGAGTTTCATTAAGTGGTAAAAAAAATGAACAAATTAAATCATTTTGAACTAGATTTCATTCTTTCCCTCTTCTTTTTGCTCTTTACCGTCCTGACCCTCTCTCCATCACCTTCAACCATAAGTGACCCAAAGGGGTCAGGTCACCACCTTTATACCTTCCCAGCTTTCTCCACATCCTCCTCCTTCCTCCTCTTCTTCTCCTTCACCCTCCAGGATTCAGGCACACGGACGCCAGAGAAAGAAGCTGCGATCTCTGCTGAACTCATGGGAGTTAATTTGAGAGACGTTAGACGAGAACATAGAGACTCTGTTGTGCAAAGCAGACATTTTTATTTGGCTTATTTATTATTCAATTAATTATTATCAGCTGGCAGATATTTAGTCTCATTAACAATGGAATTTCATCATATGAAAAAGCATCAAGATGGATTTTTTTAAAACCCTACACTATCCAGCTAACTCAGATCAGTTAACCGTGTTTAACATTAACACACTTTTCCAGCCAGGGGTGACTTCACTTCTGTTGCCGCCAATTACAGGCCTCAAAAGGAGAGGCATTAATCAGATGTCTGTAGTACAATGGCAGGCATGAGATTGCAGAAGCCTGCAAAACAAATATGTCACTGTCAGTGAGGCCATACAGCAGGCATTTTGGAGATTGCATTAATTTGATGGCTCAGCTGCAAGCTAAGCTAACACGGAGCAGAGGCCTCTGGGAACTGTTGAGATGTGGTGGGAGGTGGAGGGGAAGACTGTGGAAGAGAATAACTGCTTTCATTCTCCCATCCCTCATCTTCTATCTCTTCTTGATTCTTTCTGTCTGTTTTCCACCTTTGGTCTGTTTTATTTAAGCCGACAGGCTGAACTTTGAGGGCGTTTGACGGCCAAATGGGGAATAAAGACGGGAGAGGAGGAGACGGATGAAATGAGATAAAGACGAGCAGCAGGGTGAGAGGAATGTACTGTGTCGATGTACATGTGTTGAGTTTATTGTTGTATTTGTTGAAGCAGTGTCGATGACACTACAGTAGGTCACCATTTATAACAGCCTGCCCTGGGACTACGGATAAAAATGAGCTAATTAGCAAACTCTGGCACATTTACAAATCAAAGTTATCAGTTATCAAAGCCTTTATCAATCATATCACCTTTATGACATACAGCAGGGACGGCAGGTTTATGGATCAATAGCTGCCACAACTCCGGAGTCCTACGATCTGTACAGCCTACTTAAATAGATTATGACTACACTGTGGGTGTCGGGCTACTGTGGTTATATAGTGTTAGAGTGTGTGTGTGTGTGTGTGTGTGTGTGTGTGTGTGTGTGTGTGTGTGTGTGTGTGTGTGTGCATGAAAAAGAATAAATTACAGGGTAATGATATTAAAAGCACAAAGTCGTTAAGATGCCAAGTTAAGACACAATAAATCCAGTCATGGCTTCTACAGCCTGTCCCCACACTGGGTAATTAAATTAGATTTATAAGTCATATTACATCAGTGCTAGACACTTCATCCACCCTCAGCTCCTGCACCATCCCTCAATTCTGTCCCGCTTTATTAGACGCCCTGACAGCTGGCGAAAAATATGGCGGAATGTGTCGGGTCCCGGACTCGGAGAGCTCTGCGTCGGGCTCTATGTCTTTGGTGGTGTCAGTGGTGTCCGCCGATAATATATATGAAGCACTTCTCTGCAGAGAGGGGTAAGTAGCAGGGCTGCCGATGACACAGTCAAACAGCTTCATCATTATCCACAATCGCTGTTACCACTACTTTAGGGCTACTGCTGCGTTCACCTCGTACCTCACATCTCCACCCTTTTTTTCTTTTTCTTTTTTTTACCTCAATGGGAGGTAAAACGGCTCATAACCCCAAAGAAGTGCACCCATATTTAACGATTTACGCCCAAAGCCAACATTCGTAACAAATGTAGGATCTGAGTATGGAGGTCAAAGTGGTGGAGACTGTTGCCATCCTTAACGTCCTCCTTTATCTCCTTATGTTCCCTGTTCTACTTGACACTTCCCACCTTAATCCCTTAATTAACCTTCTCTGTATTTATTATTCTTTATGCCCCCGCTTCATTTTACAAGTTTGTTTTATCTTCTGTCAAGTGTTTCTTGGTTTTGAACTGTGACGGTCGCAAAAATCTCTTCGTCGGATATCTAAAAATCAGGCCAAATTAAACCGAACTCTGTAAGGACAGACACCACGAAAAGGCAAGTCAGAAAACTATTGTTTGGTTGAGCCAATCCTTCAAAATAAAGACAGAGACCAGCGAAAGTCCATCCATCCATCCATTTTCTTCCGCACCAGCTCGGATTCCCCCGCCAGAGACGTGACATTCCATGTCTCCAAAGCCAGTTTTGGCAGCAGAGGATCAGTCCAGCAAGGCCTCCGCCTTCGTCTGCCGCCAGATCCACATCACACTGGACCCCTATAGTTCATCCTGCGAGTGCTGGGCCCACGGGAGGACGGACCCATGTGGCTCTTTCAGGCTGGGCCTGGCTGGGCCCCATGAATGAAGACCCGACCACCAGGCACTCACTGACGAGCCCCTTCCCCTTGATCCGGGCGAGGTAAACTGGATCCTGTTTTTGTTCCTCATAAGGGTATTATGAACCACCCTCAGTCTGACCTGTCACCTAGGACCAATTTGCCTTGGGAGACCGTACCAGGGGCAAATTGCCCACGACAACACAGCTCCTGGATCATTCAGGGACTCAAACCCCTGCACCACGTTAAGGATTCATGGAGAGGACCAGCGAATGTCAATCATAAAACCACCAAACATGTAATCACATTAAAGGATGAAAATACCAATCAGTGTAATGATAGTTGGCAGAAAATAACAGACATTATTATCTGGGATGAAGGCGTGTGTGGGAGGACACGTATGTCAGAATCCAGGTTAATTACTAAACACAATAATAGAAGTGCAATATTAATATTTATTGCATTTACAGTTTCAGATGTCTGATTGAAAATAAGTACCATTTTAAAATTGGACATTTTTAAATAATTGAAACTGTATAAACAGATTAAAATCACAAAGGCAAGTGAAAGCAGTGGAGAGAGTAAAAGAGACTGCAGTTCAGTGTCATGTGGTTGATTTTAAGGAGCTGTGGCACTTTTATTATCATTATTAATTAGCGGTTTTCAACCAGCCGGGTTGTGATCAATAAGGTGGAGTGAAACAAATTTCAATGGGCCATTGGAATCAATCAGAAAGAGTTTTCATCTCTATAACTGCCACTAAAGGCCTCTCGTTATGGCTAACATTAGGAGACGAGAGATTTGCAGCATTTTTAATTGGAACGACGTAGCCGAGCTTGCAGTTTTTCTTCTTCTGCTCTCTTCTAATCTCTGCAATTTTTCGCTTCCTCTTTGTTTTCCCCTGTGTTTGTGTTTAGCACGACGATGTGTGCAACAAATGGCACATGTACGCTCACACCCTAATCCTTCTCACCCCTTAATCAGACAACCATTAAAATGAGATTAGAGCCTATCTGCTGAAATTCCACATTTCATAGCAGGAGACGTTGTCCTTGTTTACGAATCTGTGATTTCCTTCTTTGGAAAGCGACACAATCCCTTAAACTTGACATGATGAGAGACCACTGAGACCAGACACAGGACTGCAGTGTTAGACTGGGCTGTGGTTGCAGTGGAGCAGGAGGTGGAGGAGAGAGCCTATGAAAAAAAGAAGGGGTTTTGACAATGCAGGACCTGATGCCATGCAGGATGCTACAGGTGGCAGAGGCTGTTTAGGGATCTGAAATGATGTCTGTCAGAAAGGTTGGAGCTGAACCACGTGGCATCAGAGGTGATGCAGAGGTTGAAGAGGATGAGAATGGTAATAATGGAAGGCCATTACTTGGATAAATGCTGTTTGGTCACTTTGTTTACAGCAGAATCCAGATCGAAATGGTTTATAGATGTTGGACTCGGCCAGAAATTTTAATAAAATGTGTTTTTATGCATGTGTGACTGTGTGAAAATGGTGGAGGAGGTGGAATGGTTGCTGCGGCTCCGTCTCACCTGCCCCGTCTGTCGCTCACAGATGTCATGATGAGTTACCTGACACAGTGAAGTGATACCGTCGGCTGTCTAAGCTCACCTGTCACACAAAGGCGCCCGCAGTGGTCCTGTCAATCATTCCCGTCTGCTTCCTCTGAGGGTCAAAGGAAACTGGAATCTGTAAGGATAGTTTGGCTCCACTGTAATGCACAGGTGGCATTTTTAAACTATATTATGTTATATTATATTATATTATAATATATTATATTATATTATTATATTATAATATATTATATTATATTATATTATAATATAATATATTTTATATTATTATATTATATTATATTATATTATATTATATTATATTATAATATATTACATTACATAACATTATATTACATTATATTATATAGGATTTCTGTACATCTTGTGACCACAGTGATGATAATCCCATAATTTGGGTGCGTTTAATTCGTCACATTGCCAGGATGCAGTAAGTGAATGTGAACCCCATTAGCCCCTGGATCACCACACTTGTTAGCAGCAGCACCCTCTGCAATAATTTACAGCCCTCTCATCTCAACAGAATGTGTTTCTTGTAGAGCGTAATGGAAGTAATCCATTCTCCCTGTCAGCCTCGGAAAACACTTTGTTTTCTGTACAAATTGTGTTGGGGTGGAAGACGCTGGTTTGGGCGGTGGTGGTGGAGGAGGAGGGAGCAGGAGATGGTTCTGTCTCATATATGCAGGTTTTGAGGACAGGACTGTTTCTATTTCTGTTCCACAGGATGTATAGACAGTCCAGTAAGTCTGCTCCATATACTGAGCCATGCTTATGTGACTTATTTTGACTTATGTGCAGTTTCATGAACTTTTTCACAACATTTCAGTTCATCCTTCACACATAAAATATATTATGGTGCATATATTGTTTGTATCTGACATCGTTTTTGTTTTTTATTGACAAACCACTGCATCAAGATGTTTATAGATTAATATATCAGTACATTTAGGATGTCTAATTGCAAGATTTTAGCTTTTTCTTGAATAACCATTAAACTGATAATGATACCAGTGTGATTCCAGCCTCAGCTCCAGCACTCAAGCTCTGCAGTATTTAGCTCTGTGCAGCAAAAGGTTTTGCGAAACCTGAATTTAATTAATTTATTGTTTCAGTGTTGTGTAAACGGGAACGTTAATTCTGAAAACAGCCGTAAGCAAGCAGTAAAGTTGCAGTTTGTTCCATAAAGGAGAGTCAGGTGATAATACACAAAGTACTTTAATCGACTGATGTACAAATATTCACTAGCGCCACTTGAATTTGAGTGTTTGACAGCATTTCTTCATGTTAAACAGCTGATAACTTCTCCCACTACATGAATATAATTTAATGGCGGGTACAGCCGTTAACTCCAACTCTATTAAACTGCCCACAGACTGTATTTTATATATATATATATGTATATTACAGCCTTGCTAATTGATATCTGTGAATATATTCATTTAGAGCCTCCTCTGTACATGAGATGATGCATTGCCTCATGGAAATTAAAGTGTTAGTAAAGATTCCATTTCATCTTTCAATATGATTAATAATCTCACAGCTAAACAATATTTGTTTGCACAAAGAAGAACATTTGACGCACAGACTCTGTGTTGCTTTTATTTAAAGCATTTCAGCAAAATGTATTTTTAGCCCAACTTTCAAACCGAAGCACGCCCCAAAGACAACAATCCATCTTTCATCCTCCCCCATATATCTGCTCACCCACCTCCTCTTCTTCACATCTACCGACTCCCTCCCTCATTCCTCTCCCACAGCCGCCGCAGTCGCCTCCATAAATCCTGGGACAGCGGTGCTTTAATGGATAATTAATTGATGCCGCTGCAGCACTGTAATAAGACAATAAATTACGACACAAGCCGGTGTGCTGTGTCAGTGCGTGTTGCTAATGGCCCTTCAGGGCTGGGGCAGGACGCTCATAAATTAGAAACGTATTAAGGGTTGTGTGCTAAGTAGCTCTCCAGCGCTGACTGCAATGTGAGAGGAGGTGGAAAGAGAAAGAAGACAGGAGAAGAAAAGGAATAAAGAAGAGTGATGCAGGAGGAGGGTGAGGTGATCGCATTATTCAAAGTCAAACTGAAATAATAATAAAAAAAAAGATGTAGGATAAATATCCTTGTTTGTGTTTTTTATCCTCCGCCATGAACGAAGTAAAGGACAGAGGAAAACTTTGTATTATAATAACACTAAATGGTGTCTTTTGCTATTTAGGGACTTTTATTATTTGCATTTTTTTCATTTCCATAGTTACAAAGTTGAGGTTCTGTGAGTGGGATTTATCTCAGACGGGAGTTTTCGCAGCATAACTCAAAATATTTTTCACTAAACTTTTCACTATAGGTGTCATTTGATACATGCATGCATCAAAACACGCTTTAAATACTGAATATAAACCGTGCAAAAGACACAAAGACACACATGATGACATGGCTGTTTATTGTTTGGAAGTCTTTTGTCTTCCTTTGTTTAACTTTCAGCCAAACCAACCCTGACACCAACAAACCCATCATCGGTGTTTCCACGACAACAGCTCCATCATGGTCAGAGTTCACTTTCATACAAATGTGATTCCTGTGCTTTTGTGATCTCTTTTCATCAGCTCGGAGAAACAGCCGTAAGCACGACCACAGTGGATTCACACGTCCTTGGGAGAACAAATACATCCAAACATGAAAAATTGGATTTTTTCACACCTCAGTTGTGGCCTCGTCCCCTGGGTGGCGCAGAAAGGAAATGGGAATGACTGCTTCCTGCCTGGACCGCCTTTGAAGGCAGGCTGTGAGGGACGATGTCATAGCGGAGCAATGTTCCTGTGCTTTCACCAGGCTCTTTGTAATGTGTGATTTACAGCTTCCCCCCCTCCTGTTTCATCTGTGATTTAGTGTTTCCCGGTCAGATGGCTATCAGCTGCTGTACATGTTCGCTCTGTTCCTGCAGGACTGTATGTGGAAAAAAAACAGGGGACACAGAACAGCTTTAGACCACAATCAGGACTTCACATAACGGCAATAGATGGGTATCAAAACATTTATCTTCTGGTAATAACTGAGGTGGAACAAGTATTCACATTCTCAACTTTAGTTAGAGACCTGCATTCCAAAGTAGGAAACGTACTTAAAGTAGCAAAAGCTACGTAGGACTGACATGTTTTTACATATGACTTTGTTACCTTCACCAACAGTTGGAAGTTGTTTGTATGTTTCTCTCAAAGATATCTAGAAAAAGTTGGTTTTGATGAATTCGTGCCAAGAAAGAGTTACATTTTGAAGCGTATCCAGGTTCTGATGTAGTTTTGGGAGATTAAAACACGTATTTATAGTTGGGCAATAAGCATTTGGTCACAGTATGGTGATGAAGACCATGGAAAAACAGCACTGCCACCAACATGTAGCTGAGATGATGCAGACTCATTCATTCATTTTTCTGGATTTTCTATTTGTTTGTTTGTTTGTTTCTTGCGGGTTTTGTTTTGTTTCAGTAATCTAATCCCCCCCCCCCCCCCACCCTCAGTATTCCAGAACTTTTTTGAGACCTTACCCTGATCCCCCTCTGAAACACCCCCCCGACACATGTTCCTGTTAATACTCAGCACTTTCCCTTCCTTAACCTCTGACCTCGCCCCCCTCCTAACCTTCACCCTTACCTCAACCTCAACCCCAACCTCAACCTCATCGCAAATTCTCTAAACCAATAAATCCCTAACCTTAAATTAAAGGTTGAGGTGATTTAAAGTTCAGCCGATAAAAAAAAAAAAAAGTCAATTTTTCTTAGTCATTTTATTCGACTTTTAGTCAAATTAAAACTTTCTTATTTATACATCCTGAAGATAAACAGCAACATTAGCACTCATTGTTCTGTCCATCTGATGAAGTAACTCTGACATATAGTCTCCTTTCCTGAGGGAAACATCTTTCTCTTTAGCTGCTAAATGCTCTTATTGTGTATGCACGCTGTTCAGTGCTAAGCAGGTAGCGTTTGGCCCAAAATGCAGCAGGCTAACTATTTATTATGGGATAACCTGTATTTTTACAGGATGACAGCCGTGCTGGTGGTGCAGGTCTGAGGTTGTCTCCTAGAAATAAATCATGGTTTTATTTTTTTTGCCCATATAGCCCAGCCCTGTTTGTGAGTATGAGAGCACACACGCCTTGTACTGAGGCGAGGTGGACGACTCTTAATGAAGCCCTGTCAGACCAAAGTGTGCCCTCAGGCCTCTGTCTCCCATAGAAGAGCACTCACTGTTTAGCGTGACTTTTCTTCTCACCCCAAATCCCCTTTCCTTGTTTTCATCCTCTCAGCTCCTTATCCTTCCTCCTTGTGACTCCTCTCCTCCCACTCCTTCCTTTGCTGAGCTACAGCAGGGACAGAGAGCAGATGGTGTGGCCTCTATAGCTACGTTTATGAGGCATTTGCTGCTGAGCAAGTTTGTTTTACTGTGCAAACATTCAACAGCTCCTCCAACTAATGATAGTGTCAGTGGAGGAGAAAACCCACTAAAGAATAGCTGTGAGAGGAGTTGATGTTTCTGCCTGTATAAGGACACGGTAGCCATGATGAACTCTAGTGGGGCTTCGCCTTTATGAACGTCACCTGTCATCGTTGTTCATATGCCTACTACTATAGAAGATGAGTTTCAATCATATCCATATCAAACTATAGCCAATATTTGAACTGTTTAGCCACCGTTTCAGCTTGTTTACTAACTATATTTACAATTTTGCAAACAGGTAACAGGTTTAACCAGTCATGTGATTTATTATTACCCTTTCAAGCATATGCAATACCTCTAACTACCTATTTCAGCTGTGTGCCAGCTATGATAGCTACAATTAGCAAAACATTGACATAATTATTCATTACGCTACTTATTTTAAGTATTTAAGCCATTTATTTGTCACTTTGCCAACTATTTGAGCTGTTTAAACTACTCGCAGCTAGGCTAACAACTTCAACCATTCATCATTACTTTCCGCTAGTTCATTACGTTTAGCAAACTATAGCCAATATTTGAACTGTTTGGCCACCAAATGCTTATTTGCTTATTAATGCTTATTTACTAACTATATTTGCGACTTCAACAGGTGATGTCGAGGTGTTGAATATGTGGATATCTTTTTGAAAAACTAATTTGCACCTCGCACCTCCCAGTCATTGGTGTAAAAATAGGCGCGGTTGCAAATGAACGCAGTGATGTGGCTCTATGCATTATACTAGCTGTGTACAGTCTGTCCTGTGAGTGTATGTGCGTGCAAGAAAGTGTGCTTTTGTGTGAGAAAGTCCAGGGCCAGCCTCGTCCTGATCCCTCCCTCTCATCACTGCAGAGCCTGTTTTTAATCTGGGCCAATGATTTATGAAGGGCCTCCGACTGTGTATATCTCCTCACTTCCTTTCATTTCTCAAATGGTTTGTGCACCGCGGGATGATAGATTTATCTACACACAACTCCTGCATGACTAATTAACTCTGAAATATCAGGGCCAGATGTGGAAATGAAAGACGGACCCCAGAGTGCTTTCTCTCCCACTCCATCTTGCTCTTTCATTTTTCTAACTGTTGCTTGTGATTGTTCTTCTCTTTGTCCCTTCTTAACATTCAGCTATAATTTTGCTGATAATATGACAGGGTGTTTTAGGTGAATGTAAATGTTGTGCTAGCTGAAATAGCAAATTGACAGTTGTGATTTGTTTCTTTAATGTTTGTTTTTTTTCCATCTAGTTTTGGTGTGACTTGCCCAGCTTTGGAGATAACAGCTGTAGACATGTCTGCTTTCTCTCAGATATGATTTAACTAGATGGCTTGTGGTGCTCAAAGCTCCTAAAATAAATATATATGAAAAACTCTACAGCGATGGTTCCAGAAATTATGACCAAGCTAATCCACAGACTTTGTTGTGAACTACTTTCTTTCACCATGCAGTAGGAAACATGCATCAAATAATGTCAGTTCAATGCATTATTATAACCACTTCATGCAAACATCCATCAACTTTGACCGACCACACCTCACTCCTTATAATAAGACTGAATTGTCATTTTCTTTTCCCTTACTTTGAAGAAATATTGATGGACTATGGCAATTTGGAAGCTGGTATTTCCATACTTTGACTAAATACCAAACTACATATTAGCATGCAAACGTCCTAAATGTCCCTTCAACCCAGTAAATTATCTGTATCCCTATCCGTAATTCTGTTGGATTAAAATGAACCAATTTAGAATAATCTAAACCAGATTTGCCTAATCTAAAATTAAACTGGTACTGAGTCTGGCTAACTGGATGTAAGCGTTATTTTGATGACAGTGGTATAGCTTAGGCTAAACCGGAATTGAGTCTCGCAAACTGGATGTAGGTGTTCCTTTCCTGATAGTGGTTTAGCTTAGTCTAAACCGGAATCGAGTCTAGCTAAACAGATGCAGGTGATCTTTTCCTGATGGTGGTTTAGCCTAGGCTAAACCGGAAATGAGTCTGGCTAAATGGAAGTTGTTCTCGCCTAGTCTTGCTTAACCCTATTCCATTATTGTAATCTCACAGAACAGCTAGTATGAGTCTAAATCATTTTTCTATAAATGAAAACGCAAAACAAGTTTTTGCCTCAGGTCATTCCTATGCTGAATCCTGTGTCCACTGGAATCTGGCTTGCTGTATGCCTCATGTAGTCTGTCTGCACGAGATGAGTCAATACACTCTGAACAAGGTCCTCATATCACACGCCCATAAATCTCCTTTACGACAGATTAGAGAGAGCAATGGCTTTTCCACTCGTTTACCCATAAATACAGCAACACGCTCAGCTGGTTTATGCCTCACTCTTGGGATGATGGAATGGGTGAGCTGATTTTTATAGCTGTCACGAACCAGCAGTGAATATGTCTCCTACTGGCTATAGTCCAGCTGAACTTCAAAGCTATAAGAAAATAGAGCCTCTCTAGAATGGAAAAGCAAAACAGCTGTTTGTAATACCATTGAGCTTTATTCCTTCCAGAGTGTGTTTTGTTGTGAGAAAGAACAACCAAGTAAATTTAGAGAATATTTCCTGCTGCATGTCAGAGAGATAATATTTCCCACGCCGGTTTTTAAAAGTTCATGTCACACATATTTTGGGTTAGAAATAGAGGAGAGGGAATGAGTGAAAAAAAACAAGTGTGGAAAAGAAGGGAGGAAAGGCAAGAGGCTGTGTCAGACAGAGAACAGGTTAGAAAAAGGAGCCAGGCGAGCCATCACATCTGATGTAGGCGGTTTTTCCTGACAGCTGTAATTCTCCAGCCTACAGAATTTCATCAACGGCAGTTGCATTTAAGCTGCGCCGTGGGGCAGCGGCCCTTTCAAGTCTCCTTCCTCTGACAGGTAGATTTATTAGTCCTGAAATTTGTACAGATCACACGTCACTCATTGCAAGCTGTCAGAAGGGCCTTGTGGCCTTTTTTTTTCTTAAGGTTGATCTGCCCGGAAGACGTTTCTCTCCCCCACTCTCTCTCCTCACCCATAACTTACTCAGTTAAAAACCTACCCATTTTAAACAGGAGTAATATTGCCGTTTTCAAAGTGAAGAGTAACTTTAGAGGCCGGTAATTCTGAGAACAGAGAAATGAGAAAAATGCAGGATGTGAAGTTAGACCAATATAGAGTTGCGCTGCACTTTAAATCATAAGAGACAGAATTGGACATTGCCATCTATAGACCTGCACTGCAATAGGAAAATAATCATGGGGCACCAAAAAGAGCTGTGCTCCTCTGTTACCCAGCTTTAACCTCTCATCCACTCTGCTGCCCATCTCACTGACCTCTGGCTCCTGGTTAAACTCCCAGCATACCCTGGGGCTTGAGGTTCACGCCTGGGTCTAGACCAACAAACACAGTCAAAGGTCGCCCTTTCTTTGCTCTCGTCTTCATCTCTGTGTATGTTCAGTGTGTGTTTAGAGTCTTGTTTTCAGCTTTTAACCCCCCCCCCCAAACACCCTGTTGGGAGCAGAAGAAAATGAAAACCACCTGTATCTAATTTTCTGCCTCTTACGTGTGAACATGTGCCCTCTTCAGCACTGTATGTGCATATAAGGCTGTATGTTTGTATTTATATGGGTGTGTCTGCATGCAGTTTCTTGGATTCTTCTGTTTTTTTGAACATTCATAATGTAGTTCCATTATGCTACCTTTAGCTAACTATTTTAACTTCTTATCCGTTTTAGTTTCAACTGTTTGTCCATTAGCTTTAGTTAACTATTTAAATCCATTTACTGTCTGAGAGGTTAAACCATGGGACAATGTTGTCGTCGTCGTTATTGTTCAAATAGGAATGTTGTCGTTCCAAAGATTTTTGCAGGTTTGCATTCCTTACTGACATTTTTGTTAGAGTTGGTGGTGAAAAAAGAGGAGGTAATTAAAATATTATGATGTACAATAGTCTTAATGGCCATCATTTTGACAATATATTTGTATTGTATTATATATTTTATTGAATAAAGAGATGCTAATGGAGGGACACACTGAGCTAAATGCTTGCTTCTGTCAGTTTAAAAGTTTATCTTGGATTCACGCGGTTTATTCAGGAGACATATTTGTTGCAACAACTTCTGTCTCATGACTGAACAGTGAACCCTCCATGTAGCTGCTCTATGCTGGTTTGAAACTGGCAGGAAAGCGTCTGTGGTTGCAGGTGTCTTCATGTCCCTGTCAGGTGATTTATGGTTTTCAAACCATGCTGGATTTCAGCCAGCGTTAGCTATGATCTCAGCAGGAATTCATCACACAATAGCTTTGTGCTTGTAGGGCAAATGGTGAAATCTTCTCCACCTCAAACACACTGAAACCTCTTCTTTTTTTTTTCTTTTTCTATTTCCTCACTCACTCTGAGTGTAGAAGATGAGACACATTCAAACCATGTGTTTCCACTCTACACTGTGATCTGGGGAAGTCTCCAAATACCCAGCACAAGCCCCAAGCGCCTACCACCAAGCAGAGTCGCCCGCTCCACGCTTTACTTCAAACCAGATTTTCTGCTTCTCGTGCCAAGCTGCTGTCATATCCCATTTCTCATCAGACCTTGATGGACCTAATGTGGGAATCCATTATCACACCAGTCTTTACTCTGTTCCTTCTTTGACCCTGTCATGGATCCACAGTGTATGCCCTCGGGGGCCCCTAGCACCCTGTCTAGTCTGCGCTGCCCCAGCCCGGGGTCATCCTCCGCTTCAGTCCTGTTCACCGTTGTCAAAAGACATTCTCTTAGTGTCTGCACACAGAATATGAGACAGTAGGTTCAATGTAATGGGCGGAGATCTAAATAAAAGAAGGTTTGTTGGATTGCCACACTTTATTTTTCAAGGCTTTGAATAGATGTGCTTGTGCTACAGTTACTTGACCTCTCCACGTCCTAATCTGAACAATCGCTCCTGTGTTTTTGCAAATTGTCAAACTCTCAGACGCTTCCATTACTATAGTTAAGAGTTATACTACTATATATGTTCTCTTTGTAAATTAAACTACTGCTCTGTGTTCCTTTGCCTCTCTCAGTGAACTCTTTACCCCAGCTGCCAACAGAAGGCTGTCATGCTAAATTATACGTATGTTGTTTTGCGGCCTCTCCCTTCAATTGACAGACCAGCGGTGAGATCAGAGAGATACAGATGAATATGCTGTTTATATCTTGAGAGATTTTTCTCCCCAAGCATTGCAATTAGATTAAAACTGAAGTAATTACAGCAGAAGAGTAGAAAGTCCCTTGGCATGCTATGGCAGCGCCACCATGATCCGGTGAGGAGTTCGGTGAAATGGGAAGACTTTTTGATTGGTCGCTCCTCTTGGTCTTCAAGGTAAAGCTGTGTTCTGTTCCCAGACTTTTACGTAAAAAAAACCCTGTCTCCTAGAAATATTTTATATCACCTATCGTTGCTTTCATTGAGTCGTTTCCGCAGCAGATTATGTTACAGGTGTTTGCAGTGTAATCGTTAAAAAATAACTATGCATTACCTGCTCACCAAACAAGAAGGGGACACAGTCAGAGTAGCTGGTGAACATAGTGGAGCATTAGCGGCTAAAGGGACAGATGTTTCCCTCGGGATGTGGTGGAGACCAAAACAGAGCTAAAAGAGAGTTTAGTAGGAAAACAAACTCCTTTGCCGAGGTAGTTTAGAGGTAGACAGAATTTTCACATGTATCTGCTCTGATTAGTTTTGTCTAATGCTCCTATACTTTTTGTGGTCACAACACACACAGATTTAGTAGACCAGTAGATGCCTTTCACATGTATCTGTATTCGTGTGGACGTGGTGAAAGATAAAGGTCCCACATCTGCTTTATTTGCTCTAAGGCAACACCTGCTGCCTCCCTGTGAGGTCTTTTGGATTCCATTCCACCTTTGACCAACTCAAAGAACCATAGTAAACTTTGTTAACTGCTCCTTTGTCAAAGCGTCCTGCGCTCCAGTGAGTGATTTACAACACACAGCTTTTATAAACCCTAATTTATTGCGATCTGCCTGAACATAAAGCTGATTAAAGTAGAACAGCACAATAGCTCAGCTGCTCTATGTAGAGCGATTGATTCTGATGCCAAGGCAGTGCAAAATACCAACTTTGAAAACTTGATTATTCAATTATTTGATGTGATCGCTCCTTTGAGCATGTGGTCACTTGCTGCTGTCAAGGATATCAAGCTGCTGTGTTATTTGGTACATCAGGCCTCTTTTGCATGCAGAACGCCGGCATCACACACTGGAGCAGCGTCATGCCGCTTGTTGGTTTGTTCATTTAAGGGTCTTCCTTGCGGCGCTGTTGCACGAACTCTGAGTAGAAAAGGGCTTCAGACTAGCAGAAGAAAGACGGGAAAACAAAGTGTTTCTGGAGAGGATACCTTGTAGGATAAAATCAATGTATAGTTTAGTAAGCGTCTGCTTGTGTTGTCTCATTCCGGCTATATTCCTCTTCCATCCACCCTCTTCTTCTTCTACGGTGTGACAGAGGCCTCATTATCTGAACCCTCTCTTGAACTGAGAGACAGGCCGCGGTCTTTAAATTGCTCCCTCAGCCTCAGGGCATATTTATGTGAGGATTCAGTTTAGGAAGTGACAGCGAGGATCATCTCGCTCAAATAAGCCAAACAATCACGGTTCAGCGCCTTCAGACAGACGGATAGACAAGCTGGCTCAGACACACCGCAGAGAGAAGCCGACAATGCCATCAAGGGCTGTCCCTGTCTGCGTTATCCGTCTTTATATTCCAGCAGATAAGACGACTCGGAATTAATTACGCTACAGGAAACTCTAATGCTTTTCACATCGAGGCGGTGCTGACATAGAGATGCTCCTCCTTGTCCTCACCACGGAGCGCCTCTTCAAAGGTTATCTACCCAAATTCTAAGACAGGAATCGGAGATGAGGAGGGTGAAATAGATTTGAGGAGCTTTGACTTGCGATGAAAGAAGCTCTCGGAGTACAAAAGGCTCCCCTTCCTTTTGCTTGTCACTCCATTTGTCAAACACACACTCTCCTACCAGTGTCACACTGTCTCTTCGAGCTATGCACCCAAACTGATATTGGAGCATCTCGTGTACAACGCTGCATGCTTGACTCTTTCCAATCTCGCTGTCTTTCCCCCTTTTTCTTCGTGCATTTGCCGCTGTGTGCAAACTGTGGCCCAGCTTCAGCAACGGATACCACATCAGCCTTTTTAATAGCCAGCGCTGTGAGAAGTGATGAAAACAGAAGGAAAATAAGTAAGATGTCATCTTTAATGTCAAACACCAAATGTGAGCTTTCAGTTTTTTTTCACCCTCCTCTTCCTCTGGTCTGGCTCCTTAATAGTGCTGTAACATTAGCAGTGTTGCTTGGAGCGACGCCCTGTCAGGTGGAGTTTAGACGATGTGACACAGTATCCAGTAACCCCTTGTTAGGGTGAGTGTGAGTCAGAGAAAAGGAAGCAAGAGAGACGGACGAAAACGGTGAGAAAGATCGATGGATCTTGACAATCTGAAGCTGCGTTTGTCTCATGTGTCGACTGCTGTCACCAAGGCCTGATTTGAAACTTTGACTTCTCTTTGACACATCCATATCCAAAAAAATTCATAAACACTCATATCCGACTGTTACCTGATGTTGCCTGAAAACACTGGTTGACATTTAAGCTGTGATGGTTTATGGGTAACGATGTTCGCTTAAGGCTACTAGACTAGACAGACAGTTAAACAATATTAGTTCCTTTTTTGAAAAAGTAGCATCCTTTTGTAAACACGCAGAGTATAAACCACATGACAGGTCGTTCATAAAGTCTCTGTTCCAAGGCTCTTTTTTTTTTTGTTATTCAAGATGTTACAAATGCCAATGGGATTTTGAATTATGTTTTCTTCTTTTGGAAAAGGACCAGGAAGTTCAGGTTTCACTTTGGCTCTGAATGTGATTCTGTGTGACACCCCAACCTCCAACTGAACTCACCAGTAACTCCAGTTTCTTGTTATTTTCCCCCCCAGATTGTCACCATTTCCCTCTCATTTCTGTTCATTTACAAAATAAATTTCATCTCTGGCATCGTTTTTTGCACAAGTTGAAACATCTTAAATTGCATCTTCGGTTTGGAGTTCCACTCCATGTTGCAGAAAACTCTTGTCTGTTGCATGAATAATTACTGGAAATAAGTGAATTAAAGATCAAATTCAGCAGTTGAGCTGAGGGCTTCTCCCTTTCCCCTCCGGCAGCTCTCCATGACTGCACTCATGCATCAACACCCATGATGTTCTGGCTGCATATCATCTTCTCACTGATCTGGGTAATAACTCTCCCTGAACAGTGTTTCCTCTATCTCATTCTAGATACTACCCGTCTCCCTCTCTCTCCTCCTCTTTGTTTTCTGTTCATTTTGCGGCTTGTGCACAAACATGTCTGCCTGCCTGGCAGCCAGTAGGTTTGAAGCCTATATTTAATCACCGCAAGGCTTAACTCCCTCTGTCTGTGACGGCTCATTTGACATGGCGGCCCTGGGCTCGCTCTTCCTGATTCGGTGCCAAATACAATAACTCCACTCTTTCGTTACCCTACTGTATGTTATAATTTCCCTATTTTTCAATGTCAGGGGCTCGGCCTTTTGAGGAGTTTTTATTGGATTTCCTGGTGGACCCTGCTGCTGGGGCCTTTTTTTTCTCCAGCCTTCACTTGTTGTCAACTTGTTGTTGTGAAACCTCCTTCATCTCTTTGCCTTTTCTCCTTTTTGTCTATTTAAAGACAGTAGAAAAGATCATCAGAGCATCATTTCATAATATGTTATAGAAAGTGTTTCATTGCATGGGATTCATGGGAGTTGTTGTCAAACAACCGCCACTGCTGATTAAGATCTTATCTGGCATGACTCGGCAGAAACGTTCACGGATGAGGTCATGTTTTAAAGTTGTTTTCACGCTATTGTTTAGTCACGTTTATGGTCTATCTTCCTCACATTCTAGCTCCTTTTACACAGCCTGTTTAAGGCGGGACGGTTATTATTCGTTATTTTTCCCGTAGTTGCAGGACAGGGGTGGTGTTTTGGCGACATGTCAAGCATGTGACCCACAAACGGGAAATTAAAGAAGCAGCTAGTAGCTGTTAGCGGCTAACTCAAACAGGAACAAAATCAAGTGATAATGTCTTCAAATAGGATACAGTGCCATGTCTACCCCTCTCAGTGATTCCTCCAAATACTCATATATCCTGATTATGGTCCAGATCTGTATCCAATTGCGTATATTAGTGGAACATCATGAGTTTTTCATGCCTGGGTATTTTTATTCTGATTGGCCTATTATAATTTTTCATGTTAAAAAGTGATGGACGTCCCATACCTGGATGCACCTTAATCAACTCTTCCTTGAACCAAGACCCACCGCTACACCAGATTTAAACCAAATGCATTATCAACACACAACCTCATTGGTGGAGGTAACTAAATATTAGACATTTTGATACAAAAATGTTACATATTATATCGTAATTATATCATAATTACTGTGTTTGTGAAAAACTAATGCCAAAAATGCAGAAACTCCCCTGCATACATGCTATTAAAGGCTCCTGTTACCCATCTATCTCCTCTGGGTAATACTACCCAACCCTCTTGGGTTACATGTGTCTACAATTCCTGATCATTATAAATCTGCGGCGCTATCACGAGCGTCTTGAACGCATTAAAATGCTTGTTGTTTGGCCAAATGGAAAGAGAGTAGATTCAAACAATACTTCACTCTTCCTGTCTCAGAGTTCACAGAAGTTAATGCATTTGGCAGTAGCAGATGCCGTTCTGCCTTCTGAGTTGTGTGAAAGAATGTCACCCAAGTCTAATCAAATTATGGCTGTTATAGCAGATGTCAAACCTTCACTTTAAATTTCAGCCGCTCGCCGCTGACGTTTGGTGCACTTTCCTGCTGGCTTTTTGTTGTGATAAAGCAGTGATAAGTTCTCAATGAGAGCATGTATGTGAGGGTGTGCTCTTCGATAATGTGGCTGTGGATCATATGGTTAAAATATGTGTGTGTGTGTGTGTGTGTGTGTGTGTGTGTGTGTGGACAGAAAGGCCTACGGTTTGTCAGCATGTGTGTGTGTGTGCGTCATCTCTTGTGACCTCTTAATATCGCATCACATGTCTGATCTTATTCTTGTCTGCCATCTGAACTCCTGTCATGTGCTCCTTTTGCCAATCTGTCACACTTAATCTGAGCGGAAAGAAAAACTTAAGAGGAGAGCCTCCAGTGCCCCAGGAACGCTTGGGGTTGGGAGAGAAAAAAGAGAGCGCAGAAACAAAGGAGAAGGAGGAGAGGAAAATCACAACGGCGTAGCATTTCAGGACCATGAATGGCATCAACGATTTGCTGAGGGGGATAAATGGGGTGAGAGAAAAGAGGGAGAGAGATGAGAGAACAATGTGTCTGTTGTCCTTTAATCTGAATTCTAATCATCTGTCTCTCTCTCTCTGTCAGGTGTTGAGCTCTGCTCTCGTTACGCAATGCTTCAAGGGTTCGCCCGGTGCAGCGCTGTCCTAATGATTTCATCAGGCCTCTCTCTTCATCTCATCCTCCTTTTCTGCGTCTGGTCGATTCCAGGCGATCTGGAGCTTTAAGACTTCTCTGCACACGGCCGTCAAACTGATGATTAGGGTCATTTTCAGCCCCGATAAGTTGAAATCAAATCAAACATTCCCCCCTGGAGAAGAACATTCATCACAGCATTCTCAACACTTAGCTTCCAAGTTTCTCTCTCAGATTTAGATTTGTGTTCTTGAAAGCGGCCAAAGTGTTCAGATTTAAGTCGTTTCAGTAACATGAGCCATGAGCTGTCTTGGCGTTTGTCTGCCAGATGGGACAGCTGCTTCTCTTCTCTTCACTTCTCTTCACTTCTCTTCTCTTCTCTCTGGGCCTGAAGTTCATTTCTCAAGTGCCTCAAATCCATGTGGGAAAGAAGTGTTACCTGAGGTTCGTGTCTATGTCTGATGTGTCAGTCTGCTATGATGTAAGAAGGCAGAATTTGAAAGTTATTTGGAATCTGGAATTATGAGCTCAGAAACTTTTCCCCGCTCATAAAGCAGCATGCACATGGAGACTTTTGGGGTTTCTATATATAACTAGAGTGGTGCTTACGTACAGCCGAACAATCCTACACATCTGGTTAGCTTGGCCGGCCCATGCCTCACCCCTCCACAAACCTTTGTGGATATCCGTTCAGTAGTTTATGCGTAATTAGGGCGAATATTGATCTCGCAACGTTAAAGAAAACGGAGGGAAAAAAATTGCTGGATTGTTGTGGGTCGCTCAATAATATGTCGTAAAAAGATTCTGTAAGCTTTCAACAGACCCCGGCTAACCGTAGCCCCTCGTTTCCAGTCTCTATGCTAAGCTACCGGCTGCTGGCCGAAGCTTCATATTGACCAGATGTGTACGAGAGTGGAATCGAGTGGATTGTCCCCCAAAATGTCGAACTAATGAAGCGTTTTAGCGTTTACAACGTGAAAAGTCATATTCGTGTAGATTGAGAATTCTTTCCTGTCAGCCTTATTATTCGAGTAGTTTTACAAAGAGATGAAAAACAGATAACGCTCTCATGTTTAAACACCCTCACTGCTGCTTTATTCAAAATGTTTTACGAGACGAGTTGAAGTTATGGTCCTCTGCAGAAACTGAGAACATATGGTGGGATGTGAAGCTGCCCTGCGGTTGACCTGAGCTATTAGCATCAGCAGCATTCTTTAATATGTCAAATTAAATCAACAGTACTGTTGACAGAGCAGTATTGACTTGTCAGAGGAAGTGTTCCTCCTTTGTGCCCTCCTTCATCACAGATAACTAAGGGCACTCCATAAATTGGCCTTTTTAAACCTACCCTTACTCCATATTATGACATAATTTTCCTTCCTTATTGGCATTGGAAATGTCTGTAATTTTAACATCTTGTGACGGGTTCATGAGGACAAGTTAAACCGCAATCAAAGCCCTGTCTATAGCACTTAGTGTCATCAGCATTCTGCCATTGAGGACTATTATTGTTCTGCACTTTGTTTAATGGTTGCTGCAGTTCAGTCTGTCATGTATCATTCATCACATAGATTTCTAAGGTCATTTATATTAAATACACACAAAAACCTGTGCCAACACTGAATCAGCTGTTGAAGCCACAAGATATGAGATGAATTATTCTGGGCTAGCAGGTTTTACAGGTTGGTGCTTGGTGGCAGAGCTAGCAGTCTTGATAACTGACTAGCATAAGAGCATTTGGGCTCTCAGTGGAGTGAATACCTCCACCAAGACCCATCAGTTCCTTTTGATTCAATTAAACCCGAATCCAAATTCCAATTATTAACCTAAAGTAACATTATGACATCAGTCCATCTTGAAGGATGATGGAGCAGCACTAGAACATCATTTTCCTGGCACAGATATCCTGTAATGACGGTGAAGTCCTTCTTTACTACAGTGGACATATCTTTTGTTGCAACAGCTCTTGTGCGATAGAACCAAATCGGTGGTCCGACCAGGGTATTGGGGTGAAAGACTAAAGCTCGATTCGACTCTACTCTACTTGTTGTGTTTCCATTAGGTAAAAAGTACCTGGTACCTGGTACTACTTTTTTAGTGCCACCTCCAAGGCGAGTTAAGTCAAGTAGAGCCGGTACTACGCAGTGGAAATGCAGCTTAATGGAACCATCTAGTAGCTGGTTACCTCTGAAGTTCCCTTCAGGATAGCTGGCACTCAGAGTCTCACGGTTTAATCTGGTGAAGCCAATGATTAGAGGTCTTTGGGCCGAATTGATCTCAACCTATTGTCAAACTTTAAATGGGTAAGAAGCCCGGCTCGCTGGCTTGGAGCCGGGCGTGGTTCAAAATAAACATGCAAATCAGAACATGTTCCATGTCTGGATGTACTCCTTGTATTGACGTCATCACACGTTTTCTGCAAAGCTGCATTCTTCATCATTCATCCTGTTTTTCATCAGATAAATCTGATGTGAAATTAGAGTCGAGTGACCAAAAATGTTGGTTTTGGCTCCGCTAGATTGACAGAAATGTTAATAATAACCTGATGTCTTAGAAAAGACTAAATGCCAACACTTCGACTTTTAGTCGACTAAATCTGGACTCAAAAGAAAGGCTAATGTCGACTAAACATCATAAAAACTCAGGATAGATGTTAATACCAGGTATGAACACCCTCACAGATGAACTTCAACACCCTTTAGGATCGTTGTTGACTGCAGCAGGTTTAGCAGCTGAAATGCGTGTGGCTGGTTCAGGACTGTTCGGCGTGTGTGTTCCCCTCCTCTCCTGTGTGGGTGTTGATATGTTGGCCTCATGTCGCTGAAGAACGCTCCACAGAGCTCCATCAAAGAGAGAACAGAAGAACAGAGAGGGAGAACCAAGTGGGGGAGGCATCAGAGGCCGATTCTCTCCACTGTTTCCACATGCTGCAACATCCCAGTGGTAACAGCTGACAAGCCCCTCTATAAACAGCCTGCTCAGAGCCTGCCAGCAGGATGCACCCATTCAAAAGCATTTTGCACCCTGGGCTTTGTTTATCGGACAGCGGGGCAGCATGAAGGGGGGGGGAGAGGTGAGTCAGATAGAGAGAGCGCAGGAATCAAGGATTGAGAGGCACAATGTGAAGGAAGGAAGAAAAATGAGGTCAATATAGCCGAGCTCTTGAAGTGTTCCTGCCATTTTAATGGGAAACACAAACTAGAGACCAGAGAAAGATGATTATTGTCTGAAAATGGCTCGTAAAGCTAAATGGACATGTGGAGGATTGTTCGGTCTTGGTGGAGGTCGGTCTGAGTGGCATTCTAGTTGTTTGAGGTACAAAGTGAACCTCTGAACCATTACACCCGTCTTGAGCACCAGAAAGAGTCTAAGCAATTCACTCAGGAGCTGGTGGAGACCAAAAACAGAGCTAAAAGAGAACAACTACATGGCTTACAGTATCAAGTATCTGTTTGCTAACAAGCTCTCTTCATGATAATGTGAGTGGTGTGTTCACAGCTTATTTACACTCCCCCCCCAAGGAGTCGATGACTTGTACAGTTTGGTTGTGTGCCTCCAAATCACTCCCCACCATTTTCTCCTCTTCTGTTCTCCAACAAAACACACTGACAGGTTGTGAGTCTTTTCTCACCTCCTCTTGTCACTGTTTGATGTTGCCTATTTGCAAGTGACATGACAGAGAGACCTCAGAGATTTTGAGGTAAATATTTGCCGTCAGTCCACCAATGATCTTCGGCGAGACAGACAATGTTTTATTCTAAAAATAAATCCCAAAGAGAGTTGGTGACGTCTTTTCCAGATGTCTCTCCGATGAATGTAAACACAAAGGTACTGTGCTTCTTTTCATCCGTGAGAGTGAAAGGTGTGACTTAACTTCTTCCCCTCACCGTCTCCACATCAAACGTTTTATTAGAAAATGGGCCTTTCAGTTTCAAGCAAGCGTGTCAACAGGTTCTGCTCTAAGGTGTATTTGTGTCTCCTTCTTTTGCCAGGACTTGCTCCACATGTCTTTGTTTTGCCTGAGGATGGGAGGGTTGAGCAAGAGGAGGAGGACGAGTGAAGCAGAGAAACAAAGAAATGGGTGCACATCTGCAGTTTTCACCCCTCTAGACAAACGGACGAAACGAAACGGACCCCTCGACCCGTCGTCCAGCTCTGCCGATGCTACCTGTCGCACTCTGAAGATCAGTACAGCGATGAGAGTTGCGTTCCACTCAAGGTGATGACAGCAATAATCCACAGGCAGTCTGGAATCAGCCGAGCATGAATGACAAGGTTGAAGTAACACACTGACACTCACTGATGCACATTACCTGAAACCACACCGTTCATCTCAGGCCCTGTGTTGAAAAAAAAAAAAAGTGGGTCATGAGTGAAGACTTATACAAAGGCTGTCATGCCGCCACAGCCAAACACACACTTGTATACAAAATGTGTTCGTCTCCAGCTCTAATCCTCCCTGTCAGAGTCTGATAGACAGATAGAAGGGGGGGGGGGGGGGGGAAGTGGCGTTCAATGTCAGAGTGGCAGGGTGACAGCAAAATGACAGCGCACACAGCAGTGGCAAAACAATAATCACACAATCCCTTCACACTCTTTACTGTGTGGTGAGTCTCACCACATCCGTTAATTCATAGCTGTTTCTTATATAAGTTCAGTGAATAAAACGCATGTATTGGAAAGGATGGTAGGAGTCATCAATGTCATCAATACAGCGCATACCAACGCCAAGGCTGAACAATCCTACACACGTCTGTTTATGCCTGCAATCATTTTGGTAGTTTTTCCATAATTAGGGAAATAATACCCCCTTAATACCCCTGATATCTTGTAATGAAAAGAGAGTGATTGAGGCCTCGTTTGCACGATGACCTTTTTGCTGAAAGCTGAGAAGTTTTTTCTTTGTGTTTTTAAAACCTTCTCCACAAAAACAAGAAATGACGAAACTTTTGACATAGGTTTTAATCTCTTATACTCAGTGGGTCAAAATATTGACTTCCTGTGCTGGTTTTTAAGTCATGTTTTAATTCTTTATCTGTCTTCTCCTTTACTGGCAGCAATAGACTCCCATACTCTTAAAACAACGTCTTTTTGCAGGTCACTGTTCTTCCCTCACCCAACTGCGAGGCATTTCCTGGAAGCAGTAGCCAAACGGGAATGATAAGACCTTTAACGATTCCAGTGCTGGGAGTCACTGCTCCCTAATACCTTGTGTTCTCTCCACATGTGCCAGAGGCAACACACTCATTTGTCATCTGTCACAAAGATGGCTGCAGTGCCACTGCTGTTGGGCATATAAAAAAAAGAAGGCTGGACCTCTGGATGGAGCAGTCCGGAAACAAATGGGGCCACTGTTTGAGGGACGAACACAGAAATGACTTCATGTCATATGTTTGACAGGATTTAAATTCACAAGATCACAGGTCAAAACAAGGATACATGGCTGGTAGTTACAGTTTGTGAGGTCAACACTAAAGTCTTTGTCACTGCAAGTCTTTTGTCTCTTGTTTCCATCCGTTAGAGGAACATATGAATTAACATCAAGCTCTGCTGCTTAATGTTTCTGTGAATGTCATTTCTTCAATAATGAGATTATTGTCAGAACAGAAAAAAAGCATGAAAGGAACAGTTTGAATAGCTAAATAGGGAGACACACACAGCACAACCCTCTTGTTGTATCTTGCCTACCCCTACCCCCCCAAACCACCACCCATCATCGCTTCTCTTCATGCCAAATCGTTTCCACCCAATCCGTTTTGATACGACATCACAGCGCCCGGAAAAATGTAGATAATCCTTGACATTTTTATCATTCACCCCCCTTTTATTTAGTCTGCGCTCTGATTTGCCTGTCTTGTTTGCAGATAAAATCTTCCAGCCAATGCAAGCCTTGGCGGATCACTCATCAAAAAAGGTCCATTTCCCCCCAGAGGGTGACGAAGTGTCAAAAATAATATTCTTTGTGTGTTCTCTGTGTGGCAGCCTTTATTTAAAAACTTCATTTGATGGTTGTGTTCATTTACATGTTGCTCTAGGCTGACTGTAATGTGTGGATCCCCTCCTCCTCTGATTTACTGCATGGAAAAAATTATAATTAAAGAGAAAGAAGAAGAAATAACAAAAGAGGATGATCAAACTACAGAAGACGAAAATAATCCAAATAGAAAATAAAATAAGATAAACTAAATAATGTATAAAAAACAGAAGAGGCACTGATTTATGAAACTCCACCAGGCAGTTTATGTGAAATGAAATAAATTCATGCATCGACTCTTTTATCCATAATTTAATGGGTTCTTCTCAACCATCCTACCAAGTGGCCGATTTTTATGAAAATCCTTTTGTTTAATCCTGCTAACAGACAAACAAACAAACAGAAGCTGACGGAAACATAGGAGGTAATTACATCAATTCATCGTTTAGTTGATTAATTTTAATTTATTCTATTAACTGTTCACCAATCACAAAAACGAGTTTATCAACAACATATAACTGTCAGCTATTACATCATCAAAAATGGTTTGATTCATCCCTAAATGTCACAATTAGTGTTGAATTTCTTTATAAAAAGGAACAGCTTGATTCACAAATTGAATGAAGTCTGTATTTTAAATGGGAAACAGTTGGAAGAGAAGTTCTTTCATTTACTTTTGCATTTTACTCTTCACATTTTTTCCTTTAGATTTGACCTCTGAAGCTCATGGCTTGACTTACATCTTATATCACCATGTATATTCTATCATTTAGCTTTTTTAGCTATTTCAGTTTTTTCCCACTGAGGAGGTTCCTCATGGGCTTCCGTAAACATATGGGAAATTATAAACGGTGGGACTCTGATGAAATATTCCTCCAGTTTCATGCATGAAGAACTGATCTGTGTATTTTACGCTGCATTGCTGTGACCCTTTAAAATATATTACACAACAATAAATCTGCTTGGCTCCAACTACTATAAAATGTGTCCAGCGAGACTGTGACAAATGAGACACGACATAAGGAAGAAGAAGAAAGGCATATATACTGTATATGTGGCCAAAAATCCTCTCAGAGCCTGATTTATCACGTTCAGCTTAGATTATTAATCTTATTTGTCGCTTTATCTAAGGAAAGATTACAGTTTTTCCCCATTGGGTCACTGTTTTCCAACATTTTGGACTTTCCCGCAATAAGGCGACATAATGTGGAAGAACAGGCTCGACATAAACACTATAAATTTACAGGGAGAGTTTTTAAGAGGAACTTTGCAAAGGCAGTAATTCTGCCAGTCTGTCCGTCTCTGAAAAGATCCCACTGTTTGCTGAGGAGTCCACTGGTAGTGCTCAACCATAGGCTCTGCCTATCAAAATACCAATCAGTGAGCTCATACAACAGAGACGACTTGTAAATGTGTCCAGGGGAGAAATATAGAATGCCATACAGTACCTCCATTTCCTCTGGTGAAGCAGGAGAGTTATGGTTTCAGCAGTCGGTACACCGTACAGGTGATATATGCTCAGGCTTGTTCTGAAAGCCATTCATCATGGAAGGCAGAGGAAAGTGTTTTTAGTTCTGCTGTAACCTCTCACCAACGCCGCCCACATCTAAATACTGCATGTATGGATACACTGGACACACAAAACCTCCACAGGCTGGATGTGGTCACGCTGTGAGGAATTTACAGCACCATTTGTCAGGAAGAGGGGAGACAACTTCAACTTTTACACATAAATTAACACCTTATAGTGTTTCTTAACATGTGTCAGGCTTCAAACCAGTTTATTTCAGCTGCAGCTGGCTAGAAAATTAACATTAGCTTGGTGCTATCGCTGCTAAACACTGTCTCTGGATGATCCTTTTTAAAATAAAAACCTCATGAAAGAGTTTTAACTATACATACAGTATATTACACTTGTGCTACATGTTCAAGGGAAATGAGCCACAAATCAGCCCCTTGAAAAAAAACATTTTTGGGATAAAAAAAATCTTTTCCCCAGATGTGTCTCTGAGCAGATGATATCAGTGCTTCTGCCAATGAGCTGAGTGACACAGTGAGGAAATATCTGAGTCAACATCCCACATGAAAATGAGTAAGTAGGAGTGAAAACAGCAGGTGGTGAACAAAGGAAAGAGTAATCCACTCTTCAAAGATATCCGGTGTAATCTGTATTTATGACTGTGTGGAAAATCATGACATTATCTCACCTTCTAAAGTCGGCTGCACATTCGGAGCTGGAAGGGAAACCGTCCTACTTCAGCAGAAATCTGAGGTCAGCACATAAAATATTTCACGGCGTGTCAGGCCTCTCTGCACATTGTGAATAATGTTCAACATGACACCGTAATGCTTGTTCAGGTGAATAACGGTTCCCTTCGCAACTTTCTGGGGCAGCGGTAATAATATTCCATCCAAGGGAGTGGGTGTGGGTGAAATATGGCGCTACTTCGCATTCATGTATTCATCCTGGAGCGATAAATTAGACCCCAGACGTTTCAATCTAGCTTCCTAAATAGAGCACTTTGTCATAGCAAACTAAAGGCAAAGTATGTCGGCTGATCAACAGAATAATTCATGACCTTTTTTGGGTGACACACATGATTCTCAGAATTAGCAATAAAACGCACTGTAAATAATCACCATGGAAAACAGGAGGACAAAGTGTTGCCTTAATTTGAAATAATTCCTCATCCTCTCCAGCTCTCTGATGCACTACGTTACAGCAGAGCAGGAACATGAACTGCATCCTTTATCTCGATATCTGCGGTCAGATATCATGCATAAAATGGATTAGGCTGGGTTAGGATCGTTTGTTTGAAGCGCCGTGGCTGAAGGGCGTTGATTTAGTTACACAGTAACAGCCTTTTAATTGAGCTCTTATGTCCTTTGTAACATCAAGCCTCACAAGTGGTTTGACGACAGCGCTCTCTCTCCCCTCTTTGTGAGCGACTCACCCCTCAGGACGGCGCACCAGACTGACACTGGAAACTGTTGTCGAAAGGATCTACAACATTTCCGAACAGATCTTGATATTGAAGATTTTATTCTTCTCCACACCAGAGAAACTGTGCATCATGTGTTTGTCCTCATTTGATTCATTTGCAAAGACAGAAATACAAAGAAGAGCGCTCGGAGGGCGCAAACCTCCGCTAAGGCCCAACAATCCTCGACATAATTGTTAGGGCTTGTGTCCTCCAACGCATTTCTTTCCTGAGGACAGTGTATTTGTTTAATTATTTAAAATGGGAGCGCTGCGTATTTACGCTACGCTACAAACGGCAGTATCGTGATGAGGCCTGGGCATCTTTTCTGCGCTGAGCGCTGCATGATTGCCGTTTTTTTGTGGTCGACCAGAGTCGGGTGAAACGCGGCGCCCGTCACCGTCACTTTTTACCCAGCTATTCAATCACAGCGGAGGAGGGGCGGAACCTACATAGACCTGATTTTCAGCTGGGACAAAATGTTTTTGTGGACACAGGCCCTTATTCCAGCAGTACCAGACCCATCTCTCACCGGATCATCACCAAACTTTTATCACCTCCAGGATATGCTAGGATTAATCTTTGGTGAAAATTTCATTCAAATCCGTCCATTAGTTTCTGTGTAACTAACTGACAAACAAACCGAAGCGATGACATGACCTCCTTGGTGGAGGTAATAAAGAAGGTAATCTTATTACCACCTTCCAGTCGAGTGTTATGAGCTAGTCTGCGTTGCTGGAGCGTCCTGAGGGTGAGCAGAGGAGGCGTGTGGTGTGACAGATGTGGGACAGACTCTGAGATGCATCTCTACTTCTGTAATGATGTGTTTCGGGTTGCTGCTGACCGGTGATTATGCTGCTGTACGCATGCAGGGACACATCTAAGTTTAAGTGTGGCTCGCATTTAGGTTTCTAAGCAGTGCATGGATTCATTCCTGACATGTATGAATGAGGGCTGTGCTGAGGGTTAAGTAAATAAAGCCATCAAAGTGGGGAGCATGAGGAGGCCTCGCTGCTCCCTCTCACATTCCTTCAATATTTCCCCTCTGTTTAAATCATTCCTATCAATGTAACTTATTGAACAGGGCGGATCAATGCGTGACATAGGTCCTGGTCCAGCGCCCTGTTCCAGCGGACCGCTTCCTCTTTGATTTTATAGACAGGTTCAGGATTAATGGGGATCCAGAATGAAAGCAATTGACTTCTGTGTCGCCCTCTTTCTCATTAACTTCACAGAGAATCTGTACGAAATACAAACGGCTCCAAGAGGACACATTTAACCTTCAACAGACTCCTGTTTCCCAGACTGACAGTGCAGTGATCCCTCTATCAGCAGCCAGTGTTGTGAAAGGGTGAATCATATATATGATGTTATCATGTGTGCTGCTGCAGTAAAACGGAAGCTTCCTCTCTCATTTTTACATTTTTGTCCATTATTCACTCCTAAAATGCTTTGATACATTAACCATTAACCTCCAATGAATGATTAACTATTTGTGATTTACAAGCTGTTTTTAACTTCAGCCATATGTTTGCTTAATTAAAAGCTCACCTCCTTCATTGGGAATGAAAATTGACAAAAAGCCTAAATCGATGAGCTAATGGGTATTTCAATTAGCATGTTAGCTGGGGAAATAATCCATAATATAGAAACCATATTGCCTTGACTGTAATATTGTAACCAAGCGTCAAACCCTCAGTTTCTGCTCAATTCTTAATTAACTATTTATTTATTATTCACTATTGAGTTTGGCCAGCTTCAAAACTTTGTTTTTTTACCCACAAAAACTTTATTTTAATTGGTTTTACACTCAAAAAAGATGCATTGCAATTGTTTGCTATTTCATAAACTCTTTAGGTGCTATTTCTCCCAGAATAAGTGAGTCATGCCGGCCTCAGACTTTAGGAGGTTCAGGACTATTTAATCCAGATTCTCCTCTCCTGACAATCACTAATGTTTTGGCCTTGATTATCTGGTCATGTGAGGTGATTACAGATCCACCTTTAAACCTCCTGATCTGCTCCTGACTCATCAGAGTCGCCCCGTTTACAATCTAACATCTAGGATTTCAAGTCTGGATGATGACGTCAGTACCTTCTGAGCGGGAACACGATGTGAAAGACATCCCAGAGCAGCTGATGGTGGTGCCAAGCAACCGTTAACACTCTAGCATTACAGTAGCTAGCATGCTACTATGGACAGAAACTGCAGAGTAGAATCTCGCCTCCACTTCTACCCATTTTCACCTCATCTCCACTCTTGTTTATCCTCATGCTTTTTTTTTTTTTTTCATTAGAAGCATAGCGAGTTGTTGCACTGCATCAACATCCGTTTGTTTATATCTTCATCCCCATGGAATCACATGAGAAAGATCACATGAGGTGGTGCGTTGCTCCTTAGGACACAATAATCACGATGATGCGCTGGATGTGTGATGTGTGCCTGTTTGAGATGTGAGAGAAGAGAATCTGTGAAGATTCTCCTTCTATGTGATGCAACCCGATTTCAGACTCGGTTAGGATTTTCTAGCTCCTCTCGTCTGAGCCCCTCATGGACGTCAGCTTTAGATAAATCTGTGGCATTAGCCCTAAATGGGATAAACCTGGCCTCCTCTGTGTGACTCTTGAAGTGTTTCAAACAGAAATCAATGGGAAATGATTGCCTTGCTACTGTGTGGAGTGACGACTACAGGGAGCAACGGAAAGCTTTATTTAGCACCTCCACGGCTGTGCAGTCATTTCAATCAATTTCCCTGCAGCAGCCAGGAAAAGGTTCACTACAGCTCGACAATACTTAAAAAGTTAAAGTGATAAGTAATACTTGAACCAGTACATGTCAGCTGTGTATACTTATAAGGTAAGAATTGTCATGGTGTAGTCGAACCACAGAATTTTAGAATAGAACCAACAAGGACATTGCTTTAGCTTTCAGTTCTAGCACTGTCCAGATTTAGTCATTTAGCTACAGCAGGTATAAAGAGTGTTTTATTTTATTAAAAGGCTTAATTAACAATGTATATTTTGCCTTAAAATCAGTAAAAACAATTTTCTGGTGCTGCAATCTTTTTATTTTAAAGTACAAGATAGCCAGCAGGCAGTTCTGAGGTTTTGGAATAAGATATTCTACACAAAGCCAAATCTACAGGGGTGTGAAAAAACATGTTTGATGTCAGATGAAATTTCAGCACAGTTCAATCTGACTGCATGCTGGCATCCTCTGGCAGCCTGATCTCTCTGGATCCTTCCACCCACAGGACGGGAAAAGTACATCTGTGCTATACTGAGAAAGTGTGTTTGTGCGTCTGTGTGTACAAAAAGGCTGATCATTCAAACATTTGAGGGAAAGTTAATAAGACAGGTGGCAGACTTAATCATTCGACAAATTAAAAGCATGGGTGCATGTTTGAGTGCAGTGTGTAAATTAATTGACTGACATTGTAACGAGAATTTAACCGAGAATCTAAATATTCTTATTTTTAATGCAGGATCATTAAATGTCTGCTCATTTTTCTCTGTATTATGACTTAGCCCTGATGGAACTTGATTGATAAACTTGCTGATGTTATGGTGCATTCAGGTGATGTCAGAATATTTGTAAAAATTATTCCTTGGCGGGAAAAAAACTCTATTATTATTGTCCAACTTTGACATCATAGATGCAGAAACATAAATAAATAAATGTTTGGATAATGGTTAGAAATGTTTTACTTCATCAGTCACTTAATTTTAATTGGAAAACAAAATTTTATTACACTTTTTTTTTGGGGGTTCATGTAATTAGTGGTTTAAAGTGGTTTAGTTTCTGATCTCATAGAGTGACCTAGACTCATCAGAAAAGTTATTTATTAGCATTAACCCTGATAATTTTGGTAAAGCAATATCTTAATATTTATAGCAGGGAATATACTGGTGCTGGGACAAAATCACTCTGTAATAGAAGGTGTACCTTCAGCCCGAAAAAGTTTATACATCCTTACCTTTACACTAATCTGTCTTTTTAATCCTGCTAACAGACAAAAACCTTTTATCTCAATGTAGAATAAATGACGACAGAGTTCACGTCTGGTGTTTTAAAGTCTACAGATCTCCACAGGTTCATTATTTGCCACATCAGAGGAAACTAAAGTTCAGTCAACTCTTTGCCTTTCAGTACAGTACGAGCAGCACGATCTGCTGTCATAGTGAGAGAGGCTGTGAAACCAGTTCAGTCAGTCTCTCAAATCGTTTCCATTGTTTGGCTGTGTGTCGCAGCTTTGATTATGTTTTAAGAGATAAGGGAACAAGAAGAATCCCACCAGGAAATAGCAACAAGATGCTAACAGTTAATAAGGCAAACGGCGGCTCCTGCTCTTTGTTTTCAAAGCTGCACCGATTCTCTCTCCTCTACATCGGTGCAGACCGTGACCTTGTTTCCTGATGAGACGGCGCTCCCTCTCTTTGCTCCTTATCACAAATGGGACGTTGATGGATGACGAGGAGTAGCTGTTCAGGACAGGAGGTCAAGGCCGCAGTTACTTTAACCAAATGTTTGACCTGGTGTTGATGTCCGATCGTTAACAAAAGCCTGTAACGATTGTGAGAAACAGGATTTTTCAATAAAAGGCACATTTTTGAGGAAGTCGTTGAAGAAAACGTGCTTTTACACAAGAATTAATTTGCTACCCTTCTTTTATATTCACCGTCGCTTTTGAAGATTAAGGGGGACCCTGCTAGATGTGTCGAAATAATCCGCCGGCTCACATTATGCAGCCTTTTGCCCTACAGGTTACGAGGGATTAGGAATGATTTTATTATCAAGTGAGGCTGCAGAGAATCAAAACCCTCAGAAAGAGACTATTTCAGGCTGCTGCTAATAGTTCTTGTCATTAGGTTAACAAAATTAGCTCATTGCTAAGTCAGTCAACAGGAGCTAATGCAATAAAGTTATTAACATTCTATATTTATGAACCAATAACAGAGAGATGATCTGTCAATATCACATTTTCCATAGTAAGATGACTTAAATTAAAAAAAGAAAATAGACGCTAGTGACATGTTCTCTACACTGTATTGATGCTTAGAGCAAAAAGCAGAAGATAAATGGTCTTTCATCTACATGTCGAAATAAAATGCATACCTGAACTGAAGAAAGAGGCTAATTAACAATGGCTGTCATCAACCTTGGTAAAAAGCTTCAGTATTTCTCAATGACAGACTGAGAAATGTCTCTTGACATAACTATTTGACAAGTTGCCAAATTGTCGTGATGGTGCTGTTCAGCATGACACAACCTGAAGCACCTTCCAGACAGGTGTGTGAACCGCAGTGGGTTTAAAGAGTTAGGAAATATGCGGCCTCTCCTGTTCGTCTGCTTCTGACATTTACATTTATCTTGTGACTTCAATAATAAAAGAACATACTCTACAGTCTGCGAATGTAAGGTTAAAAAATTTAAACAATTAAACAATCTTACACATCTGTTTTCCACGATGTCTCGTGCCCCGCCACTCCAAAATGTTTCGGTGAAATCGGTTCAGTAGTTTTTGCGTAATTAGGGAAAATGTAGACAAACACTCTCATCTAAAAATGAATGGATCTGCACCAAAATGGAATGGGTTCTTTCCCGGCCTGGGCTGCATCCATCCACCAAGTGTCATGGAAATCCTTTCAGTGGTTTTTTAGTAATCCTGCCAACAAACAACAATAACAACACATCATCTATGCAGCATCTGCTGGTAAAAACCTCATTGAGTTAAAAAAGTGGGTCATGACATATAATGGTAATGTTTGTTTCCAATCATTTCTGAAGGGTACATTAATAAGAAACACATTGATTATAAAGGGAGTGATCCTGGAACACCGAACCATTGTAGAGACATTAAATATTAAAACATAACATTTGAAGATCTGTATCATTTTGAGGCTGGATGCAGATTCTGGAGCCAAATAAAGTCAAATTAGTCAGACATGAACAACTCATGATGTTCCACCACGAGGCACAATTAGATCATAATCATAAAAAGCCAGAGTTGTGTTTTGCCCGTTTACACGACACCGATCCGGTGGCGTTGTGAAAAGTTTCAACTCTGGAGCCCTTTTCTAAAAATTTGCGGTTTCAGTCTCTGAAAATGCCGTTGTCGTGTAAACGGACGGCCAAAACACAACAAAAGGTTTGTTTATGGGTGAAAAGGTCGTCATGCAAACGACCCCTGAGGTCTGCAAGCTCCACTTTAAAACTTTATAGAGAGATTTCAGATCATTCTTCCATTGGATATTAGCATTTTTAGCTACATTAGCTGCATGAGTCCAGGGATGGAAATGCTGTTAGCTGTGGGCTACTGTTTTTTTTTTTAGCTTATATTTGTTTATATTTTAACGCCATTAAAAGTATGCTGAATTAGCTATCAGCACTTCCTGTTTGGTCTGGAGAAGATTTATGGATGCTTATTTGAGGACACTGGAGATAATGATATCCTTTGGAGCTGTAAATCACTCTCAATCTAAAGATACGTGTCTTTGTGCTCAGATGTGACTGAGTTACATCATTAATGATGTGCAGATTGCAGCTCATGCTTCACTCTCTGCTGGAACTAAATGCTGACCTATAAAAGAGCCGCCGTGACCCTTTGAAACCAGCATCTGGACTCGTTAACCCCTTTGGTGTTTGCCCCGGGCCGACTCGTCTGCTTTGTGACAACAGAGTGAAGGATGACTCATGACCACATGAATTATTTCCACTGCTTGCTGATTTTTTTGTTCTTTGCATCATTAATCTCTTAAAGTGTATTTTTAGTTTTAATAAGAGGTTCGTGTCCAACATCCCAGTAATAGCATCCCTTCCTGTGAAATGGAGTCTTCCAGGGGAGAGTTATGGCTCAATCCTCAGATCTATGTTTCATCAGCTGGAAATTATATGATTCTGTCTGATATTCTGAGTAAATTCTAGTTTTCCACATATTCATGAATGTGTGGTTTCTCTTAGACAAACAGTCGTATGTCAGACATTTCAACACGAAGCTCTCTGAGGTCGAGCCTCATGATTCAGCGCTCAGATCTGTCGATGATTGATCTGTGTTGTTAGTGGCATGATGGGGCGGTGGTTAGCGCCTTTGCCATCAGCAACAAGGTTCTGGGTTTGAATCCAGAACCGTTCCGTGTGAAGTTTACACGTTGCCCCCTCCAGTGCTCCGGCTTCCTGTCACAGTCCAAAAACTTGCAGTCAAGATGGATGGGAGAGTCTAAACTGTCCATAGGTTTGAACATAGCAGTGCTGCTCCTCCCCTAAGGCAAAATATACTATTTATCAGCTGTTAGCACACAAGAACTGTTTGGATAGCTCAATGCTAACAGGTTTTACAGGTGTTTTACCAAATATAACACAAAATGCTGCTTTTACTGACTCCTGCAGTCTCAAAATCATTGTAAATCCTTGATTCCTGAGGAAAACCTCATAAAGAAAAATGAAATGCCTCTTCAATAACTATCAAACTAATAATGATACCAATGTGATCCAGATTCTAGGGGCAGGTTTTCCTGGTCCAGGAGTCACATGATGAGGGTCGAACTATGAAGGGACTGTTGCTTTTAGGTGTAATGACATAATGGGGGCCCTGAGCTTTGAGGAGGTTTGGTTCTCTGAGTGATGATAGTTTCAGATGAAGGTTTTATTCTTCCACCACTCAGTAAATATGTCAGAGGAGTGGAGGGTTGTCTCCTGGAGTCGCGCCGCCTCCATGGCGCGTCCTCCCCGCCCACCTCATTCCTCATGCGGCCACCCAGCGGACACTTGCTGCCTGTTGTGATCAGTGAGCTGCTGAAGTCCGGAGAGGAGACACGCAGAGGGACTGCCGCTCTCATCACTCTGGATCTATAATCTACTCTGGTTTCTTATGCCTGTGCGGACACAGCGTTCATTCTTCAGCGGTGAACTTTTAGGTTTTTGGAGTAGGTGTCCGAGATGACGGCGCTCCAAACGGACTGAGAGGCTCCTCCGTCCCGCGGGACATTTAAGGACGTCCAGCTGTGGTTTTGGGACATGACTGATGTCTGCGTGGATTACATTTAAACGTCACACGTGCGCACTGTTTTGGACCAAAAGTAACGCACATCCCCAGAGCGCAGCGCCTTCTCTCCAATGAAATATCTCCCCGCTGCGGATCGAATAACTACGCGGATCGAGCTCAGTGAGACCAAGACAAAGTCTGGTCCCGGTGCCGTGGTCTCTTTGTTGACCCCTCTGGACCCTCTCCGACAGGCAAAGCGGCTTCCTATCCGACTTATCAAGATGTTGACTGCGCACACTGGACACTTACTCCACCCGGAATATTTACAGCCTTTGACGTCCGCTCCAGTCAGCATTGAGGTATTTAATATTTATCATATAGAGACGACTCATTTTATACCGCACAGCCCTTTAATGTACCATCTATCACATCCAATAATAGATTACTCATCTTTAATAACCCACTCAAGTAGTGACAAGGATTAATCAACTAATCAATAACAGAAAATTAAACGAAACCTCATTGATAAACGATTAATGTGACACAAAGCAAACGGGGCTGGAGCTAATTTTCATAATGGATTCATTTTATGAATTATTTTTTTGGGTGTGTTCTCTGTCATTTTATAGCTAAAATGAAGTAATTATCAGGTTAATTACTAATTAAAATAAAAGTAACTTCAAATTATTTCAAAGAAAAACAGAAAATCCTCTTAATTTGAAAATCTAGGACAGAATATTTGGCTTTTATTATATAATCATTGACACAATTAGCTGATTATTAAAATAGTTGCAGATTTTTTTAATGTTGATCCTCTGATAGTTTGAGCTCTGAAAACAGAAATTTGAAGACGTCCCCTTGGATTCAGGTAAATCATTTTGGGCTTTTTTTGTGTTTTTGTGTCGTTTTATAGATGATTAATTGAGAAAATAATCATTTAATTAATTAATCATTCCAAATTAATTAAATATCAGTAGTTGACAGGCCTACAGTTGAGCACAGAGAAGTAATAACACTGTAGTTTTGTGATTTTCGTGTTTTTCCCCCCCTTTTTTATCTCAGGGGAAAAAAACATTAAAATAAAGAGAACTAATCAGAATCTATTTTTTGTCATAGCTGGATGCCAAGAAGAGTCCACTGGCCCTGCTGGCACAGACCTGCTCTCAGATCGGTAAACCAGACCCTCCGTCCTCCTCTAAGCTGGGCTCCTCCTGCAACCAGGGGGACAAGGAGCCCAGCAGTCGGTCATCTCTCTCCAGCCTGAAGCTCGGGGAGCACCGCCCCTCCGTGGAGGACAAGTGTAGCTTCAAGCCCTATAACAAAGGCAGTGGAGACTGTCACAGGGATGGAGTCACCAGCAGCTCCAACAGCAGCAGCGATAAAGTCGGGTTCAGGGTGCCCAGTAGCAACGGTACCACTAATGGAAATTCTGGCTCTAACCAGCAGTCCTATCCTCCCCACGCTGCTTCTCCCAGCTCCAGGACCAGCAGCAGCACGTCACCAGGGAACACTCAGCAGCAGCAGCCACCTCACAAACAGAGCCAGTCTCCTGGTGGACAGCCCGCCTCTCACTCCCAGACTACCAATGGAGAAAGTGCAAATGAGCGGGGCAGTCCCACCACCACGAGCAGCAATAACCACCATCCCAAAAAGGACGCTGACGTAAATAAAAACAACTCGGACAGTCCTCACAATGCGAACTCCAGCCACGTTCGAGCCAGCACAAACTGCAGCAACGGCAGCTCTGAAGGCGGTTCCAACCATGAGGCGGGGAAAGCAGAGGCAGCCCAGCCGAACCTCGGCCCTGGACGCATTACACCCATTTCTCCTTATAAGACGAGCCAGCCGCTCTTCCCCCTGCCCTCCTCTAATATGGGCTACCACGGATCTTTAGTGGGGGCTTACGCAGGCTACCCGTCTCAGTTTGTTCACGGGCTCGATCCCACAAAGTCGAGCCTCGGTGTGGGAGGGATGGGAGTTCCTGGAAAGCACCCAAGCTCCAGCCCTCTCACAGGGGCCTCCCCTCCGTCCTTCATGCAGGGTTTATGCAGGGACCCCTACTGTTTAAGCTATCCAAGTGTACCCCATCTTGGCGGAAGCAACTGCAACTCCTGCATCCACGACCCCTCCACCCTCAAATCAAACTTCCCATTGGTCTATCCCTCCCACCCACTCCACTCCCTCCACCAGAGCGCCCTGTCATCCAGCGCGTCCTCCTCCCTCTCTCATCCCCTCTACACGTACGGCTTCATGCTCCCCAATGACCCCCTGCCCCACGCCTGTAACTGGGTCTCTGCCGCGGGGCCCTGCGACAAACGTTTCTCCACGTCAGAGGAGCTCCTGGCTCACCTCCGCACACACACCGCCCTTCCCGTGGGAATGGACAGTAAGCTGCTTTCGGTCTCCTCCTCTGGACCGGCCTCCTGCCACCTTCACCTACCCCACCAGACCAGTCCAGGCTCAATGCCCAGCTCCCTCTCCCTCAGGGCGCCCCCCAGCCTGGGTCTATCTCGCTATCACCCCTACAGTAAGGTCCATCTGCCCCCTGGACCCTCGTCCATCTCCCTGCACTCTCTGCCCACCACAGGCCCATACTACCCTCATTACTCTCTGTACGGTCAAAGACTCGGATCTGCATCTGCTCTGGGCTACCAGTGATACACCATCGACTCACATGTTTCATATATGGTTCGACATTTTGGTTATTGTGTTAATTCTTTGTCTGGCAGAGAGTTAGATGAAGAGACCGATACCCCACTCCATCTTAGCTTAGCTTAGCACAAACACAGGAAACGGGGGGGGGGGGGACTCCAGGACGTTAATGGCTCCCAACCAAGAAGTAGTCCAACACATCACTACAATTCAGCTTTTGTACGGATTAAAGTGAGATATGACATGTCCAGCTGCAGAGATTGCTGGATGATGTGTTTTGTTATTGTTGGACGTAGCCATGCTAGCTGTATCCCTGTTTCAAGTCTTTGTGCTAAGCTAGGCTAACCCGCTACTGCATGTCGCTTTATGCTTTGTGTATTCTTTTTACACAGTGATCGCGTAATAGCGCCACAACAAAGACCCTTCTCTACGAGTCGTGACGTATAACACACCAGTGTCAGTGTCTAGCAGAGCCAGGCTGGCTGAGTCTGCACGCTTGAGTTATGCTAAGCTAACCTGCTACTGCCTGAGGCCTTACATGTAAGGGACAGATAAAAGAATGGTATCAGTCCTCTCGTCTAACTCTCCGCCGTAAAGCCAACAAGCCTGTTTTCCAAAATATCAAACTATTTTTAAGTTTGTACTCAATTGCAGCAAGTTGCTGCTTCCTCCGATTTAGGACTGGATTCAAGAGGATTGGAGTGCAAGTCCTGGATTTCAACTTGAGTGCATCTTCTTACTTTCTTTCTACATTATATATGAGGTTTTCTAATCCGGCTCCACTGCTAACGATCAGTCTGCACATTGCTTGGATACCTTTGCAGCAGACCTGACTGCCCTCTGGTTGGACACTGGCTAACAGCACTTGGATGTTTGGGTTCTCGCTGCAAATGATGATTTAATGCAGAAAAATTTAAAAAATAAGTCTGACTTTCTCCCTGCAAGAGATGCCTGGAAGCTTGACACAACATAGTCACTTGACTGTTTATCCAGCACCATGGTTTGGGATGAATAGTTTCGGTTCCTCATGTTTTGTTGATTCCTACTGAGAATTTGTATTTATTCAATTTACAATCCTCTGAGCAGACATGTGGGAAGCCAGATGACAGAATATGTTGTGTCTTAACACTTTTAATGAATGTTGAAATCACATCTCTCTCTCTCTCTCTCTCTCTCTCTCTCTCTCTGAACTCCTCAGTTCTATGATTTTATTATTTCCACAGCAAATCAATAAAAATGAGATGTGATATTTTTTGTAAGACTGGAACACCTTGTGGTGGAATCCGGTTAAAGGGGAGCTCATATTTTATTAAATAAATCACACTGAAGATGTTTATGTTGTCTTATTTTTTTTTATCAGTCTGGTCTGGTACCTATGGAATTGTATTACATTCACTTCATAAAAAAAATTTTGCACTGTTTTTCTGAATTAATGAGATAATTATTTCAAAATTCTGGGAAAAGTTTTCATGAAAATAAAACTCTGCTCTGTTTTTCTGAATTAACGAAATAACAGAGCTAATTTTTTTTTCTCAAGTGAATGCAATATGCTTCTGTAGTTACTGTTATAAGGATTAATCTGAACATTTCTTCTAATGAAAAACTGATTGTTTTCATTTACTCTGTAAATCTAAAGATTTTAATGACTATCTCAGGTTAGTGGAGGTCAATCTATTGCAGTTCTTCACTTTAAGTTGACTTTCTCTTATTTAAACCAGTGTGAAGAAGAAGCAGTGGCTCCCTGTTGGAACTCATCCACACACAAACACAGTCGGAGACACTTTCATGTGATTTTTCTTACTTTACAACAGAAGTCATGGTATAAACGGTGTAAAGTCAGGAAAGTTTGAACATTACCTCTCTGAAAAAAGAGAAGCATTTCCTCTCACCCAGCTGTGACAACTGTGAGAGAACTCTACCTTTAGGCTTTGAACTTCTCATTTTTCATTCTTGGCACAACTATTTCTGTCGCTTTTCATTTGAACAACATCTTACAGGAAAGTCTGGAAATATTTTTCGTCACTCCCATATTTGAATTAAAAAGGCCAGGTTTTTTTTTGACTACTGAGAACACTGATGGAGTCTAACCCGGCCCTCCGGGGGGAAAAGGAGTGAGAAAGTGAAGGGAAGACGTAAACCTTTGTCAGTATATATGTCAGGCTGGCTGGATTTGTACCATTCGCTATTTTTACTGTGAAAAAAAATCACATGATTGATGACTGTAGGTCTGCTCTGCTCCAACTACTATTCACCGTGTTGACAGTGGCTTATAAGCAGACCACAAGGATACAGCTCACATTGCTCCGTTCTGCAGTAAACGCAGTGTCACCTTAAAGTAACAGCTTCTTTATTCAAAGCTCAGGGTGTGTTTTAAAAAAAAAACGGTGACATCTGTGGACCCTGAGGAAGTACGGAACCAGGTTGTAATTTATACACACTGTAAAATCCTGATAAGCATCGGAGCCAAAGTGCCGCTTCCCGTATGTGTTCAAGATAAAGCCCAGATAATCACTCAAGTTACTACCTCTACCGCATGATTGGCAGTGGTAATATGCCATTTCCTAGCAACATGACACTGTGACACCCTTGGCGAAGTATAAATGACCCTCACAACTCTGACAAGGGACCCACGGGGGTCAGAACTGCCTGTAACAAGAGAGTGCTCCTGTTTCAGTGGTCTGAGATGCTTTTATGGGGTGTCTGAGTTCGACAGGAGTTTCATAAGATCCCGTAGGCCCACTCTGGAGGTTTCATGTTGCCTGATATGTCCCAGAAAACAAAAACATTTAGTTTATGAAGTCTGAGAAAGCAGTTAGATGCAGATACTATAGAATTTAATAGTCTGAGGACAGATGGTTTCATCATTTCCTTGATGGTTTTACTTTTCTATTATTTTCACTGTACCAAAGGTGCAGTGGGAAGTGTAGTGTTGGACTGGGATGCCACCTGTTGGTGACAATGAAACGTATGTGACATCGAAGTTTAATCAAAAGGACCCATCTGCTTATGGTATGTCTTGTTTGCCTCTGTTAATGTGTAACATCAGTCTACCCAGGTACTGCACATTTATATTACAGTGATGTTTACTCATGAGGTTTGTCCCTAATAACACAAAATTAATTAAATAATATTAGGGATTGTGAATAAATTATTGGGGAGAGTTTAGAAAAGGGGAGGAGTTTTTGCTTAAGAGATTGTAATATATATTTATTTATAAGAGAAAAAAGTTTTTTTTTTCTTTTATTGTCCAGGATTTATTGTTATATTTAATTCAGTCCTTGTGAAATTTATTCTAAAAATAACCATAATAGCTTAACATAAAAATGGCTTTCTTGTGCACCATGGGTCATACAGGCGTGTTGTTTTTGTCATGTTTATTTCCCACCTCTAATGTATAATTTAGTGGCTCAGTAAAGGGTTTATGTCGTAAACATCTCATCTGCATGCTGCAATACCTGCAAAGCTAATGACATTTCCATCAGCCTTAACTCTTCTTTGTGTTAAGTGTTAGTGAACAAACACTAGCATCCTTATACTCTATGCTAAGCTATGATGGTGAAAATGGTAAACATGCTTTCCAAACATTGACATATTGCAAAATACCTTAAAACCCATAACAACAACAACAAAAACAAAAACATACACTGTGTTTAGGGCCAATTAGCAAACATGAGCATGCTAACATGCTAAATTAACATGATGAAAATGGTAAACTATATACTGTCTAAACATCAGCAAGTTGCAAAATACCTTCTAAGCTAATGATATTTCTATTAGCCTTAGCTGCACTTATACATTCTACATTGCATTTAGGGCTAATTAGCAAACATGCTAACATCCTAACCTTAGATAGTGAGAAAGGTAAATCTTACACAATGCACACATCAACATGTTAGCACTGCCATTTTTAGCATTCAGCTCATAGCACCAGTCATGATCATAAAGTTTGTCTTTTCCGTCCCCAAACAAATAATTTTCATACGATCCCTTAGTCATTACTCATTTATACAGCCAATATCTGTGATTTCCGTTACAGTTCTCAGTTAATTAATTAATTTATAAAACATATTGTAATATTTATGAAAATGTTAAGTCACACTGTTTCCCTCAGTTATAATAGTTCCCCACTTTAGACAGACCCAGCACAACCAGTGAAGAAACTGGTCTTCCTCACTTTCCCAGTCAACCAGAGGATTCATCCTTCACAGAACAACTCCTTATTATTTAGCACTGTAAATTAAACGCAGAGTCTAGAGGACATATTTTGCTATAATATATAAAAAGCCTTTGGGTATTGTTCTTGGAGATGAGGGTTGGCCTGAGTTAGTTGGATGTATAGCTTGACAGCCCCAGTGATTAATGATGACAGACCGCAGAGCTACTCCTTCATCACATGACTGGGCTTCAACCTCTCTATCAGCCTAAAACTGGGCGTAAAGGCCAAAAGGAAAGAGCTGCATTAAAATCATTAAGGAGAGTCACAAATCACGAACATATGCCCTGATTCTGAATTGGCTGCGAGTTCCTGCTCACCAGAAATAGATTCCTCTGATTTCATTGTCCTCTCTCCAACTTTATCACTTCATCCATCATCCTGCTATGTGGGCTTTTCAAGTGGTCCAAAAATAAAGAGGACACAGATGTCAGCCATGCTGTACGAATGTTTCTTAACCACCCATAACTTACATCCACCCACAGACGGGGAGAAATGTTGAAAATACACTGTTCTCACTTATGGAAAAACACTTCGCAAAACTTTCAAAATGAGCTGCACACAATGTACTGCAGCTCCACAGTGGTGCATGTTAAATTACCCACGTCCAACAATAAATAGATCTGCACTTCAGCAGGCATCCTTATTTCTAAAACGGCACCATTCCACCCCTCCTTTCCTTGTCTCAAGCCCTGCTGGTTTAAAAAAAAAGGAGTTTAGTGGTGTACAAGAGGGCAAACGCAATTATGGTTTCTTTGCTAATGTGCATGGCCCCAGCTGGTTTTGATCTGGCTGTTCTCTAAGGGCTCAGTTGTCAGCTCTCATGCATCACAGACCCAGCGCTTAACGGAAAAACGTGCTTTGGCAGCGACCGGCAGAGGCCTGGAGGCCAGCGGTTGCTGCTCGGTTAGCCACATGCAGGGGGGCGGGGGGGGGGGGGGGGGGGGGGGGTGACACCATCCTCTGCCTTCTGCATCTGGATCCTCTCGGTCACATTCTCTCATTCCTTTTGGTTTTTCACCCTCATCATGAATGTAACCGCTGTAATTGGCCGGCGTGACCCAGAGCAGACGCCACGCCACAGACTTGGGAGGTCAGAGAGAAGGCTCCAAAATACACACACATGGATGGCAACGAGAGAAAGGGAGCACAAAGCAGAATGAAAACGAGATGCTTGCATGGAAATAAGCATACATGATTACTCAAATACAGTCATTAAGGAGGAAATGTTGTTTTTCAGGCTGTCAGGATGATTAATGAGGGACAGAAAATCCACTCAAATGCTGTTGTTTAGTCTAACCAACAGACCTGATCTCTGCTACTAACATAGAGCAGACCAAAAACTGAGCTAAAAGCATGCTATAAAACAGTATTATGAATAAACTGACATATAGCACACATGTGCGCTATATGTCAGTTTATTTATAATAAAGCTGTTCCTCTGATTTCAGATTGTTCATGAGATTTTAAGTTGATGCTACAGAGAAGATGAGTTGTGTATTATAACAGCAGCTGCTTGAAGTTTGAGGTTTTATATTAGGAAGTGATTTTGTCCCAGACGTGTTGCTGCAGGACTGGATTCCGGTTCCAGAGCTGTAAAGATGGTCACATTGACGTCAATTCAGTCAACAACAGAAAATGTGGTGCTTTTACTTTTTACTACTTTTAAACACTCTGAAAAACTGCAATACTCCCGTGTTCACGCGCTGTCACTTAAACTTAGTTACTCTGTACATACTGTACATAAACACCTTCACTCACAGCATGTAGTACTACATTTTCTGTATATATTAATACTTCTTTTTATTGTTAAAGAGCTTATCTGACCCGTTTCTCTCACCAAACACATTTCATTGTAATGTTGAACAGTGTTAACATACAAATGACCATTAAAACTTATATATATGACCATATGACCATTAAAATTCCAAAAATATTGCTTTACTTAACTTCTTATCAGGGTTAAAATTCTAATAAATAACTTTTCTAATTTAATTAAATCTTAGCTAAAATTTCAACTATCAACCCATTTCAATAAAATGTATCAGGTTTTTTATATGTTTTTGACAAGAACAGTCAAAAAGCCCAATGTTGCAATGTTGAAAAAAAATTAGAAATTAATTTGCCCCTGTATCCGGACCCACTTCAAAATTGAATGCGAACTTCCCCGCCTCATGCCAGACCGGCCCATCGTGTTTTATGTAAAGCTGGCTTGTAGTTTCTGTTAAATCCTGCTGTAACAGTCAAACAAACAGAGGCTGCTGAAAGCGTAACCTCTTAAATTCCTCGGGGAGGAAATTCCAGATATGCAAATAAATATATTCAAAACATGAACTAATGGCGTCAAATTCGAAAGTCGTGCAAATAAAATGTCCGCTGACTTTCCCAGTTATCGTTAAATGAATTTTCCTCGTCGTGAAATTCCATTGAGAAAGCAGTGAGCCAACTGTTTGGTTTCTCTGCGTTTCCTTTGTGTGTATGAGGCTGTAATAAGAGTTCAGAGAGTTTGGAGAGTCTTTTTTAAAAATTTAAAACCAAAAACAAAAGATTAAAAGTGTACAAAATAAATCAACTACGCCTAATGTAAACTGCATTAGTAGCATGTCAGGCTAACTAGCATGTTACCTTCAGTCGTAATCAAACCTTATTTCCAGGGTTGACACATTAACTAAGTACATTAGCTTAAGGATTTACAGGTAACATCGAGGGAGAAAAAAAGTTTGTACGTTAACTCTGTTGTGTTTCCCTGCTGTGTTTAAGCCGCTCCTGGATGGATGTATCGTTTAAGCTTTCGTTAGCATCTCCATCCTGCCCTTGGCTGCGTAACCCCATTCAAACCAAAATAATTACCCAGAATATCATCAAATTTTCCCAAACACACCACTTATTCCTCACCCTACAAACCTTTTTCTCGTGCAATCTTAAAATGGAAACACGCAATTTGAAAATGCTAACGTTTAAGTATATAGTTAACCTCTGTCTAGCTTGTCCAAGTATTGTTCTTAAAATGCGTAGTGTGTGGTCAAGGCCTACCTGTGTCTGAAATCAAGGACTAATTGTTTCATTTATTCAAATGTATTGATTTCATATTGTAATGATGGTAAGCTTGCCTAGCACCAGTAAGAGGGTCAGGGCCTAGCTAATGGTGTAGAGCAAATCTAATTTGTTTTATATGTACCCTGTAGGCCAATACTGACAAATGTTTCCTGCGCCAGTTTTTGATGAACAGCAGTCGTAGACATTTTGCTCTGGTTTCCTTCATACACACCACATTCATTCAAAAAACATTTAACGCTGCCATTGATCACGTAGTCTACAGAGTATGTGTCAACACGTTGGAGAAAATTAGCCATCTTTGTGCCAAAGTCCTCAGAAACTCCAGATGTTTCGCAAATCATGCTTGAAGGCTGATAAGGAATCAGTTTTCTGCAGATGTCTCCTGCCTGGACTCAGTGATTTAGCTGTGAATGATGAAGCAGTGTTTCAACGTCTCACAGCCTGAATGCTTTTAATGATTATACAGGCAGCTGCACATCCGGGTGACGTCAAGTCAGCCGATGGGAATGGGAATGCGGGGGTTCATTCGTTTTTTTTATTGTGTGTCGTTGGATAGCCTGTTGGTGGATTTGAAAATGTTTTGCTACGGAAATGAAGCGGAAAACCTACGTTCATATGTGTATATGTTCAAAATTGAGATTAATCGTGATTAATCCCAGTCTGTTATTGTGATGAACTCAATTAACATTTCTAATCGATTGACACCACCATTCTTAACCTTCTAATAAGGTTAATGAAATGAAAAGGTTAGTATGTAGATCATAAGTTAGGATTATTTTGTGAAACTTTTATTTTCATTTTCTATTAATATGCTATTTTTCCCATAATTTTTCAACTTGATTAAACTGGTTTGGTTTTCCTGGAGTTTGAAATCCAGTTGAAAACTCCAGGAAAAATCTGGTTAGGATCAGGGATTATTTTGTATAACTAAAAAAAAAGTTAGGACGCTGTGTAAAGGATAAATAAAACAGAATAATTTGTTAATCCTTTTCGACATAACATGATTGAAAAGAGTACAAAGACAATGTATTTAATGTTTTATCTCAAAGTCAAAAGACTGGGAGAGTTATGGAATCCTCTGAAGACACCTGTTTGGATGGTTCTACAGGTAAACAGGAGTATAGGTATGAAAGGGACATCTTTAAAGTCTCTCTCAGTCATTCACAAGCAAGGATGAGTCGAGGTTCACCACTTTGTCAAACACAGGTTGTAATATTTGCAATATTTTTTCATATTCTATTCTTTATTTTATATTTTTTTATTTTAAAATGTTTTTATTTAACCATGCTTACAATGTATTACAAATCTGGATTTCACCTCACTGCCAAGGCCAAGGCCTGGATCCACAGCGGGATCCGGAAACTCCTCTCCGTGGTTGGTTTATTCAATGTAAATAAACAACAAAGTGGGTTTAGAAAAGGGTCTTTGTTGTAAAAAGGGCTGAGCTGCTGATGTTTAGCAGGTGTTATCTAGCAAGATAGCATCTGCAAAGTAGCAAAATTAGTTTTTAGGTTTTAGTTATTTTTGCAGGTATAAGCAAATCATGTAAACCAAAATACTGGATGAATTAAAATTCAACAATTTGAGACACCAGCATTTTATTTTTTTATTATTATAATTATTTTATTTTTATAAATAAATTATTTGAATAAAATTTAAAGAAATTTAAAAATAAAATATAATAATAATAATAATAATAATAATAATAATAATAATAATAATAAAAGAGACACCAGCATCTTTTTTCTTTTTTTATTATTATAATTATTTTATTTTTTATAAATAAATAATATGAATAAAATTTTAAGAAATTTAAAAATAAAATATAATAATAATAATAATAATAATAATAATAATAATAATAATAATAAAAGAGACACCAGCATCTTTTTTCTTTTTTTTTATTATTATAATTATTTTATTTTTTATAAATAAATAATATGAATAAAATTTTAAGAAATTTAAAAATAAAATATAATAATAATAATAATAATAATAATAATAATAAAAGAGACACCAGTATCTCCCAGCTGGTGGTGCTATAAAAAAAATGTCACCAGAATCATTGGGATTATTCTACTGTACATGAATATCTGTGCCAGATCTCATAATGTAGCAGTGCATTCGACAGTTGTTGAGACATTATCTGGACCAGGCCAGTCAAAATCTGTGAACCCACCAGTGGTAAGAGTCGTCAGCGTGAACAGTGTTGTTCACGAATGACTGACACAAACAGTGAGGGAGTTGGACAGATGAGAGCCACAGCCACTGGGAGTGGGGGACGTATGAGGGTCAACACTTCGCCTGTGCATTGAGTGTGGCCCAGCAGCTGTATGCATAGGGGAGCCTTGGCCTCCTGCTCTGCATGTCAGGGGCCATGATTAATGGCCTGCAGGCCCTGCTCTTTACCCCCCCTTCCACCCCACAGAAGTCACTGCAGCCACTGCTCATTTAGCTAATGGACACACACAGACATGGACAGACACGCACAGGAGACGAGGACTTGCATTCAATTGCACACACACGCGAAGTGAAAGCAATTTCCCGCTTACAAAATACCACTTTTCCAGGCTCCGTGTAATTTCAGGGCGAGAGCGATATTTTCTTAGATTACCATGTGCAGGGCTGTGAGCCTGTGCAGTGTCGAGGTTCAGAGGGTGCCCGTGCCTGTGTACCGGTTCCCAGCTTGTCAGGCAGCTGTCGAGGAGTGATTTATGACCACTAGACTCCAACCTGTCTTCACTGCCAGCTCAGTATTGTTACAACTGACAGCTAATGAGGCCAGACATGCTTTCAAGCAGAGCACTTAACAGGACTTCAATCTTCTCCCGTCACCAGGACCATTTTTGCACTCTCTCACACAGCACCCTCCTTTCTCCATGCCTTCCTTGTTCTCTGTCTCTCTGTGATGGAATATCTGACAGGCAGTGAAAAGGCTTCTGCCCACTGAAGGAGATGTTTCTCAAAAGGCATCTTTCACACAAACATACACACACACTCATACAGAGAGAGAGAGAGACACACACACACACACACACAATGGAAATGGGCATCAGCTAATCCTTAATATAATCCTCTAATCACCAGTCTTTAAATGAATAGTTATAGAAACACACCTATTCACTTTCTTACCAAGAGTTAGATGAGAAGAACGACGTCATTCTCATGTCTGTGAGCTAAACATGAAGCTACAGCCTGGAGACACTTAGCTTAGCATAAAGACTTGATGCAGAGGGAAACAGCTAGCTTTGCAAACAGGAACAGCTAATAATAATAATAATAAAACAACATCAATAATAATAATAATAATAATAATAATAATAATAATAATAATATTATATGTCTAATAATAATAATAATAATAATAATAATAAAAATAATAAAAATAATAATACATCAAGAACATAAAAATATAAATTATAATAAATTATAATAATAAATTATAATAATGATACTGGGTGACACTTCCATTATCTGATGTCACAGCATGTGTTTCATGACAGCTTAGCCTTTAATTGGAAACAATTATTATGATTATATATCATGATCTACTTTTTACCTCCGCCAAGGAGGCTGTGTTTTCACCCATGTCTGTTTGTTTGTTTGTTGGCAGAACTACTGGAGAAATTTCCATGAAACTTGGAAGGATGGAAGGAAAAGAGGAAACGAGGACAAGAAATATTTTGGTGTGAATCTGGAAAGAGGGACCTAATAGACCTAACTGGACCTAACTGGACCTAATAGACCTAACTAGACCTAATAGACCTAATAGACCTAACTAGACCTAACTGGACCTAACTGGACCTAATAGACCTAACTGGACCTAACTAGACCTAACTGGACCTAATAGACCTAACTGAACCTAACTGGACCTAATAGACCTAACTGGACCTAACTGGACCTAACTGGACCTAATAGACCTAACTGGACCTAACTAGACCTAACTGGACCTAATAGACCTAACTGGACCTAACTGGACCTAATAGACTTAACTGGACCTAACTAGACCTAACTGGACCTAATAGACCTAACTGGACCTAACTGGACCTAACTGGACCTAATAGACCTAACTGGACCTAACTGGACCGAACTGGACTGAACTGGCTTCACTGGTTGTTGTTTCAAGCAAAATAATGTCAGGAATTTGTTTTTAGGGTATTTCAACCTTTGACATACAGCATAATATGACATCATAACAAATAGAAATGGTATTTTGATTGTGATTATCTGTGAATTGCATTAATTAAGAGGTGTTTTAAAAAAAATCAACTCTGATCACATTTATTTCACGGTATGAAGTAACTGATTACATTTACTCAAACATACTGTACTTAAGTATAATTTTGAGGTACTTTACTTAAATATTTCAATTTATCTTCTACTACGCTACACTGCAGAGGGAGAATTGTACTTTTTACTCCTCTGACAGCTGGAGTAACTTTACAGATAAAGCTTTTGTAAACTTTTTATACTTTTACTTTAGGGAATGTATGACTTGTATGACATTCAGCCGTACTGCTTCTATACTTGAGTAAAACATCTGAGTACTTCTTCCATCACTGTTATTTTGTAATCCAGTAAAAAAAACAACTTCTCCACGTCTCCCAGTTCTCCTTTTCTGTGAGCCAGCACTAAAAAAAAACAACACAGTCTCTGGCAGTTTTCCAACCTTTAACCCCATGTTCCTTGTCAGCCATGATTAATGGCAGGCTAACAGGCTGCTAGCTCACATTGTTGGCTGTGCCATTGTGTCCAGGATACTTAATGAACTCTGACAAGTATTTTCTGCACATGTTTTCATTAAATGCTGCAACAGCGACTCCTGTAGGTAGAAGTGAGGAAGTGGAGACGACAGCATGATACTGTATGTTTCATAACATTTATAAATAAACAGGATATAACTAGCAGATATTTTCAAATAGCAGGTATCTGTTCTCAATCTAATAATATGGCTGCACGTTTACATCATTTAATACTGAGTGTATATTTAATCCTTTTGCCTCTAAAAGTCGTCAACCTCAAGGCTCAACATTCACTAAATAAAAAGAATATGTGTAATAAATAAATAAATGAATGTAAATTTATGATGAGCACGTGACTTTGCTGATGGGCCGACCCAAACAATTTTCAAAACTTTATTTGTACCCCTGGTGATCAAAAAAGCACTAAAACATGGAGTTTTGTTTAAAGTTTTGGAATAAAATTGAGATAGCATGCTGAGCTATAGCAGCTTAACCAGATTGTCAGTGCATGTTGTAACTATGTCCATTGGCTCATTTACTGTGTAGACATCAGACTTTATTTCAATGGATCCTGCAATGATAAAGAATCCTTTAAAAAAAAAAAGAATTCTGCATCAGCGACGCTCTACTGCCTCCTGCTGGACATCTGTGTAAATTACACCCTTCTCACTTTATTACTGTGTACTTTGGAAAAGTTTTCCTCTTAAAGTATCCTGACCAACAACAGTGAGACTGTAAGGAAGGAGCCACTCAAAGCTTTCTGCGGTGTGGAGCTGATTACGCAAACATTTTACGCAAAGTTCAACCTTGCGCGCACCTTCTTTTCACAAGCTGCGTGTGTTTGACACGTCATCCCGACGTCCCCAGTTTAATTAAGGAGAATAACTGATCTCCGTGAGGTTTGTCCCATGATTAAAACATCGTCAGCCCCAGCAGGAGTAAGTCACCTTCCCTTCGTGTAGTTCCTGATGTTCCCTGCTGCTCCCTCCCCCTTTCCCGGCTCCTCCTCTGTCGGGCTTCTCTTTCCATCGAGCGATCTTCCAAAACTTTCCGTGCCAAAAAAAAAGCTTTCCGAACCTTCTATATCACATGGAACCGATGGATGGACCGAGATATGATTGATCAAATATGGTACTGGTGACCGAGCAGGCGGACAAACCTCTGACCTCCTTATCTACACCGGAGCAAGTTTTCAACCAGGACTCCCGAGGGAATCGGTAAGTCAGGAGAAGATGGAGAGGAAGGGCCCGGTTTGCGTTCCACTTCAAGGCCCGGAGCGTTGAGCTTTATGCGTGTCCACATCCTGCCTGTTCCATTAAAGCGCTCTGCTGACTTTTTCGCATGAAATGTGGACGTGGCACAGAACAGGAGCAGATCAGGTCGATTTGCATCAGAAACTCCTGAAGGCAAAACTTTGTTTATGCTCCAGAGATGGCTGATGATCTGCTTTGAATATTTCATGTTTTGCCTGCAGATATTATGTGTGTTTGTGTTTGTGTGTGTGTGTGTGTGCACAACTAGTGTGTTATGCCAGTGTTACAGGTGTGCAGGTAAAGAGGGATCAGTGTGTGTTTGTAAATATGTCCAGGTATGAGGTGGAGCATGGAGGAGAGAAGAGGCAGAGGAGGCCTGGACCCGCAGACCTCCACCTGTGTCTGGACCCGGAGTCAGACCCCACAGAGGGCAGGAAGAAAACAGCTGGCATGAGGTAATGGAACATGGACAGAAACGTTACACACACAAGGTAGATGTTAACTGTTAGTATAACAATCAAAAGAGGAGTTTACAACGAATCAGTGATTAAAATCAATAGTTGAAGCCCTGAAATCTGCTAAATGTTAATATTTTGAAGTGTTAAATAAAGTGGATTAAATAAAGATTTATTGATTCTTACTAAAGCTTAACTTTCTCATTTTTTTAAAGCTTATTAATTGACTCATTTCTCACAAAAAGTCTTATTTTAAAACCTAATATTATTACTGAGAATAAGAATATATGCAGTTTAAACAAGGACAGTTAAAAAAAAAAGTACAGGCTCTGAAATGTACTCAAAGTATAAAAGTAAAAAAGTAATCCTTTTCTACCAGTTGTTTAGTGCAAATTTAACGGAACCTCATGTCATATTAATGCAATATTAATATTAATTTAAGTGATTGGGAACTTTATTTCAACTTGTATTACTGTCATTCACAGGAAAATAAAGTATCAGTTGTGAGTAATCATGAAGTAGAACTCAAGCAGAGAAAAACAAAGAGGATGATGATAAAATACTGACATCACACCTTTTCTTCGTCGTCGAGTTTCTCTCATATGTTTCTTGTCGTCTTGTTTGGTCTGTTGTGCGTTGATGGAGACACAGAGGGATCATCTTTTCTATAAGTTACCATCTATTGAATTCAGGAAAAAGCATGAGATGGTGCAACATCTCGTGCAAAAAAATCAACAACAAAAAAATCTATTAGTAACGAGCCTGTTTGAAAATGTAAGAGGAAGAAAGTATTATTATATTTATTTATTATTTATTATTTCGATATTTGTGTTAAAATGTAGGGAGGAAAAGCAAAAAGTTCTCAGATAAATAAATACTCAAGTAAAGTACAGATTCCTGAAATCTCTACTTAAGTACCGTAGCTAAGTATTTGTACTTTATTACTAACCACCTCTGGACTTTAGCAACTACAAAGTGTAGTTGCAGATTTTTGAGTTGAGCTTTTAAACTGAATTATTTGGATTATTTTAATCTGTGAACATCTATATTTATATAGATTTATGGTTGTCCGGCTGTAAATAACTTTATTAATGGACCAGGGGTGGGGGGGGCATTTTGGGGGCAGACAGGAAGTTCACTTAACTGTCCGATGTTTAAATGGCGTCTCAATTGTGATGCATTTGAAAAATAAGAAAGACCTTGAAAAAAAAATTGCAACAAAATACCCAGTAATGAAAATAATCATTAATCATTATCAGTAATGAAAATACAAATTAGTTGTAGCCAAAAAACGATCAAATCTTAATATTTTTTACGTGTTAAGAAAACTGGACTTAATGTAGATTTCTTTTGATTTTGAAGTTTTTGGGCTCATTCGTCTCCTAAAATGTGTCAAAAAGGCTAATATATTTCTTCTTCAGTGGTATTTTAAGAAGCTAAAACTGAATAATAGCCTTCATGCAGTCGTCTAAACTGGATTCATTTCACTAAACCTGTCTGTAGACTTTAACTGCTGTTCGCCCGTATGAAGTGTTGTTTACAGATCCTGTTGCTGCTGTGTAAGCAGCTCTCATACAGACACAGCTGACATCACGTGAAGCCAGATGAGGTTATATATGTGAATGTTCTGTGTGGATCAATAGCTTTAGTAGTTTTATTAAGGGTTAAAACTCTGCAGCCCTCCTGTAACACCTGTTAAACGTTACCTGTCCTCCCCTGGTGTGTTCCCTCACTATTCAAACACAAACCAACCTTTTTTTTTTTGACAGGTTGAAACCTGTGGAGCAGCTTTCACCGATGCTGATTCCGAGCGACTGTGAGGCCAAGTTTGAAAGGAAGAAATCGCAGCCCAGCCACGTATGAAACCGCCTGATCTAACAGATCTCATCCAGCTTTGTGTAATTTGTTTTTGGAGTCTCCTAACAAGTCGGATATGTTCTTTTCAGCCGTCAAAGACAAACAATCAGTATCATAAGTTATTCAAAGAGGTCAGCAAAGATGAGTTACTCAAACAAAGTAAGTTCAGACTCTCTTTACATGTGAATATGAGAAGCAAAGAGCTGCTGGAGCTGAATGTCGGGTACCGTTTGTGTCGACAGGTTACACTTGTGCCCTGCAGAGAGATATTTTATACCAGGGCAAAATGTTTGTCTCAGATAACTGGATCTGTTTCCACTCCAAACTCTTTGGCAGAGACACAAAGGTATGTCTCTGAACCTGCATAACAGAATTCATCTGAGTATCAGTTCAGCTTTTATGGCTGTATTTTTGGTGTAACATGTTCTCACATCTCCAGATTTCCATCCCTGTGTTGTCTGTGACGTTTATTAAAAAAACTAAAACGGCATTATTGGTGCCAAACGCTCTTGTGATTGAAACGACGAGTTTTCAGGTAAGAAGATGATCATAATTATTCTTTTCCCCTCTTCACGTAAACATAAAAATGATCATAAATTGCTGTTTTCCAGCACGTCTTTGTGTCGTTCCTCTCTCGAAACAACACCTACAAATTCCTGAAGTCCATCTGCATTCATCTGGAGGTAAATCTAAAGTATAAAACATTTATTTTTCCTGTTTGGATTCAGTTGTTTCTATTATAATCTACTGGATGCTGCTGTTCTCTGTTTAACATCACAGTATACTGAAATTTCTTTGTATTTTGGACAAAACCTCTACTTGAAGATGTCACTTTAGACTATTTTTGCTGTCTTTTCTGACATTACAGTCAAAACACTAGCATGTTAGCTGTAAACAGGAGAAGATTGTATGCTACATATGTAGCTATAGGCTGCAGCATGTTAGCTTACGTTAGCGTAAAGACAGGACAGAAGAGTAAACCTTTAGCTTAGCATTCTCCAGGAAGCAAAATATCTTAAAATTCCCTGTTGGAAACCTTCCTAGCACCAAATAGCAATGTAGCTAGTGAAGAAAGTGGATCTTTTAGTTGCTAATGAGGAGCATTTAGTTGCTAATTAGCTGCTAATATCGCTCTCAGAGGTGGTGGAGACCAAAACAGAGCTAAAGAGAGTTAATATTATTCGTTCAAGGGATTTTATATATGTATATATATACATATATATATATGCTGATGATATTTCAGTGTTTATAGCTTGTTCTGCTGCTATGAAGTGTAAAAAAAAAAAGTATTAACGCTACTTCAAAAAAAGAAATATTTTCCTCTGCATACTAATGTGTACATTCCAGGTGGATAAGTGTACCAGCCCCAGTATATCCTCCTGTGAAAACAGCTTCAGAGCCAAATGCCCATCGTCTCTTCCCCTGGTCAGTCCATGTTTCTGCACAGGGTGTATTTATATTGCTCTCATGTCATACAATATGCACACTCTGTATGTGGTATCCATTGTACGGTTTCCTGTATGTGCTCTGCAGGACTTTGCTAGAGACTTCTCTGACCTCGATGGAGTCGTGCAACAAAGACGGCAGGAGATGTTGGAGAGCAGCAGCTCTGGGTCTCAGACTCCAGATTATGAGAAAATAGCAGGTGTGCTCCTCTCTCTGCTCCTCATAGCCGTGACAAAGCTGCTGTAGACTTAATCTAATCTACTGCACACAGTTTGGGGGAGTTTTTTTTGTTCTCTCTAAATGTCCTCAGCGTCTCAGGTGTCAGACAGTCTTTGGTTTGCAAATAAGATGATTTATTATCGGAAAAACAGTTTGCATGGCGCCAATAGTGATCCTGGTGAATTATATCCTCATGTTATTGTTTGAATCGAGAGTCTTACAAGCTAACGTGGAGCTATAAGGACATTTCTGCTTCTTTCCTAAAATTTACTCACAGGTGGTCACATGTTCTTTTTCTATTTGAGCAGACTTCACCAGCCTCCCAGACACGTTCCTCAGTGCAGTGAAGAGTGGAGAGGTTTCAGTCCATGCAGACATTCACCTCCAGACGCCAAGCCAAAAACACGGAGCTGCCCTTCACGGTGGTTTGATACAGAATCTCTTTGAGTATAAAGACGCTTCATTAATTCTTCTGTTTTTTGGGGTTTTATTGTTTCTTAAAATAGATTTAGAGTCATTGAAATATTATAAACTAATATTTATCCGTTGGCCGCTACCTCGCCTTTGTTTGCCCACACTGAACAAACCAACAGTTGCATAACAACTCTCCGGTGTGTGATTTAAGATAGCACGCCGCCTCGCTGCAAGCCAGAAAGGTGTGATGTATAACACAGCTTTGTTGGCGTTTAGTGTGACAATGTACACATGCATTATGCAGCAATCTGTAGACAACGAAATAACATGGTAACAACGTTTACCACAGCCCTTCTACATACAGCCTGTTCACTCTGTTAACTCAGTCGTACCAAAATCGGCTGCAATTCACCAAGAGGGCGCTCTAGATAAGTCCTAAATGAATGGAGCTAAAGGCTAAAAGAATTATTTTCACTTGCTTCTAGACAAAAAAGCCCAAATTTTATTTTAGTTTGCACATGACCTCTTCCTTGGCTTGTAGGCTTATTTTGTAAATGTAATGCGTAATCTTACACTTGAAGACAAATCCTCCCTTAATGCTGCAGCTCATTCACTGCTACTAGCTTCTACCACACCAATAAATCTCTCTTTGCTTTTCCTCACAGGTTCTACCAAACCAACCTCGCTCAAAGGCAAGTCCTCACAGCCCGTGTCGTTGCACGCCATCCTTCTCTTCTATTTGTTTTTGTGAGTTACCCTTCATTACGTGGAACATAAGACACCAGAGCTCTCTGACAAGACAATAGCTAGATTTTTTTTTGCGTATGGTTGGCGTCTGAATGTCAATCTGCTCTGCGTTTGTGTGTCTTCACAGAGTCGGTGTTCTTGTCCTGTCCTCCTGTTACATGGCTTTTAAGATCGCAGCTCTGGAGCATCGTTTGAACTCCTTGTTGTCTGTGGGGGAACACATCCATAACCAGTAAGAGCTAGTTTATTACGGGAGTTGAAACATTTTCTTCCTGGTAATCATTCAGCCAGTATTGATATCTACAAATGCACTCATGCTGTTTTATTTCATTTTTTAGTTAATGATGTAGCGTAACATCTTTTGGCAGAAATGCTGTGAGCAGGTACAAGACTGAAATGAATGCTGAGATCTATGAAGAACTGTCGACCAACTTGTTCAAGCTGGAAAAGGTTTGTTCAGATTTCACTGCACTGCACGGCAGATACTGTACAGAAATAGGTCTTATTTTAGCTGAATTTTTTTTTCCTTGTACTTATACCTCCTCCAAGGCCCAACAGTCTCCTTTATTTTTTTATTTTTTTATATACCTTTTATTGAATTTTAAATATTAGCTACACAACACACAATACCCCCCAACCCAGGCAGCCATCACATCCAACTGAAGTACAGGAGATGGTTCCATTAAAGAATAAATGAACAAATAAATAAATAATGTCCTTTATTTCAGTCGAGACTTTTCCTAAATCAAACTCATAGCCCTGTAACCATAATTTAATTTGTAACAGGCAAACATTTAATTGTTTGGATCCAAGGGCAAATGGCACACACTCATAGATACCAACCCACTAAATATACCTGATCTTTTTTCATCCGTTATTCCCTGAGAAATTAAATAAAATGCTGAAAAACGTAATGTTAAACAAAGTGGAAAAAAAAGTCTGTATGTGCCCTTTAATCAGGATCTGCACCAAAATTTAACGGGGCCTATTCTGTCCCAAGACCCATCCTCCCACCAAGCTTCATAGAAATCTGTCCAGTAGTTTTTGTGTAATCCTGCTGATAAAAACAAACAAACAAGCGGACACTGGTGAGAGCGAGCTTCATCGAGTTTCACGGTTAAGTAGGCATGTCTTGTGCGATTTAACAGAAACAATGGGGAAACTACTTGACAGATTTTCATGAATCCTGGTGGAAGAGTTGGGCATGTGCCAAAGAAGGACCAATCAGGATGAAGGGATGGATGCATAATTTATTTTTCACTTTATTTAACATTGTGAGAATCCTGGCTATGGTCAGCCCATTATTATATGGATAGCTTCATTAGGTTAGATTAATATTTGGTATTTGGATTAGGGTTTAATTGAAGTAAAAATGACTGTTGGTGGATTCTATTCAAGTTCTGTATGGTTTTACTCTGCATGTTTACTGACGTCTCTATTTTTTTAAACCACAGATTCAAAGAAATCTGCAGAAGCTTCTTGAAGAGACTTAAAAAGAAGAAGACTGGTGTCTGTTGATCTGTCCCGACTGAAGCTTCAGCTTTTAGAAGAAATGTTGTCTCATGACAGAAGATCAGATTTGAAAGACTCATACAGAAAGATTTCATAGATCATGTAACTTTACCTGAAGTTGTGCAATAATAGTTTATTTCTGCTGAGGAAAATGTTGTGTTGGAGGTGATTCTAAAGCACCATGTTAGTCTGCCAGTGTAAGTGAAGATAATTTATATGCAGTATTTATTTGAGATCCTTTATTTTGCATTTCATCATAATCGTGAGATTATTTCAATATTTTCCACACATTTCTTAAAAGGTCAACTTATGCTGTTCTGCATTTTTTGTTATACATTATGTGCAATTTTATTTTATTTCCACTTAGTTGGAGATGTATGTGTTGATTGTATATATATATAAATATATATAAATATATATCTATATATATCTATAAAAGCATCTTCCTCTCCTGGTGTGTGTTATCTATAGTTAGAAACGGAGCTGTCAGACATGTTTTCTTGCTGAAAACATATTGAAATCATTTCAAAATCAGTGAGTTTAATATATGTACCTTGCAGATGTTTTATTCACTGAAATAATTGAAAAGCTTCTCAACTGATCATAATTTATTTTTAAAAACTCCTGTTTTACTTACTTTCACCTTATTTAGTGTCACAAAACATCTGCTGAATGTTTGCGCATTGAAAAAAGCACCCAATGATTCCAGAACAGGATACGAGTGCGTTTCGACCGCCCTGTTCACACACTGATCACAGACTGTGGTTTTAAATGCTGTGTCCTAAAATAAACGCCATGAAGTGTGTGTTGATCTTTCCTGTCCTAATTCTTACCTCACAGTCAGGCGACAACCTCAGAGCTAAAACAAATGTATGCAAACACCCATCCATCCATTATTTAACAGCTTATCCTTGCAGGAACCCACGCCAGCGCCGGGAGAACATGCAAACTCCACACAGAAAGGCCCCAGATTGAAATTCGAACCCAGAACCTTCTTGCTGTGTGGCAACAGTCGTAACCAGCACACCACCATGTCACCCTATATACACATGACTTATAATAGGTTAGTAATAATAGGCCAATTAGCAGTGTTGGAACAAGTATACAGTTTATTTCAGTGGTTGAATGTGACAAAGTACATTTAAGCAAGTACTGCGTTTACTGTAAGTACAAACTTGAGGTAAATGTACTGTATTTATACAGCACCTCTAGTCTGAAAGGGTTTTACGACACAAGCTAGCATTCACCCATTCACACACCAATTCACACAGAGGTGCTGGAGGCTACCATGCAAAGTGCTACCTGCCCAATCACACAATTGCTCGTACCCAATTTGCCATTCAAAGCAATCTGTGGTTCAGTATCTGCCTCAAGGAGACTTTGACATCAGTAGGGGCTGGAGATCGAGGCAAATATGTATAAATGTATTTTATGGTCCGATGTGAAGCATCCAGACCCCTCAGGTCATCTGGGACAGATCTGCTCTCAAAACTAAACACACTTTTAATGTTCCACATATCTGGAACACTTCTTGCACAGAACTGCACTGTAACTCTTGGATCTCTTATTACCTCCAACAAGGAGTCCTTGAAGGTTGAATCTGAAGCAACTAGGCTAACGACAAGAAATATACTGATGCATTTGTGAAACTTTTTTTTGCAGGGGTATGTGGGTATGTCATCTTCAGATATGCCTTTTATATAAATTGTAAAGCACCTTTAATTGCGCTGTTGTTGAAATGTGCAGTCGTCTAAAGATGCAACACGATTTCTTTAACAAAAGATGGAGAAAAAAAGGCATAAAAGGCCGGAAACAAATGTGCAGACTGTGCATGCATTGAATCTGGATGTTTATTGTGCTGCCACAACAAAGGGGCCCGCCCACTCTCTAGTTTTGAACCAATCACAGGCGCGCCTCCCCATCTCGTCTGCCTATCAACCCGTGTCCGACCCCCTGCATGACGTAACACCCAGTCTGAAAGTGCAATGGCGATATTGGACAATAACAGCCATCGCTTTTTGGGCACTACATCTATATTATGTGGCTAACGTTTAGAGGAAGCCCCTCCAGTCGGCTGCACATCCTATCAGCACACCGCGCGAGCCTCGACCTGCGACCAGGAAAGGTGATTTCACAGCCTCCGCACGCGATGACAGCTTAGAGCAAAACGCTGGTGAGTGCAAACTCCAGTGGAAAGCCTTTCCAGTAAACGTCTCCTGCAGCCAGCTTCACATTTCAAAGGGGCGTGGCGGCGTGTGGGTACCACTTCTGACTAAAGGATGCTGATAGCTTAGCAACAGCGACAAGAAAGGGAGAGGAAGCAGAGGAGAGACAATGGATGTCAGCATCGTTACTGGGTAGGCAGACTAGGAGGAGATCATCACCATCAGGAGCCATGAATGCACACTGGAAATGTAAACAAAGGGTGTGGGCCTTCCAGCTGGCCTCCACAGAGAGCAACCATTACTGCTCCTCATCATTTGACGGCTGACACCGAGGCAGATTTATCTCCGGCTCCCCTCTTAACTGTTGCATCCTCTCTCCTCAGGTGTGACGTGTGAACATGGCCACACAGGAACCGTCCCCTCCGTCGTCCATGGAGAGCAACAAGCCCGGCTTCCCCAAGAAGATCCTGGGCAACAAGCTGGAGGACAAGCACCTGTGCAACTGCTGCCACAACATACTCAGACGACCGTTTCAAGCCCAGTGCGGACATCGCTTCTGCTCCTACTGCTTCAACAGGACTGTGAGGTGAGGAGGTGCATGTGTGAAGTCTGTACCTGAGATGCCACAGTGTACAAATACTCTGCTGCAAGGAAAAATCATGCATGTATAAAAGTACAGAAGTAAACTTCATTTACTAACAGTAAATGCAAGAAAAGTCCATTTCAGAAGCAGACAGCACTCGGCTCAGTTTCTCCAGCATGTCTTTGCACCTAAAAGTTACCGTCCCATGATGGTCTGACCCTCATCATGTGACTCCTGGACCATGAAAACTTACCCCTAGAATCTGGAATCACATTCGTATCGTTATTAGTTTCAGATGATGATCCAGATTGTTTCCAAAAGTCAATAAAACAGTCAAATTAATGCAGCAGTTAGAGTAAAAAGTACAATATTTAGTTCATAATGTAGAAAAATAAAGTAAAAGGAAATAGTAAAAATAAAAAAACTTAATATTGTGCTATAATATAATAAAATGCATATTTTGGATTTGCAGTAAATCAGCCTATAATGTTGTTTTATTGCAGTAATGGACCCCAGAAATGCAATGCCTGCATTAAAGAGGATATTTTTGAGGAGCCTACATCGATTTTGAAACAAGGATGTGTGAGTATTTCTATTTGTTGGAACAAAATTAATTTCTTTATATGACAACAGCTTCCATAATATTTTAATCAAACAGTGAGAATAAGGGTTTATTTTCTCTATTGAATGATTATTCATTTGGTCTATAAAATGTCAGATTTTCACAAAAACCAGGCTGAAATCTGTGATGTCGTTTCCAATGATTGGCAGTCCAAAATATTATAGGTCTATTTTTTACTTTAAGAAAAGGTAAAGAAATGCAGTGAAAATCTCACGTTGTTGAAGCTGGAAGTGAAATTTCATTTATGTATCAACGTTCAAAACAAAGTGACAAAGAGGATTACAGTAAACCTGAGAAATAAAAGAAGAAAAAAATCATTAAAAACAATCAATTTAAGTCTTTTCAATATATTTACAGACAGACACAAGTAGTGATAAATGTCTTCAGGGCCTAAAAACAGCTGTTCTGATCCACAACATTCAACATTTAACCAGTTAAAGTTTAATAAAGACCAGTTTTTACAAGTCTCAGTTTCATTTTGGCTAGTTTTAACCAGTTACAAATTAATTTAGACCATTTTTGACCAGTTTTAGTTCTGTTCTGACCAGTTTGACCAGTCCCAGTTTCATTTTGATGTGTCTACACCAGTATACCAGCCGTAGACGTGCAATGAAAAGTTAAAAAAAAAAAAAAATCTTTGTCCAGTTTTCGTCTTACTGGTGATGATCAGCGTAAAATCTGTTACTCATAAAAGAATATCAGGCGTATAAATAATACTAAACCTTCATATCATGCATGACAGATGCTCTTGAATATAACCTGACACCATGACAAAAAATAACAGTCAGGAAATACTTATATGTAGAGAGAGCGCTTTTGATTATATAGCTTGAGATCATGTGATGGAAAATCATTTTGTTTCCTCCTGTTTTTCCAGGCTTTTCCTGACAATGCCGTTCGAAGGGAAGTTGAACACCTTTCAGCTGTTTGCATTCATGAAAGTTGTACTTGGAAAGGCAGCATTAAAGAGTATGAGGTGAGCTTTCCAGGACTTCTCTTATTCTGTAGAGTTTATCTGATTCCAGAGGTGATTGATAGGTCTGTGGTCGAAGCAGGTGAGTGATGCAGCTCTTCTTCCATGCATGTGCAGTTTCTGTTTCTGGTAAGTGAAAATTGCAAGTCAGCACCGTCTGAGAAAATAGACAACATCGACCTTCATGCAGTCGGGTGCTATGTCGGCCAATGAGATCCACGAGGATGTGGTGGAAACATCAGGGGAGGATGCTGCTTCCTACAGCCTGGGGAGGAAGTGAGCTGCTGTAACATGGCAAAGAGAGCCTGGAAGATGCCCCCCCCCCCCCCCCCCCCCCAATCCCCCCCCCCCCCCCCATCCTCACTACACAGGAGACCATCGACAGGATTAATGACGTCATCTTGACAGATGGACGAATAAAGCTCCATCTTTACACTTCAGACAGCTAGCAGCGAATCAGCATGGTGCACCTTTGGAGATGTGTGTTGCATGTGCAACCGGCCAATCAAAAGTGATTAATGGAAAAAGTGATGTGACTCCTGTGCCTTGTGGTAAAAAGTTAAAACTGTTTTGACTATTATCCGTGTCTAAAAACCGACAGAAAAACATAAAGGGTGGCGCAAGAAACACAGAAAAAACTGTTTTCATCTAGTCTCACTGCAAGAAGGTTCTGGGTTCCAATCCTGACCTGGGGCCTTCGGCCCGGAGTTTGCATGTTCCCTCCGGGTGCAAGTGCACTAAAGAACTTTTGATGACATACCTTCCTTTTGCCTGATGTCTAATTATTCCATATTTTGCTAGCTTAGCTTAGCTTAGCTCCCAGCACACCACAGTGTCTGCTCTACAACTTAAGCTCTACTTTTTACAGATCAACCACGAGGGGAAGTGTGAGTTCATGATCATCCCCTGTCCCTCCTGCAAAGAACATATCCGCTTCAACGAACAGGAGCGTCATAATGAGCGAGAGTGTCCGGAGAGAACGCTCAACTGCAAGTACTGCAAGGAGCCATTTCACTTCAAAAACATCAAGGTGAGACATGATTTATTTAGACGTGCTCGGATCCTAGAGGGCCTGTCTGGACGGATTCAGAGCATCAGAGCAGCTCTTTATGTGTGTTTTAAAGAAACCTTATTGTTTCAGGCACATGATGAGATCTGTCCCAAGTACCCGATGATCTGTGAAGGCTGTGCCAAGAAGAAAATACCCAGAGAAAAGGTAAAATCCAGACAGGATGGAGACAACAAAAAGGCCACAGTCTCATGTTGCTGTTTGTGCCTCTCATGTTTTTATCACCATAAACTTGGAAACCTTGGAGAAACACTTGCTGCTATTTTCAACATATTTTCAGAATCTTCAAAGACAGAAAAATATTCTTCTAAAATAAAAAGTAAAAAAAAACAACTGTTTCCTATAATGTGATTCTGTTCTGGGTAACTGGAAATGACCTCTGTCCTTTTAAAAAGGGGATATTTTGAATGAAAATATAAAATAACAGCAAGTAACCTGAATAGAAATTCATTCTGGTCTTCTATCTTTATTTGAATTAGAAAATTCTCACATTCACCATTAAAACCATCATAGAAAAGATTTCATCCAGATTACAAGAGAATTTTAAGAGTCTGTAAATATGTTCTAAACCCCTCTGGGTTCCTTAAAGACCATATATTTTTCACAACAGCTAATGCTCAACTCCAATTTAAAGACAAAAAATGAAAGGTAGCTCGTATGCTAAGTTTGCTAATAATTGTTTTTATTGTTTTATTTCAGTATGTGGACCACATTAAGTTCTGCAGCAAATTCAGGACTCCGTGTCGGTTTCATGTCGTGGGATGTGATATGTCTGTAAGTACCTTACTTTTGCACACTTTCAGATTAGGGACTGTCTGAAAATGATTAGCAGGGGAGGGGAGGTCAGAGAAGAGGGAGGATTATGTATTTTTGTCTTTTTGATCGAGGTCAGGTTGCCTCTTCTCAGGTTAATTCTTCCCTTGTGACATTTAGACTCAAAAACATTTTAAACTAGAATGACGCTCAGTGGAGCGAATACCTCCGCCAAGGCTAAACAGTCCATATAAACATATTTGTTACCGTGCAGCGGTTAAATACATTTAAATTTTTTTGCTGAGAAGTTATGTAAAATGTTGGAAAATACTCTAGCTACTGTAGCAATGCTAGAAATTCCTGGAGCCACCCCTTTATCCAGATCTGCACCAAACATAAGGGGTCCATGCCCCATCCTTCCACTAAGTTTTACGTAAATCCCGTAGTTTTTCGTTATCCTGCTAACAAACGAACACGAGTGAAAATACAACCTTGGTGGAGGTAAAAAGATGAAATTGTTAGATCACAAAGATTGTTTCATTTTGATATTTAATGCTGCACTCTCTCTAAGCTTCCTGAAAGAAATTAAACATTTACCCCCCTCCCCATGTAAATAACTTTCCTACAGTCCCTTATACAGCTGATAAGAATGCATCCATTTTTTGTTTTAATTTCATTTTCCTCCATTTTTGTAGGTGGAAAAGGAAAAGATTCATGACCATGAGCGCACCTATGCCTACGACCACCTCAACCTGTTGCTACATTACATTATGGGCATGAAAGTGAGTATGGAGGGCCTGCAGCCCCATGGGCTGGAAGTGGCCGGTCACAAACTGGTGGAACTCCAACAGTCCCTCAGGGAGCTTGAGGCCAGAGTCTCCCAGCTTAGCACCACCTCCTCTGGGCCTCCCGTGCAGGGAGCTGCCGCCGCCGCCGCAACCTCCTCCTCATCCTCATCCTCCAGCTCCGGTCCCCCTGGTCCACCCGCCTCAGCTCCTCTCCCTCCTCCGCCCACTCTCGCTCCCACTCTGTCTGTATCTACCTCTTTCACGCCCCTGCCCAGCTCGGTGGGCGCGGCGCTGGAGCTGCAGCTCCACAGCGAGAAGACCAAGGTGGCCGAGCTGGGCCGCAGGTGTACGGAGCTCGAAGTGAAGGCCGGAACGTTTGAGAATGTGGTGTGTGTCCTGAACAGAGAGGTGGAGAGGTTTGCCACCACCATGGAGGCCAGCAACCGTCAGCACAAACTGGATCAGGACAAGATTGAAGCTCTGAGTAATAAGGTGGGACTGGAATGAAACGGAACCGTAATGAATCATCTTGATATATGTCTAAAACTGTAGATCTGGATTATGATCTGAATCTGCTCCTCACTAAAACACACTGATGGATACCAACACCATAAATGTATGTAATTTACATCATGTTCCATTGCTGAGGAAAGTTATAAAAATAAAGTGTGGTAGGAAGATAAATAACATAACATAGCTTATATCTTGTTGTCTAAGTAGATAGTAAATTACCATCTGATAGTAAGCAGAGGAGATTCATTTTCTGGAAATCAGTGGATTTCTTTTGCATATTTCGTTAAATACTTTTATTCCTCAAAATCAAATCCTGGATCTGAATACTGATCCGCATCCTCACCTATTTTGATGGATTTGTCTGCGGTGCCAGCCCAACCCCTCCACAATATTTCAGGACATTTGGTTTATAACTGGTTGAGGTAATAATTCTTGGTTCTTGGTATTGATAACCTGCAGACATACTGTACAGACAAAACCCTCAAGCATTTAATTGCAATCTCTTTTTTCCCCCCCAATAAACTATCCTAAAGCATGTAATCACACAACTCACATCCAAACCGATGGCACGTGTGAGCAGCTCTTATGCCTGAATGAAGCATTAGCGTGTTTGTCTCCCAGGTGCGTCAGCTGGAGCGGACGGTGGGGCTGAAGGACCTGACGGTGGCAGAGATGGAGGGTCGGCTGAGGGAAATGTCTGCCACTACGTTTGATGGCGTCTTTGTCTGGAGGATCTCTGATTTCGCCAAGAAAAGACAGGATGCCATCGCAGGTCGAGCCCCTGCTATGTTCTCTCCAGGTAACACAATAGTTATTACAGATACAAACACAATGACCAAGCTAACAAACACAAACTCCAGACCTGAGGCCCTGCAGAGGGAACCGACCGGACCAGAGTCGACTCAGTACGCTGGAATCCAGAAGCCTCGTTATCTGCTTATGACTAAAGTCTCTCTTTCCTTGCAGCCTTCTACACCAGTAAGTACGGCTATAAGATGTGTCTGCGGATCTACCTGAACGGTGATGGGACAGGGCGTGGCAGCCACTTGTCCTTGTTCTTTGTGGTGATGAGGGGTCTGAGTGACGCGCTGCTCAAATGGCCTTTCAACCAGAAGGTAAAAGACCTACAGAAGGACTGTCCTGATGTTTAGTGTCTGCTGAAAAAGATTCTGAAAGTCGTTTAAGGCGGCAAATTAAAGATGCTTTGTACATTTCCTGAGATCAGCAATGCAACAGCTCTCTGTTTATATGGTTACATTTAAATCTTTAAATATCCAGTCAGTGTGACTGAAGCAGCCAGTATATCAACTCAGCCTTTATAATGTAATTAATTAATGTATTTATTAATGTAATTAATCTTCCGAAAATGTCTCATTTATTTTTCATGACTCATTAAGTCACTGATCTTTTTGTTAAGCTGACAACATACATCTATTCAATGCATCCTCATATACATCCTTCCTCTTGTGGGATGAATGCACGTCTGCAGTGTCTCGTCTTAAACCAGTATTCCCAGTTCGGATGCAGAAAGTTAGTGGGTTTGTAAATCAGATTAACTGTCATTTATTCATGTGTTTTTTTTCTCTGTCCCGCTCTGTTTTGGTAGCCAGGATGGCACGCCCTGCCTTTTAGCACACAGAGCCAGAGTTGGTCTTGAATGGCGTGTGAAACATCATCTGTCTGTCTGATCTGTCTTACCTCCAGGTGACTCTGATGCTGCTGGACCAGAGCAACAGGGAGCACATCATCGACGCCTTTCGCCCCGACGTCACTTCCTCCTCCTTCCAGAGGCCTGTGAGCGAGATGAACATCGCCAGCGGCTGTCCCCTCTTCTGCCCGCTCTCCAAGCTTGACGCCAAGAACTCTTACATCCGCGACGACACCATCTTCATCAAGGCCATCGTGGATCTCACCGGCCTCTAGACGGCTCCACAGGGTGGTAAAGTTTGGCAACCAGACGGCTCTGTGACCATTAAGGCTTCATTTCGGCTCGGTCGTGGTCCCTTTAGGGCTCTGTTCAGGCATCCGACTGTCCCCTGCAGCTTTAGGGAGACAAACATGCATCTGTCTGCTGCATGTGGCTGCAGTCTGCTCTGTCCAGACGGCGCCGGCTCATTGCTGCACATTCTGGGTGCAAACTTCTTCTTTTTTTTTGACATCACAACACCGCTGTCATGGTGGTAAAACATCACTTCAGTTGTTGCACACGAGTTTTCTGTTTAAAGGTCACAGAAGTAAGCAGCAGTGCAGCGTTGAGTAGAAGCAGTGATGTCACAGTGAACAGTGACGATGGAGTGAAAAGCGTCTTTTATTACCTCCTCCAGTAGGGTTTGAAGATGCTGCAGAACATGCAGACCGCGTCAGAGCGGTTCTAGATTACAGATAGTTGATGTGATCATTCTGATGTCATTGTAGAACGCTGGCAGTAGATTTATTATAGAGTAAGAAACATGGTTTGATGCAGTTGTTGTGGATATCGTGAAGCTTCTTAATTCCAGTGTGGAGTGAATTTGCATAGACAAACGTGGAGTTATGTTATGAATAAAGATTACAGGCATTTTATGTTTTGCCTTTTATTTGCGCAAAGTGCATGCTGCTGGCGTTTTAAGTAGAACCCGCTCCTTATTTGGACCGATCTCGATGACGGTTTCCTCATTTGTCGTTAAACTCGTTCGTGAATTCGCCATCCGGGATCGTAGACATCGCAGGCTATCTACGTGTGAAGTTTGTGTTGCGTATTTGTTCCTATTAGGGGTTGGTGGTTCTGATTGGTGGTTTGGTACATCTGTGGAAGATACAGTGGAGTTACCAAGGAGTCAGGGCAGCTTGCCAGTCAAGCCTGAGGCATAAAACTCACATACAAGCTGACGTTTTCTGCAGGACGTGCTCACTAGCTCACATCTCAACACATTGTACTGTGCCCCACCACAGACTGAGGTCAACACAGATTCCACGACATGAAGGAATTGTCCCTTCCTTGTTTTCCTGTCCATACAGTTTACAGTGCATACGTGTTTCTGCTGCTCTGAAATAGAATCCTGATGTGAATCTAATATATATGTTGGTGCTAATATACATGAGGTAAATGTGTGTGGAGGCTGAAGGTGAATTGATATTATACTGCGTTGTAGGCCATTATTGACTTTATTTATTGCAGCCACAAATGACTACATTACACCTATTTCCAAACAAATCCGCACCATCTGTTTAAATGACGTGTAATTTCCCGGCGTCCACCAGAGACTGCTGTTGTACTTACTTAGCATGCATGCTGAGGCTTTAAGATCCACGCTGGCCTGTTTGAAAACCAGTCTCGACCTGTATTGAACCCTCTCTGTGCATGGGAGGCTTCAATTCATATTCACTATGGAGCTTCACATTGGTTTGCCCCGTGCGCCACGTGTGAACGCATTTATTTCTATTTGTTTGGATGAGAATATGTAATCATAGAATAGATATTATGTTATAACTGGCTCTGCGTCTGTTCAACAGAAGCACCGGCCTATATTCATAGCAACTTATAAATATGTATCTTTCATAGCATAATGTTGAAATAATCTATATATCAATGTTAATATACACAAGATGTTATAATAAACATAGTATTACTGAATACCTTATTAATTCTATATCTATATACCAGCTTTTCTTTTGTCAAGATGGTTCGAACAGGCCAGAACGAACCTTTTGTGCAGTAAGGACTTCCCGTCTAGAGTGCAATAAATGATAATGTGTGTTGATTTTGATGACGCCTCAGCTCCAGGGGTTTACAGACGTCATACACGACTTGTTTGTTTACATCTCACATTGCGGCGTCGAAGAACTGCAAACAATTCAAGGAAAAATGCTGCTTTCCTTGTCATTGAGCATTAAAAAAAATCACCAACATGGGAATGGGCTGATGGGACTTCATGCTATAAGTGGGTTTCTATTCTTATCTAACTATTCAGTGAAGACGGAGCATGTATATAAGTACATGAACTTTTTAAACCTTCAGTGTTCTTGTAATGTGCCAAGATCAGAAATTACCTCTTTATACTTATAATGTTGTATTGCAAGTTGTATTTTTTGTTCTATGCTAAGATATGGTGCCAAATAAGCGTTTAATTTGAATTTAAAAGTTTGTGCTGTGTGTGCGTGCATGTGATGATGATGATGATGCATCGGTCACTTGTCTGTAAGCACCAGAAATAATGAATCCCATGAAACTGTTCCCAAAGTTCAGACCCTCCCAAGGTTCTCATGAATGTAAGCATTTAAGTCAGCTGTTTTTTTTTTCTGTTTGAAAACTCAACAGCAGCTCTTTAACGTGATGCAGTTGGCTCCAACCAACTTCCTTTGTGCACTTTGTATTGGTTGTTTGTGCAAACAGGGTATTTTGTTGAGTGATTTATGTATGTTGAAATCAGAGCCATAAATATCCTGATGTTCATAATTGATGTTTTATGCTAAAAAAAACATGCAGTATTTAATAAAGTTTGCTGGTTTCAGCTTGTTGATTATTTTAGACTTTTTTTTACATCTGGACTTAAGTTTACTTGAGTAAAAATAACAATACAACAATCTAAAAGTACTATATTACAAGTTCTACATTCAAAATCCCACTTAAATGAAGTATTATAAGAAAAATGTACTTAAAGTATAAGTAAAAGTGCTCATTATGGCCCCTGAGGCTACATACAGTACATACATTAAAACTGACAGTATATCTAAATGCAGTCTAGGTTTTGTGATAAATCTCAACATATGGGGTTTGGTCACGCGTCACTAATTTGAGTCTGGGTGAAAGCGTGAACATCCTCCACAGACTCAGCAGCTCTGACTGGGCCTCCATCAGGCCCTTCCCTTTCTGGCATCCCTCTAATCATTGCTGTTCTAGTCAAAAAGTCAAAAAGTTTACTTAGGTACAGTACTTGAGTAAATATCCCTTAATGCATGACTTAAACGTTGCTCTGATGTAGCTACAGAGAATAGTAAAAAATAAAAACCATGAAAATGGATCATTGTTCGTTTATGAGCAGTCTAATTTAGATCGAATATGTCAAATATAGATCCTCCTTTACTGGAAATGAACTGCTGGGACGTCTCTATAAAAAGAATACAGTGGATGGACAGAGCAGTTTGACCCTCAACACAATGCTGTGCATTGTAGACGTCTAATTGCTGCTGGGATGGTTATTTAAAAAGAAGTATTAATTAGTTTCATACTGTAAATGCACAAAGACAGAGCTATGTGCTGCTCACATGAACAGAACATTTAAAGAGAGTCACAGAAAGAGCAGTGTGGAGGAAATTAAATGACAGTGGTAACCTTCACAGGATGTGGTCGGAAGCAGCGATGGGGACTGATGGAGATTTTTTTTCTCATTACCCCTTAATTTTGACAGTGAAAGCAGAATAAGCTTGCTCTTTTTTTGCAACCCTTTGCAGCCCAAATTTCTTTTGTATTAGTGTCATTTATAATATTAAATAAAATTCAATGCAATCTAAAGCACTTTATACTATATGAAATACACAGGCATGAATGAATATACAGTAATGTTCAATTACAGGGGGAAATACTGCACTTTTTAGCTATCTTATTCTGAGTAGTAGTTTTAAATACCAGCTGTGTTGCAGATTCAGATTTTAAATATATAACATAATATGATTAAATTATAAATTACTGCAGATCAATGTCATTAAAGCAACATCATGAACAATCCTATATTATAGGCTATTAGAATGAACACTCGCAGAGACCTTCCTCTTGCAGTACATTTTTCTTTAGCAATTTTTTTGATTTATACATCTAACTTTTTAAACTCACGTTTTACTCGTAATGAAGAGTTTTTATAGTGTGATATTAATACTTTTAATTGAGTAAAATCACTTCTGAGTACATCTTCCACCACAAACAAAAAAGAGGAAAAAAAGAGGAAAAATAACCAATATTTTTGTAACTGTAAATGTAAAAATGCTTTTTCCAATTTCAATTTTAGTGTGCTTGAATTAAATGACCGTCAATGAGAAGTGCGTGGCCACACTCACTGTCACGTGACTTTTTCCAAAGGCTGTACGTAAATCTAACGCACCTTTCGCAATGGCGCGAAACACTTGAGATTGGAGTCTTCCAGATGTTGGATACTTTACCTCTGCTTCATGGTATCCATTATTACCAAAAATTACACGGCCGAGCTCTGAATACGAAATTAAACGACGCTATTTCGCGCTCAGTGACTCTGTTTGGCGGCTATTATCATAGGTAGATATAGGTGTAGGTGTCTTTAATGCTAGTTTAAAATTACAGGCTGTTTGTATGCTAGCATTTAACTCTTGGTCGATTAGCATAGTCATCTTGGTGCGGCCACAGATGCGCTCTTCACTCCCGAGTCTGTCTCTGTCCTGTCTGGCTGGGAGATTTCTCTTCTAAATTGAAATGGGCCTGTTTCACCACAATAAGGTAAGTATTTTTCTATTCTTGGCTGCTAACATGGATTTTATGAATGGTGGTTAATGCTAGCTGAACATTACTGGTTGTTAGTATGCTAGCATGAGCCTGTTGATGCTAGCTAAATACATTTACTCAGTAACAATAACATTACCTAAAATTTGAAGTGCTTTTTTTAAAGTACGTTTTTATTTGACTGCTTTAGTCATCAGTTAGCTTTTGATTTTCATTGACAGAAAATTAATTTCAAACTAATTTTGAGAATATATTTCCCCAAAACACTTCATGGTTAAAAGCTGAATCAGTACCTCTTAAATTATTATTGAAATATGTACACTACTGGATTAGAGAAGGTCACACATTCCAACATATTTTTAACCAGAATCTCTCAACAGATCACATACAAGGTCCAACAGTTCCATTTTTAATTTAAAAAAAAAGAAGTCCTATCTCGCTATCCATTTCAAAATTGAATGGGTTCCCCCCTAACAGATGCCAAACCCTCCCAACAAGTTTCATAGAAATCGTCAAGTAAGAATGTGGATATCAGATTTTTTTATACAAAAAGTATCAAATTATAAATACCATAAATAAGCTTGATCTCAAGTAGTTTTTGTGCCTTAACCTAAACAAACTATATTTATCCATGAAATATTTCAAAATGCTCTGATAAACGAGGATCTGGACAAGCAACATATGTTGTTGTTTAATTTGGAGCATGTGTTGTGCTGCAATGATTGATGATAGGTTTGGACAGTGGAGCAAGTATGGGATAAACATTTGCATTCTCTTTCCAACACTCAAAAGGACTGCTGCTGAGTGGAATAGATGAGACACTCCTGCACATGTCTGTTTGCTTCAGCCTCTCTGTTGCTTGATGAATCTCCACAGAGATGTTCCAGTGTTGTCCTCTCTGTGGGACGAGGTTTACTGTTGTTTGGCACAGTCAATTCCTTGTGTGTTATGTTCAGATTACTGCACAGCTCTTTGTACATTAATCATGTTGACTTGCTGTACTTTTGAAGGCCTTGGACCATACATGTCTTTCTCTTTAGCAGTACAGTATAGTTGAAGCATGCATGACACATGATTGATGCAGAAATACTGGAATAGATATTGCAAAGAATAAATAGAAACAATGATGTTCTAACTAACAAGAGCACAAAGAATGGAAAATACTCTTCTGTATTCATGCCAACCAATATGTTGTCCTTGTGTGTTTCTCAGGGGGTGACAGGAAAGCAGGTGGAAAATTAATGAAATCCTGACATAGGAATTCTACTGTCTTTGTCTTTCTCCTTTCTCTGTCAAGTGACACAGCATCAATAACAACAGCATACTGTATGTCCTTCAGTAATAAACAAGAAGACAAAACTCTTCTTTAAAAGTAATAACCCTTACAAACATAATTTAAAAAGCTTCCTTAAATTTGATTACGTAAAAGATGCTATATCCTTAAGTCGTATTTTTGCATGACTCTTAGAGATGAACTGATGTCGAACAGGTTGGATAGACGTCATCTTGCTGTGTTTTGGACTTGGCTTGAACTAAATAAACAAGAAATAATGTGTACATTAGTCAGACATTTCGAATGATGAAGGCGTATTCAGGGACCTTTGAAAGACTACTTTTGGCTTGCTCTCTTAAAGTCAGACATTAAGCACTTATGCCAGCAGTGTGGCTCAGACTAAACAACACAGAGTAATGAATGTGTTGTTTGGTTTCATGGAATGAAGTGCAGCATTGACCCCATGTGGAGTTACAAGCATTTTGAACATGATTCAGTGTGTGTACAGAAGTGTTTATTAAACTTTACATGTCAATGTCAGACTCGCGTTGTGCATCTTTCATCTCTGTCCAGGGTAAAGATCAGCTGTTACACATGAGTAGGTCTTGTTCCAAGATATTCATCACTTGTATAAGCCTTGGATTCATGGTGTCTGCTCTATTAAGTAAAGGAGAGGTTTTGGTCTCTTATACTGTCTCATCTGAATTGATTTGAAGATTTTGTTGAGGGATGTAAGGAACAATTACCCTCATTTTAAATTCATCTTTAAGCTATTTAATTTTTTTTTGGGTGGGGGTTCATTAGTTTACTGTTTAGTCTACCAGTTGTCCTGTCTGTGGGCCCGATGTGACATCTTCAGATTCCTTTTTTATGCCCCCACCCTTTGTCATTATTCAAAAACCAAGGGACATAATTTAATGAAATTTTACATGTGCTTTGTAGGGACCCTAAAGTTGTGCATCTCATAGTTGGTTTCTCCATTTATCTTATTTTTAGATTTTTTTTGGCACATTTGAACTTAAGCTATTTTCATGTCACTCTGGTATTCTGCTATAATGGAGGGATGGTCTATGCACAGAGGTTATGGTTTATCCACATCAGCACAAATTGAGTTTTTCCTGTCGTGGTGGTGTCTTTGTCCTTGGACACAAATTTTTTTTTAATTCTGTTTACAATGATATAAAACCAAGAAAAGTAGGACATTTTCATATTTAATTTGGGATAAAATGAAATGTATTCAAGCTTTGTAATTATGAATAATTATACTATTAACTTGACATGTGCTACAATAGAAATTGCTTTATTTTGATCTTGGCCAATTATTATTGCCTGGGATTCATACGTAACATGTACAGAAATTTAAAACCAAAAGCTACAGAGGGAGAGCTTTATTTTTACTCGTAAGTCGTGGTTTAGTAATATCATCCACCAAATTGTGGCACATTAAATCTGAAAAAGCCATCAGTTGATGCGCACGATTAACTTTTTACTGTGGAATTAATGCATGAAATTCAATTTTCATTCCTGTGGCTTTGTTGACCAGAATCTTTTGATTTTGTGTGGAACCACTCTTAATGTTTCCTTTGATAGAAAAGCAGGCAAGACCTGCTTCCCAGAGATTCAGCTCATACAGCTGGATTTACCCATCTGAAAGCCTTGAAGTAGCAACTGCTGATGCTACTGTTTTTAAATATCTCTGTAATGCAGCTTTGTCCAGACAAGAGGTTGGAACTTGAACACCTACCTCATTTCCCAGATGGCTGTTGATGGCTTTAAATTTAACGGAGTGCATTTAAAATGAGCTGGTTGGCAGGAAGGAACAGTGTCAGAATGGTGTTGATGTATTGAGTGTCAAAAGTGACTTACCACAGACGGTTCTGCAGTATTTTTAGCAAGGCTAGTGTTGTGGCTCTAGGCATGGCATTGCCGGTCTGACAGATGGTCTGTCAATCCAGCACTTTGGTCCAGACTGAAACATCTCAGCAACTATTGGATAGATAGCCATGAAATGTTGTGCACCAGTCAATGTCAGCTAGAGGATGGATTCTAATAATGACTTTGGTGATCCAGTGACGCAGGGCCACCAACAACCAAACCACCAGTAAAATATCTCAACATCTACGAAATGGATTGGGTATAAATTTGGATTAAAAAAAATTCTTCGTCCCTAGAAGATGAATCCTAATGATTTTTGTGATGCTGTGATATTTCCATTAGCACCATCAGCAGGTTTACACGTGTGATCTCAAGTGAGACATCTGAACTATTTGTGCTGTCACAACAGTTCAACTGGTAATCCTCTGACTTTTCCACTAGCACCATCGTCAGATCATATTATTAATTAATCCAAGAAAAAAAATCAGACTAAATACCTGCAAAACATTCACAGCAGCCTCAGCTGTATACACCAAACTGAGATGGTGAACATGATAAACAATTAGACCCTGCATACCATCAGAATGTTAGCATGCTAACATGAGCACTTCGCTCAAAGCACCGCCGTGTTAAGTTTCGCCTCACAGAGCCACTAGTAAGGCTGTAGACTCTTTGTCGTGTTTCGTCAAACTACTAGCGGCAAGCATTGATGAACTTTTGAAAAATAGCTCATTCTTGTTGACGGTATTAAGTATCCTCTGTAATCCAAACATTTACTCGTTCTGTCATGGCTAACGTATGCTGCCCTTGTGTTGTCATAATGGCTATCCCGATGCCTTGTCTCAATTGTTTGTTGGCAGCTGGTCAGAGGGGATTAGAGGGAACACCTGCAGTTCCTCTGTTTATTTTTTCGTCATACTTTTGAAAGTCCCATTGGCCTTAAAGCAAAGGACACTGCGTAGTTGACAGGAAGCACTGCAGTCAAGTGAAAGCAGCCTGAAAGCTCACTGAACATTAGTGTGTCTAAAGAAATCCAGCAACTAGTAGCAGAATCAGATTCGACAACCGTGATAATATGTTGGCAGTTCAGGATAGGAGATAAAGTTGTAAACTATTCCAATTGTGCCCTCATGGTGATGCCGTGGATTTTACAGGAGCTGAAGTTTCCATTTCCATGTAGTGGATCAAATGAACTTTTGTTATAGTTTTTAGGATTAAGTAGCTTTTTTCCTCTGCAGAGGTGGAAAGGAACTATGTACATTGACTAGGATACTGTACTTCAGAACAATAGTGAAGTACTTGTAATTTAGTATTATGATTTTACTACTTTATATTTCTTCTCCACTACATTTCAGAGGGAAATAATCTACTTTTAATCTGCAAAGTAACTAGTTACTTTGCAGATTCAGTTCTTGATACAAAATATAATCAACTAATAGATAAATAAATGTATTATTGTAGATTAATGTAAGATGACTATAGGTCTGTAAGAAGTACTGGTAATTAGCCTCACTTGCAACATTAAAGTGCATCAATAAGTTAATTCAATAATGTACTATATTATTGAATCATAGGCCATTTTGCATAATGAATGCCTTTACTTTTGGCTCTTTAAGTACATTTTATGGTAATATTTTTGAGCATTTACTTAGATAACATTTTGAATGCAAATGTTTTACATATAGTAGTATTTTTATTACATTGTGCCACTGATGACACAGAACATCAAAACGCTTGACGTTGACAGGCCACTGCAGTCTGAGAGAGAGGTTAATCTTCCTGCTGTAATTATCTCATGTTCCAGCATGTTCTTATAACTATGTCCCACACTGGCTGACAAAAGGCTGGTTAGCAGTGAAATTGGGTCACTCCCTGGGCTCTTGTCAATACATAATTAAAAAGACAGGATACAGACACGCTTCTCTTCCACAGAATGAACCAACAGTTCATCGTTAGATAAGACGTGTAATTACGAGCCTTGTTAAGACATGTAACGACCTAGAATTCTTCCATAACATCATAGATATTCAGTTCATCAAATTACTGTGACTCATGAAATCTGAAGGCTTGGGCCTGATTGTGTTTCACAGAGAGTGTGATGTCAGTGGCTGAGACTGTGGCAGTTGGATGACCAGCGGGTAATTTCAGCTGACTCATCCTCCACCTGGACAGCAATGAGCTCATCTGCTAAATTCTCTGTCTTGCTGTAAAATCTAACTTATAAAATGGATGTTTTTTAAGCTTAACATTGAATATTTAATATTATACATTAGGATATCTGTATCTAAATCTATGACACACTTTAGCATCATTTGATCTCTTTGATTTACTTTTTGTGAGAGGTATTTATGCTTTATGTGACAGTGTGATGAAAAAAGAATTAAAAATACTAAATGCCATAATCAGCAAAACGAAAATACAAATTTGGAAAACAAGGCAAAAGTGTTCAACAACAGGACATACTCATGAATTTATTCAGTGAAGGCAAGGTTCAAGTTATGAACCAAATTTCATTAAATTTTGTTGAGGGGTTGGGATCAGGATCAGGATCCAGAGACTGGACTTTTTTAGACATTTTCCGTAATCATGTAAAAATTACTGAACCGATTTCCACCAAACCTTGTTGAGGGGTGGGGCATGGGGCATGCAAAAACCCCTTAAATCTTTGTACTGATCCAGGAAGTTTTTATATCTTTCCTTAACATCCCTTATTGTGGAGCGGTGGATATGTCAGGCAAGCTAAACAGACATGTTAAGGACTGTTTGGCCTTGGCGGAAGTATACGCTCTACTGTGATCACAGTAGTTTCTGTTATCAAATGTTATGTCCAAAATAACAGTCCTCCTCTAAATGAGCTTCTGGGGCCGGTGTGTATTATACTGGGGTCTTGGATCATGTTGCCTTGTCCAACAACTTCCTGACAGAATGTGAAATCTTCCAGGACCTCCTGTCGCCTTGTTCATTTTGGAAAGACTCCTGGAGAAAAGAGGGGAATGTTTATAGTTTGAGCTTTTATATCCATTACATAATTAATGAGGTTGCAACAGGACATCCAGACACAGAGAGCGATACTAGTAGCCTGATTCAAGTCTACTTGCTCACACTTTGACTTGTCCACCCTTGTCAATAGCACCCTGAAGTAAAACTCTAGTGTAAACTTATGACACCTACTACACTGATTTCTGTGCCAAAAGCACATTCAATGCAACACCAATGAATCCTGCATGTGGGATGAGAAATTTTTGAGAAGAAATTCAGAGTATCCAGCCATGGATGATCTGTTTGATCATCTGATTTCAATGCCTTTATCTGCGTATACTAAAGACAGACTTGAGTCTGCCGCTCACCATGACTGAATGAGTGGAACTCAAAGCTTAAACATTAGATTACCTGATGGTATTGATGTTGATCAAGGTGATTTGTTTAGTGTGTTCCTGTCTACACAGTACTGGATTACTGTTTGTTGTCTTTCCAGTGGGGTTTGCATTTTATGTGCAAAATCTCAAAATAAAGAAAAACAAACTGAAGAAGGGGAAAAATGATGTCCCATCTATTGACCAGTACACACTGGCCAGTCCAGATAAGACCATCACTTGTATTTAAAACATTTACAAGTTGTGAGAGTTTAACCCTCAGTATTTGAGAAAAAAATATTTGACTACAAAACGTCAGACCTTAGTGAAAAGTTTAAATTATTACGGATGGAAAACAAATGGATGAATGGTTTAAGTGCTTGACTGAGCTGCCCACTCGCGGCCTCTCCTGTATTAAGTTCCAAGGTTTGGTGGGGTAGGTTGGTCGGCTGTAGGTGTCTCAGTCTGATGACTAATGTATGGAAATAAGTTTGAAAATAGGTCAAGCGTTCCTTTCAGGACCATGAAGTCAACTGATGATACTCAGAGGTAACATTTGTCTGAGAGAGAGGGAGAGAGAGAGAGAGAGAGAGAGAGGAAAACGAATGAAAAAGTCCAAATTTACTCGTCATATACCTGTCTCCAGTCCAGACAGCCCATGAGGTGGAATAACATCCATCATTTACAGTGAAAGAGGGAAAGTCTTATTTTGGTCCTGGACAAGTGTTGGCAGCACTTGCAAACAAGCATCAAAACCCAAAACCTTGTGCTTGTTAGAAACAACCTACATAAGTTCCCCATGAATTCCTTCAGGGCAGCCTCTTCAGGAAACAGATCAGAGGAGCTATGAGACTGTCAATGTCGGCTTTACCTCTGACCTGCTAGCATCAAGCAGAATATTTAGGACACTTTTAACACAAGAGTTATGTGTTTTAAAGTCATGCTGGTTGTAAGTTAACTGGTCAACTGGTGTTGTAATAACATATTTTCTGAGACCACCATTTTCCTATTTTCTTACCTATTTTTGCCATAAATCTTTTTTCTTTTTTTTTTTTACTGAAACTCTCATTGACGAAGCTTTAACTCTGGTCCCCATTCAGTCTGTTTAGCCAGCTGTATTTTATGTCTAATGACAATTAAATGCATTAATGACTTAAACTCTACTAAACTGACTTAAGGTTCTATGAAATGTCACTGCAAAACAAATCTGTATCGATGGATGTATTGATGATGTCATCTTCTATCTATTACACCTGGTAGGTCAAAGAAGGAAAAGTAGTAAAGGTAGAAGACATGTTTCACCAAACTGATGGTTATGATATGGATTATTTCCAAATAATATAATACAAATGTGAAAAAAATGTTTTAATGCCATGCAAGAGAAACATGGCATGTGCATTTTCTTACCATAAGCATTTCAAAGTTTCATAAAAATACATTTTAAATGTTCATGTGAAAGCAATCAACTATAAGATAAGCCTTGCACTAGGGTGGGACTTAATCTTCCATGTTTGTAATTAACATAGTCCAAAAATCCATCATGGAGACACTGGATTATACAGGATATACAGGCCACCCAATAAAAGTAGAAATGTTTTGGTAGTAAAACTTGCATCCAAGTGTTGATCAGCGATGTTCAGACCTCTTTACCCAAACAAGCGTGCCAGTTGTAATCCCGCTGTGTCTGGTGTGTCTGGAAGCACTGACCTCTTTTGTTCAGTTGATGGCTTATTACTGGTATTGATTTTGGCTCCTTTATTTTACAGACTTCCTGCAGGGAGACAGATGACTGATGCACATATCAGCTACTGTTGGTCACAGACAACACCAGCAAAACATTACACATTTGTTATGCTCAAAATTGTTTACTGCTATATATTTTTTTCTTTTTTTTCTCATCAGTTTTTGTGATAAAGGATCATGTGTGATGCTCTTGGACTTGACTTTATATGTTTTTGGCTTTGCTGGTCAGTTTGATGATGGAAGATTCTTCTAGTGGACTTACTTACATCTGCTGCACTTAAACCTGGGCTGAAGTGGACAAAACGTCTCGTACTGTAAGTCCTTATAGTGACTATCTGACAATATTGGATTTTAACCATATGCCATTAGCCTTAGTCTTACTCAGCAGACATACAGTTAGTGTCAGGTATATTTTCCTTTTAAGCCTGTAGTATAATTCTAATGCATTGGTTTGCCTTGGGTTGGTTTGATTTTTACATTTATATACTCTGATATTGATTCAGTTGATCACTGATTTCCAGTGTTGCTGCAAATGCATGTGAATCTTTTAGAGTGTTTTCTTCAAAGTGGATTTTACATATCAGGGCTCTGTACTTGTGATGTTTCTTATTTATTGTACAATATGCACTTTGTTGTATTACCTAAGCCAACTACCACGTTATGAACAAAGACCATGACTTTAGTAAGCATCCATTATAGTTATTATAAGTATAAGTATCTCTCATTTTTAAAGAGTAGGATTATTGAAAAAAAAGGAATATTTTACAGCACTTGATGTTTTGTAGTTCTCTTCATAGCAAAGTAACCCACAGCTGTGATGTAACTTTGTCTGTTGTTTAATAGTTGTTGAAAACAGCAGCTGGTTGATTTTGTCAACACATCTGGTTTATGTAGAAGGCATCAATCACCATTTAAGCTCCCTGCTTCACTGAGCTTTCCTCCTTTCACTCTCACTGTTTGAGATGTTTGTGTTTTCCTCACCATGGCTCTGCAGACAGGAGTCACATTCTCTCAGAGATGGATGGCACATAGTGATGTAGATGCTAAACACAACCCAGAAAGTGTGTCAGAGAGCAACTGTGGGGTCAAATATCCTCAGGAGACCAGCTTCAGAAACATTTTCAAAGCAGACTGCAGTTTGTCAAAATGACAACTTATAAAGTTGTAGACTTTTTCAATGCACTAATATAAACAATATCCTACCACTATGCCTCTCTGTTAGGATGCAGGAGACTGGAGTGTGGTTAAAGTTGTAGTTTCCGTACCAGTTTCTCAGAGTCTGTGTCTTTATTAGTCTTGATTTGTCTGATCCACGCTTCATCACTCATGATATTCCATTTACATTGATAGGAAATAGAGACAGGGATGAAATTACCATAGTCTAGAGTCTGAAAACTTTCAGGTAGTCCGTCCATATGTCCATCCCATTCTCAAGAATACAATATCTCTGGGCTGCCTTGAGGTCATTTTGATGAAGTGATTAGATTTTGGTGGTCAAGGTCACTGTGACTTCACAAAGTATGTTTTTAGTCATAATTCAAGAATTCATCTTCACATTTTGACAGGATTTCACACAAATGTCTGTTAGGATGAAATGATGAAGTGATGACATTGTATATCAAAAAGGTCAAAGGTCAGAACAGAAGGGAAGATTGTGACTAGATATCACATTTGGCCAGATGCTGAATTACTGACACTGATCACCACCTTGAACCTGTGGTGACTGTATAGATCTCTTCTGTGCTGCCTTATTGTCTGTGCTAGTATTGTTCAAACATGCCAATAGTCACTGTGACCTCTTTAATCAGCTGACATCAGCAACTTCGCTGATTTTTTTTATAAAATGCATCACAGAATCTCCCTCAAGTTCAAACTGTCAGCAGGATGACTGCGCCTGATGAATGTGAAAATCATTTATGCGTAACCACTAAAGAAATCTCCCACAGTCACACACATCATAGGGCAGCAGTACAGTTGTCATGGTAATGGAGGATTGTTTGGGTTGGTTTGGGTGAGTGAGGCTGGTCCTTTTGGTGACGGGAGACATTTTTATGAGGGGCTCCTCTCCACATCAGAAAGTTTCCTCCTCTCTCACCTCTCAGTTCTGCTTTCTTATGTGTTATATGTTCATATAAGAAAGCAATGAATTGATTAAGATTCAATCACAATTCTATGTAAGGTACATTTTGATATGTTGTCAAAATAACTATTTTATAAACTCAACATATGACCATGTGATATTAGTTGTTTTCACATGTTGATTATGATGATAACTTACCAGTGTTTCACTACAGCTTCAATGTCTATATCTTTAGAATACATCAGATTAGAAAAGGTGAAGGGCCGTTGTGCTTCCTTCCTGCATTTTGCATATTTATTTAGGGCTGGGTTTGCACTATTTGCCCTCTGTGCAGCAGAGCCAGTGATCACATCAATCGGCTTTACTGTTTGAGAGTAAGTCATTTGATGTCTGTTCCCAGATGGATGTGATGAATGTTGTTGCACGTCAGTGATGTTACACCAAATAAATAAAGCTTTTCTGTGCTATTACATTTATGCCCGAGCAGGTTTAGGTGTCTCCTTTCCTTTACTGGTGTTTTAATCTTTAAATCTGAGTGGATTTCAAGCTTCATTACTTAATATGTCTTTATAGGCTCACCACAGACGTTATATTAGACTAGCTTTCATGTGGATGAAAACTGACTGACCTCATATTGAAAGATGACGTCACAGGAGTGAGAACTATCATTTCATGCTCCCACACATTTTCCATATGCCTTTGTCCAAATTGAGACCACGGAGTTCTTGCAGCTGTGTGCATAAAATCGCCGAGTGGTCGCTAACTAAGGCCAGACTGAGTAGCCTCTCTGAAGACGAGCCATCTCCCACAGTGGGGGAAGTATCAGCTGGTTGGAATGAGACGGGCCTGGAAACCCGGGAGGTTTCATTGAGTACCACTGTTAAAACTTACAGTTTTCAGCTGTATGCCACCACTTTTCAAGGTCAACTTGAGCAACAATATTAAGACGCCAAGATAGTAGAACCAGTAATGCATAAGTTATCTGAAGTATTTCTCTGTGCCATCAGAAAGATGTCCACCCTGTAATTTTCATTGATTATAGATTAGAAGCTGAATTGTTCCATAGAAATATTCCAAACAGAGATAGTAGGATTGCTGTTGGCATGAATGTTAACACCCAAAAGAGGATTACAGTCTAATGCTGGGATGCTACACCAATAGAGACATTAGCATAAGAGTTCAACATAATATCTGAGTTGACACACAGCTTCATTCTGGTGGATTTTCTCTTCTTTTTGGACTCTGCTGATGCATGCTGGGATAATGTGTGTTGCTTGTTGTAAGGGCCTAAGAAGATTTGTAGCAGGAAAATGCATTTCCATGTTTTCACTCTCTTTTTAAGTGTGTGCGTATATGTGGACTAATCCGTATTCATGACTGTCTGCAGAATATATCAGAGGTGCTGTGAAAACTTTTCATTCTTTGCTGTAAAATGACATTTAGAATGAAGTAATCATTGCAAATACAATCAAGATGAAAAGGGTTCATTAAAAAAAAGTCTGTTAGACAGATTAATATCTGCTGCTGAGTTTTCCCTCTGGAGTTTAGGAAACTCTTTGAGTCATTGATAAACCTTTAACACCTTCACTTTACAACACTGAGTTCACTGGAGCATTCAGGACTGACAAAAGACTCTCCGTATGCAGTCGAAGCATGTCTTCTATTTCTTTGTCTGTTTTAATTGAAGATGATAATTTCTCTCCCAGCTCAATAAGACCATTAAATCAGCAAATTAACCAGTCAAAAGGAGAGAATGAAGGTTTGGACTGTGTCCACTTACACATGTAGTTTAAAAGCTGGGCCGGTGCTTTAAATCTCTTCAAATAATGAGTAGTGGACTTCTTTATCATTTATGAATTAAGATGAAATATTTTTAGCCACTTTTGTCTTTCAAGATGGCAATGTCAGTCTCTCTGTTCCTTACATTGGGTCAGACTTAAATATATCGACAGGTATTGGATGAATTGCTATAGATCTATGTACAAACATTCATATCCAGAGGATGAAGCCTGTCGACTCTGGGCATCCCCTGACTTTTCCTGTTGTTCCATTGTTGTTTTGGTTAAATGTCTTGACAAACATGGGGTCGATCTCCATGAAACCTAGCAGACATATTCATATTCTCTATGAAGTAACGTTGGTGTTCCCTTAACTATTCCTCTACTGCCATCACCAAATCCAAATTATGATTTGCCCAATATTTAATTTTAAAAAATACACTTAGAACTACTGAACGTTCAGAGTGAATCAGCCAAAGATGGCATGCTAAACTGCTTAACTATGATGGTGCACATGTCAATGTTGCCATTGTGAGCATGTTAGCTTCAGCGCTTAGCTCAAAGCATCACTCAAATATAGTGCAGCCTCACAGAGCTGCAAGCATGGCTGTAGATTCTTAATCTCACTTTAAACTTCAACAGAAAAGACACATTTATATAATCTCCACAAAATCTGTCAGTTCATTTCAAAGAAGTAAGCACATGATAGTGTCGTACCGCAGAGTCAAACCCATTGAATCCAGCTAATTGGAACTGCTGGAGTTCAAACTGAGAGATAAATATGTGCCTTATGCCTTTATGAAAGATGAAGGCAGCTCTCTTAATTCCTCTCACCACGATGACATTAACTGCAGCGACTAATGGCTAATCATCTTCTTAAGGATATCGGCCCCCTGGTTGATTAAGCTGTAACTCAACCCGGCCAAACACAGCTGTTAACAAAGGGTCACATTCAATACAGATCATTGACCAGTGTCGCTTTAATCCGTCAACTAGAACCGGAAGTGCAAATCCTCTAATCTCCAAAGAGCACAAGCTCATTAGTGCCACCACACTGAGAAGACAAAAGGGAAGGAATCTCTGCAGAGTTTGACGTCGGCGGTTTGGGTTGAAGCCGCTCTCGGTTGTCACTGCATTCAGAAGCTTTCACCGATGAGCTGGCAAGCCTCAGCAGCAGCCAGAGAGGGGTTTGAGATGCCTTCAGAGCCATATTAGCTCATGTTTGTGTGAGCTGTGACATCTCTGGTCTGCTCACTGTCGGCACATGGCCCTGTAGCTGAGTCAGAGTCAGACTGATGAGGATGTGATGTCGCATGAGGATACATGGAGCTCCACGGTTTGTCACTCGGCTCATAGATGTCAAAGTTTGGATGTTTAACAGTATGTTGAAGTTTCTTGATTCTCACAGCTCAATTCTCACTACCATTATTGTCTTTGTGGTATACTTGAGGTAAAACAAAACATCTGTATCCGGAAAATACAACATTATTGATTAGTCACTTGTGTCATATTTCTGAACATCCCTGAGAATACAGAGAATTACTACAGAGTAAATTTAAGCCATGAAAGGAGACTAATGAATTATAGTCATGGTATGTATTGTTGTCTTTTCAATTTTTGATAAAAAAATGAAAAACTTACCTTCAGAACCAAACAACTAAGTTAGTCCACTATTTAAAGAGAATTCCATGTTTTCAACTGCTTTACAACACAAAGTATTTACATATTGTTCTGTCCTCCCTGTACTTTGTTCCCCCTTCCCTTCCTCTTTAGTTTTGTTCTCTTTAACTAGAAGACATCAAACAGCATGTATACCTCCTACTTTAAAGCCTCTTGCAGAAACACTCACCAATTGTGTAGCTACATAAATAAACATGATGTAAGTAATGTAAGTAAATATTTCAACGTAATCTAAGACTACATTAAAAGAAAAATGGGAATGACTCCTTTCAGTACAAAAGTCTTTTGTAATTGTGTATGTAATTAGATCTCAAATCACTGCCAGTCCTATGGCAGTTTAATATTTTAACATTTTCCTTGTTAATAAGGAAATATATTATTTTTTTGCATTTTAGAATTGTTTGACAACGTAGCACATGTAGGTTTTGTGCGTGTCCAGAAATTAGAAACCACATCAAGTATTTAAATTTTTTTTTTTTGCCATTTTCATTAATGTTTTGAAAAAAATAAACACACTACATTTACATAGTAGATGCACAATTGAGCCTAAACCACCCACAAGACCAAGTAGCATGTCAAACCATCCGTATGGATTGGATGAATTAACCATAATTTGTAGGAAAAACTGACAATGTGTAAACTACCAATAAATGTTTATCTTTAGGCGAGTTGTCAAAGCAAGCTGTTAAGTGTACAGGAGACTGAAATTCATGTCAGTGCATTATAAGTAAATGGTTTGATAATCGTTTAGTTTGACATAGAACAAAAAAACAACAACTGTGTCTTATTCTTGTTAAGTTGCATTCATGGCTTCATAAGTGTGTTTGTTCCAGCGGTGGCAGACGTCCTTCAGATTGTTGTTGTTTTAAACATACTTGCTATTTTTGTGTAGTGCCACAGGAGCGATAGCTTTCAAACGTTCTAAGGTCTGTGTCTGGGCCACATGGGCTGCATTGCAGCTTGTATTACATGTGAAACACATGTGGAGTGTTACATTAAAAAGGGGCCACAGTGTGACCTATTTTCTTGGTTCCACGCACATTTTTTAGGGCTCTCATTCAGACCAGATCCCTGAGCTTTTTTTTTTTTTGAGAAGATTTGATTTAATGAGTGGCGGCAGATTTGATGAGGTTATCCCCTGCCTGTGACTTGACCCTCTTCTGCATGTACTCTATCCGCTCAGACATGTAGATATTTACTGTTTTACGTCATAAGATTTAGAATTACAGCCACTTGTTGTCTTTGTAAATATCATTTAGCTTTGTTTAACCGGCCTGATCAACCTACAATGAAAAGTGACAAATCTACTTATCTCTGTTTGCCTTTGGATTAGACAGGATCTTTAGTTTCAGTCCATTCATTTAAGTCTTTAAAGCTCTTCCTTCTTGTCCGCTTATAAAAATGTGGCCAGAACTAAAATATATAAGTGGAATTTATTTATTTTTCTTTAAGAACCCAGATTAAATGTTAAGATATATATTTAATATTTTGTTCACAAACTGAGGCCATGCATAGAGACATGATAGTTTTGCATAGTTAGGGATGGTATTTATTAATTTGATGCTTTTTTGGCTAGAGAAACACTTTGCAAGTTTCTCTTCTCCCTCTCATTCTTCTCTTATGTGGCATTAGATTAATTATATTGGGTTTGTGACTGCTGTTCAGACAAGAAAGCTATTTCAAAATGTCACCTTGGGCTTTTTATTGACTAATCATTAGCATCTTATTCAATAATAATGATATTTGTCGCCTCTTTTACACGTTATTAACCACAAACAATAAACCAGCATACCTTAAACATCTTAACTAGTCTCCCAGACTCACTTTAAAGATGTAAGCAGCTTTATCCTCATCTAATTCAATACTGAGCTTAGACTGTGTGCCGTCCTTATAGTGACAAGTTGTTTGTTTCACCAGCTGAGCCCCAAAGCAGTCTTGCAGTTTAGGGCTGGATATTACATATTTCCCTCACAGCTTGCCTTCATGTTAAAACCAAGATTGCTGGACGCATCAGTTAAGAATGTGTCTGTTTCCTGTTGGTCTGTTAAAAGAATGAGAACGGAACCATGTCTGTGTAAAATATATCTGTGAGCAGGAAAACGTTTCCTCCAGGAGTTGGACGTTGACCTCACTCCAATATTCTCTGTCACTTTTTTTATTAATTTTTAGGAAATGAATTATTACTGAAACTCTTCACTCAGGGACTAAAGCTACATATTTATTCAATACAGAGCGCTTATATGTGTAATAAAATAGGTTTTCATCTGCTGTAGCCATCGCTCACTGTGACAGAACTGGAGAAAGACTCATGCTGTGAGCTTTTTACAACCTGAAGGATTCATGTAAAGTATGGAAATAAAGGAGTAGTGATGATAGAGGATTAAGGGTGGATTTCGCTGAATGAAAATTTGTGTAAATTGAAAACAGAATATGCTTTATTTCTGCGCCCTCAACCATGTGTGATAAAAATCCCCAAATCATTACTACAAACGGAAACGTCCGCCTGCCGTCTACAGTCTGACTTCACTTTCCCGGCTTTCCCCTCTAATTTTACTGCACAACCACAAGAGCTGCTCGCTCTGTCATGACTCCCAGTAACACTGGCATCTCATTTAAAGGCAGCAGCTGAGCTCCGCATCCATTAGTTACAGTAAAAGAACAGAATACGGGCCGTGGAGGAAGGAGTAATGACAGCTATTTAAGGGCTGGAGTTTAAGTAATGGGGGTCTGACCTAAACACTCCTCACACTTTAAAAGAAATGTACTCCCACTCTCTCTCTGTCTCTCCCTCTCTTTCTCTCTCTCTCTCTCTCTCTCTCTCTCTCCTTCACTCTGTGCCTTTGTCAGTGAAAGGAGCCGAACCTCATCCTGAGCGATGAGCAGTGAGGAAAGATAAGGAGCTGGCTGAGGGGAGGACTGACAAGAGCTGCTACCTTTGCTGGAGAGGCTGCAAGACAGAGCAGTGACACAACGCAGCAAAGCATCATCATTTCCTGGCTTCAGTGAGTGTGTGAAGCTTCGTAGGACCGCCTCATCTCATCTGCATCGTCTTCTGCACGAGCACAGGTAAGATAACGTATGCATATATTTCTCTGATTCCCTTTCATTCAATGTGAGAAAAAGTCCATTTTCATAATTCGATTGTTGTCCGCACGCATCATAATGAGTTTTTAGCAGTAAATATGTGTGTAGCTCAGGTTACTACAGCACCAGCAGGTTTGGATTAAGGTTTATTGGAAGTATACACTTGGTGTGAACTGGAACTTCTTCGTCAGTCAGACACACATAGCTGCCAGTGCAGGATTAGAGGTTAGGACTGAACATGTGGAAGAGCTATCTATCCACAGCTTTGATCGTCTTAGAGGAAGGGCCTGCAGCCAAAACGATTCCCTCAATCTTTGTCAGGTTGTACGTCAATACTCCAAAAATAAAAACTGTCCATCTGTGTTGTGCTGTGTTCGTATCCCTTTTGTCTGGTCAGGTTTTGGAGACTGGTGATTCATCACTCTACCGTGGGCAATGCAATTCATTTTTCATTGTGTCATTTTTCCATCATGGAGAATCCATTCAGTCCATTAGCTCTGCTTTATTGAGATCCAAGTCTGGCTTAGTGTCGTTTTATCTTCTCTTCAGAAATACTGAAGAAGATGATAATTTAGCTTCTGTCAATACTATTCAAGCTTCTTATTTCATGCCATACCTTTTATATTCTGTCTGCTCTATGCTGGGCATGCTGGTCTACAGTATGTCTGTGCAGCAGAGGGAGAGAGGTGTCTCTCTGTCAGAGGGACAGCTGGTTTAGTAGCAGGAGCCTCCCCCCAGGGCTCACCTACACCATTTCCCTCTGTGTAACCTCTAAACCAAGAGTCAGGGGTTGAGCATAACTCTGCATCGCACTCCTCTGCAGTTTACGTAAAAAGTGGTAGTTTTTTTTTCCCGTGCCCTAATTTCCTGGATCAGTTGAACAGACGTGTAGGGATGCTGACACAGATAGTTACTGTAGACGTGGTGTCAGGCTTATTTGTTGGATAATCCCCATCTCTCTTCGTCCTAAATCAGAGAAACTGAATGAACTTTTAGCTGGCATAATTTTACATTGTAGAATAATGAATTTATGCATACCGTTATATAACTGTCAGCTCTGCTTGTCTCTGTGTTTGGCTGTTCATCATCAAGTGGTATCTTCTGATATCCTGCACAGCATTAAATGAACATTCTTATAGAGATTAAAAAAATAGAGCTGCAAAATTTGAATTTGTTTTGTTTATGTCTCTGTTTCGCTTATATCGTCCTTCTAATGGTGTCCCATTGTTCCACTGATCAACAGATGGCGGTAACAAGCCCACATATGCCATAATGTCACAAAGGCAAAGGAAGAAGATTAAGCTAAATAAACATGGATGCAACAATTTTGGTTTTCAAATGCTTGCTAATGTTTAGCGTTTAAAAACATGCACTTAACATGTGGAAGCCAAAGTGATCTATTCAGAATGCTTAATATGTGTAACCAACAGTCCAAAGTCCCGATATTTACTGAAAAATATACACATTTCAGATGCTAGAACCAGGGAATATTTATGAATCTTGCAGAAACTACTAAGAAATGATCAGAATAGTTGCAGATTAATTTTCTCACAAATCAAATTGTTGGGCTGTTTCTCCTTAATAGAGAAGAGATGAATTTTGAAACTGAAATTTGCATCCAGTTAAGTCTCAGATGGGAACACAAAGCTCAGGTTTGTTATTCTTAAAGGAATATTTCAGACTATCTGTGCAGCAGTAGACATTTGTGTAACCTATTGATGTTTATCAATTGAGGACTAGCCACTGAAGCTAGTCCTCTTAACTTTCTTGAGAGGATTTCCAGCTGTTACAGATGCTGTTACAAGGCAAATAAAATGCTAATATCACAGATGAATGTATAAGCAGACGCTCCGGATCAATATCCTCCACTGACCAGAATCCTGATACGCTTCAGTCAGTCACAAATGGTTTTCATCAGATGTGTGTCCAGACAGGCTGTTCTCATGGACGTGATGGGGTTATATGATGTTGGTGTGTGAAATGAATCCTTCAGATGGAGATGATCAGAGACAATAAATTAACATTATATACACTTTGACGTTGAGGTGACTGAGCCATTATGTGGACTAATACATCAGGTTTTTCTTTGACTAGCCAAAACAGATGTCATCATTCCAGAGCCAACATTCCCAGTTTCTCTTTTCCACACGGGAAAGTTCTCTTCTCTCCGCCAGCATGGGGGAAAAAATCGTAAAGCATTAGCAATTCTGGATTATAGCTTAGTGAACAGGTTATTTTTATTTTAATGTTTGCCTCAGGTTGTCTTTATATATCCAGTATAGACGAAAGAAATGTCCTCAGTCAACCTCTGGATCTTTGAATGGCTTTTTACCGCAACCACTAAGAGTTTGGTATAATTTAACAATTTAGTCTGTGGATAATGAAAGATGGCTTCAATTTCAAATCTTTATTTTCTTAAAAAGTCATAGTAGGGGTATTTTATGAATGTGAAATACTGACTAACCTATAATAAGTTTAGCGAGAGCAGTGTAGAGGATTTTAAGAGATTCTTTACCCCTAAGACTGTAAATTATCAGTCTTTGGGTCTTGTAAAGTTTTCCAGAAGGACATAACAAACATATTAACAGATCTAGTTGTCACATTTACAACACCAGCCGGCATACCTTTATCCTGCAAGTCACCATACGTCCAAAAACCTGTGAAGGTCAAGGTCTCAGAGTTTTATATCTGTGTCTTTGACAGTTTAGGTGAAGCAGCTCCTAAAGCAAGAGAGTTGAGCTGAGGTTAAAGATTAGGTCAAACAATAATGAAAAGAAAAGCGGAATCTTCCCTTCCAAACCTCAGACCCAACAGTTTAAAGGCGCTGCGGTATCAGTCATGGAAAATCTTTTGTTATGTCCATCAGTCATGCTGCATTAAATCCAAATATAACACAATAAAACACAACAAAATGCAGAGCATTTCTATCAATAATCTTAATTGTAAAGTCTACTGAGATTTTTATGTGAGTTTTATTTTTCTTAGTTTGGGGAAGAATGTTCAAGACGAGCTTTATTGAGTCTGTAGTGTTTGCCTAGAGTGTAACTTTAAAACTATTTCATGTATCTTCATAAATATCAACCATATGCTGGATTGGTGGCTTTTGTTATTTAGAAATTATTACGATTTATTTTTTTGCGTTTCCTCGCCAACATCTTATACCTACTAAGAAAAGAGTGAGGTTTGTTTTTGAAGCACATCTTGAAAACAAAAAAAAAAGTGCCGAGTAATGTATCAAGCTTGGAAACTTGTAATTCTGATAAGTTCAATATGTACGAATGAATGCAGCATTAGTCCTGTGGTTCCTGTGGTTTGAGGGCTGGGCTGGGTTCAGTGAGGAGAATGCAGTGGAAGACGGTGGTTATGCTTCTGCAGATTTTTTGGCCTGTTCTCAGTCAAAGTTGGCCATTTAACCTTTGCAAAGATTTGTAAGTTTATCTAAATCTGGATGGGATGCCCAGTTGTGAAGAAGATTTTGTTCCTGGATCAAAAATGGATTTTTCAATGGAATATAATGGAAGTTTTGATGAATGTGCTGTTGTTGTGATCTGTTTTGTTTTTGTATCTATGGAGGTTAAACTAATGACTGTCAATGGGGGGAAAAAGGAGAGAATTCAGAGACAAAAGGTTAATGCAGTTATGGTTACACTGAGGTGCAACAAACTAAGATATCAAATAGTGAAAGTTGTGCTCAACAAAAGATTGAGATGAATATCAGCAAAGTTTCCAGAAGTCTTAATGTGAACCTAAACCCAGGTGCACCACATTTCTTTACGTAGCTCTCCCTGCATGACAAATTCACCTCTATAAGTCTTTTTTTTTATTGATTTGCATGTGCAAACTGTCAGCAGCTAGAATCTGGACCCCTTTATAGAGGTGTAGTTTGCTGCCTCCTAGACATAGCAGCAGATGATGTGAAAATGTTTTAAGCAGAAATGTTTCCATAAGTGAGGAAGAGACCATTGTGCAGAATGTCGGTCTTCACAGTCTCTGTTCCATTGACTCTCAGTATCCCGTGCAAACTCACGTCTTCTGGAAACTCGACGCTAAGTAATCAAGAGAGGCTTTCCCACGCTGAGGAAGGGTGTCATTATTTCTAGTGTGGCCCCCCCAAATTATAGCGCTCTTACTCTCCAGCTGATGAAGTCATCTTAGGGATTCATTGGTGAGAAGGAGTTCTGTGTGTGGGATATTATTTTTATGTAAACACTATTTCATGCAAAACAGCTGAGAATTTTTGGCATTATGCAAAGACTTGATATGACAACACAACTTTGGATTGTTTGGTGTTAAAGCTTTTTTCATACAGCAGTAGATGCACTCTTTCTCAGGTGAACTCTGCTGTAAGTGTCAAATATAAGTGTCACATTAAATGTGATGTAGTGATTAATGTGAGCTGCTTACAGACTGTTTCCTTTTACTCTGGTGACCTTTTAGAAGTCCTACAAGGTATAAAGCATATCTTTCTAAATGTCTATTTCTGTAATTGTATTGTATTGACTATGTTGAATCGTCAACATGAACATTGTAGTGAAATAGGGTGCAACTAATGATTATTTTATATTATTGACGAATCTGATGATTTTCTCAGTTAATGTGATGATAAATCCAGCACAAAAATAACATTATTAAATGTCTTGTTTCGTCTGCACAACAGTCTAGAAGCCCAATAATATTCAGTTTACTGTCATTCTAGTTCAGGGGAACCAGAAAAGTCTCACATTTGAGAGTTTCAGCTTGATTTAAACATTTATTAAAAATAGTTGGCAATTAATTTTCTTCTGATCCATTAATCGACTACATGATAATAAAACTGCATTTGTGTGATACATTTCCCCTGTTTTCCAGATCCTTCACTGTTAACCAGGGCTTGCCTTTAGTCAGAAGTTCAAAGTGGTCTTTCCACTTAATTCACATCCCACATCTAGCATGGGTACGACAGGCCTTCTGGGATGCCTCCTCCTGACTGCTTTGCTCAGCTTATCAAATGCTGGGCTTGTGAAGAAAGTGCTGCGGCATAGACGACAGACTCTGGCTTCTCCTGAGGAACATAACCTCACCTTCCCCAGTGTAGACCGTCCCATGGTTTTTAACCACGTTTATAACATCAATGTTCCTGCCAGTTCCCTGTGTTCTGTGGACGTGGACTCTCCAGACAGCCTGCAGCTGCAGCCCAAAGATGCAACACTCTCTTCAGGCCATCAGACCACTGAACACACTGTTGATGGGGAGAACCAGATCGTCTTCACCCACCGCATCAATATACCTCGGCAAGCCTGTGGCTGCATTGACGACATGTCTGTCCTGAAAGACCTCATGAGCCGGTTGGAGATGCTTGAAGGAGAAGTTTCAACCTTGAGAGATCAGCACAATGGTGACAGGGTCTGCTGTGGTGCACAGGCCATAGGTAGGTACATTTTACATATGTAAGTATGAAGATCGCAGCTAGTCCTATAAAATATATACAATAAATAACACTAAAAATATCATTTAGAGTAACTCCATGATTCTGCTTCAGTTTAATCTGAAGAAGTGGGAAATGGCACTCAACAAAGAAATATTCCTGCACATAATCCTCTTCAAATCTACAATTAGCAGTTTTTACACTTTCATTTTTGTAGAAATCAACTTAACATGATAATAAATGAGCTTTAAAGGTGCTAGTGGTGGATCTAGTCAGGAGAGCACTATCAATCTTCTTATCTAATTCTCAGCAAGAAAGCAAATAAGATATTGCTTTAATGACTGAAATTCTTAAGCTGACTCTAAATGAAAATAAAAAACCAAAACGGAAAGTGATGTATTAGAAAGGTTTGTGCAACATAATGTCAGAAGTATTGAATTATTTTCTAACTAAATTTGTAAAACACAAGAAAACAAAAAAATTAAATATATTTCTGTGCTTTTTATATGAAAGGTAAGGTGGGAACTAAACCTTACTGCAACGGTCATGGAAACTACAGCACTGAGACATGTGGCTGCGCCTGTGAACCTGGCTGGAATGGACCCAACTGCACTGAACCAGAGTGTCCCAGTAACTGTCAGGACCGAGGCCGCTGCATTAATGGAGAGTGTGACTGCTTCAAGGGCTTCACCGGAGAAGACTGCACACTGAAGGTCTGCCCCGTCGACTGCGGAGCAAAAGGCCAGTGTGTGGGAGGTATTTGCATTTGCCTAGAAGGGTTCTTTGGTGAAGACTGCTCTGAATCAAAGTGCCCCAACAACTGTCAAGGCCGTGGTCGCTGTAATGACGGAGGTTGTGTATGTGATGAACCTTGGACTGGTCTTGACTGCTCTGAGCTCACTTGCCCCAAAGACTGTCATGACCGTGGACGCTGTGTGAATGGCACCTGCTACTGCAAAGAGGGATACACTGGGAAGGACTGCGGGGATCCCACCTGTCCCAACAGCTGCCATGGTAATGGCTTCTGTGTTGACGGCCAATGCGTCTGCATCGCCGGCTTCAGTGGGAAAGACTGCTCTCGGCTCACGTGCCTCAATGACTGTAACGGCAGAGGTACTTGCTTCAACGGGATGTGTATCTGCGACACGGGGTACCAAGGCGAAGACTGCAGCCAGTTAGCATGCCTGAACAACTGTAACAACAGAGGTCAGTGCATAAACGGCCAGTGTGCCTGCGATGTTGGTTTTCAGGGAGACGACTGCGCTGAACTTTCCTGTCCAAACAGCTGCCTGCACAGGGGGCGCTGTGTTAACGGCCAGTGTGTGTGTGAGGAAGGCTTCGCTGGTGAGGACTGCAGAATCAAGACCTGCCCCTCAAACTGCTATGGCCGCGGCGAGTGCACTGAGGGACGTTGTGTGTGTCATGCAGGCTTCATTGGCGAGGATTGCAGTGAACTGAGCTGCCCCAACAACTGCCAAAGCCGTGGCCGATGCATCGATGGGCAGTGTGTTTGTGATGAAGGCTTCGCCGGGGAAGACTGCAGTCGGAAAGCTTGTCCCAATGACTGCCTGGCCCGGGGCTACTGTGTTGATGGCAAGTGCATCTGTCAGGAAGGCTACGTGGGAGATGACTGCTCTGCGCTCGTCTGTCCATTGAACTGCAACAACAGGGGGCGCTGCATCAATGGAAAGTGCACATGTGAGAGTGGATATCAAGGAGAGAGCTGTGCAGAACTGAGCTGTCTCAACGGCTGCCAGGACAAAGGTCACTGTGTGAATGGCCAGTGCGTCTGTGATGAGGGATACATTGGAGAAGACTGCTCAGAAGGTAAGACGCTCTATTGAGTTTAGGGCAGGAGAAAAAAGCATCGGCAGCTCATAATTCCTGAATTGTTCCATGTGTTCTCGACTATAAAAGCGAATCCAGGATGATGTAATTTCCATCTATTCTCAAACTTCACTCGCCGCTCATCTTTAGAGGAACTATTGAATATGAAAGAGCCATTCAGTTTTTGTATTTCTGAGGTTTCTGTACTTGATTTGCACTTTTTGGCACATATTCACACTACAGCCAGATGTAGCTCTGGAGTTTGCATTAACTCAGTGTAGTGGTAATAGAAGCCTTGAAAATCTATCCATGACAACACCTGCTGCAAAATTTTCTTCCCCAGTGTCTCCTCCAAAGGACCTTACTGTTGGCGAGGTCACCAGTGACACGGTGGCACTGTCTTGGAACAACGAGATGTTGGTGACAGACTACCTTGTGACTTATGTGCCCACCAGACCTGGTGGTCTTCAGCAGGAGTTCACCGTTTCAGGAGACAAAACCGCCGCCTCTGTCAAAGAGCTTGAACCTGGAATCGAGTACCTGATCAAGGTTTATGCCGTTCTGAGCAACAAGAGGAGTGTCCCTGTCAGCGCGAGGGTGGCAACAGGTACGACACCGTCATCCCTAAGGTGGTTTATTATGAAACTCATGGTTCAGCTAACAATGTCACTAACGTTATTTTTGTTTCCACTCCTCCAGTTCTCCCACAGCTAGAGGGTTTAATATTCAAATCAGTGAGAGAGACCTCAGTGGAGGTGGTGTGGGACCAGCTGGACATCCCCTTCGATGGCTGGGAGATCTATTTCCGCAACACGGTCAGTCTGCACATTGCTTTTGAAGGCTTGCCCAAGATTTCATTAAGCAACAGGGAAAATGTGGGGTGATAAGTCATGCCTGCATATTGAAAGTCTCAGAACAACATGGATTTATTTCACTGCTAACCACTAAATTTGTTTTGACATATGGAAAAAACTCAATGAAGGCAAGTCTGGATGTTGTTGAACTGTGGGTAAATCTGCTGCCTAGAATCTGAGCCAGAAATTCAGCTGATAAGTCACAGGCCTACAGTTTTGCAGTTGCTGCAGCTTTTATCCATTTTATAGTAAGTTGCCCTGAACTTCATGTTATTTTTGATAAATGCCTCTGTATGATGCAGTTTACTGAGCAGCTCACTGTCAGGGTAGTGTTGGTTATCAATCCTCACACATTTCGTCTGCTGTGGAAGTGAAGGTAGCCTCATGGTTGACTACACGACCTGCCCAGGGTGTCACTACACGAGGCCAATAAGTAGTCTGTTGCATTTCCTTTTATTGTTTGCATGTTCTGTTTTTCTGTTAGTCATATCGAAGAAAAGAGATATAATGTTAAGTAGTGAGCTTCAGAGTTGCTGGTAGACATATGTTTTTAATTTTGGACAGTTCCAGGCTAGCTGTTTCCCGTTGTCCAGTCTTAATGCTACGCTCCACACTCGTCCACTTATGCAGGACTGTGCTTGACCACATGTTTGTGATTCAAACATTTGGTTGCAGTTAGACTGAGCTGCAGAACATGATGAAGCATGTCCCTAAATCAAAACAAAATATTGCAGAACTGGTTAAAACATTCTGGCATGTTTCAAACCAACCACTGACCAGTTGGATGTAACTTTGTAGAGTTATTAAGATTACTGCAGTCAGTATAAACGTATTGTCCTGTGTCGTCCCTTAACCTGATTTTCTCACAGTAATCTGCTCCCTTGTGTGCACGTCCTGAACAGGATGTTTTACATTAGTTTATTCGTTGTGTGTCCTTGCAGAAAGAAGAAAATGGAAAAGTCGTGAGCACCCTTCCACCCTCTCAAAACCAGTTTATCCAGTCAGGCCTTGGACCAGGGCAGGAGTATGAAGTCTCCATCAGCATCATCAAAAACAACACCAGAGGACCAAAAACATCCAAAACAGTCACTACCAGTAAGTTTCAGGCTGTGACCTAACATCTTCTGAGCACACACATCTTCTGAGAGTGAACTGGTGATACCATATATGTCTAAAAACATCCATTGGTATTAGGTTTCCATTTCAGTTGGTTTGTCATTTTCTTGCTCTGTCTGGCAGCTATTAGTGGTAGGATACCAAAAAAAAAAAAACACTTCACTGGAGCACAGAGTAAAATAAAAAAACAAAACATTAATGCCCACAAGTGAAATTCCATAATGAAGGGAAACATCAGGAAATCCCTGCTGGCTGTGCACACTTACCGAAAGAGTAATTACTCAGACGTGTTGAATCTCAGCCTAGCATGACCATGTTATAGGTTTTTTTCCACTTTCACTAAATCTTGCTCTTAGCTCTCGTCCTCTGCTCACTGAAAGCCGCATAGTTTACAAATCTGTATTGAGGGTCTCCTCCTATACTCCCATGGTTTTACACCATTTCATTTCTGATGTCATTTATTTGCGTAGGTTGAAACCAGACACAGCTCCTAGAAATGAATGATAGAAGTAAGGTTGAACCTTTCATACCCTTTTTACCCCCAGAGGTCCTTTTAACACGGCTCCAAAACAGGGAGGATAGATGTTTCCTCCACATGTGGACACATGAGAAACACAACATCAGAGTGAAAGGGAATCACGTAGTATTTAATGAAAGGCTTTCCCTTATTGATCTAAGTTGTTTTGTCTTATGAGAGAGCAAAGTTGAGTTGGTTCATGTTCAATGGATGATAAAAAAAAAAAATTTATAAAAGAAAAATCATTGTTAGAAAGCAGTTGCAGCAATCTGGTCTCAATTCTTTGAAAACCATCTATGTTGTAATGAAGGATGTCATTTCTTTGGCATCTTTTCTCTCCCTCGATGTCCCACTGACGCACCCTTGCCTCTCTCGCCTGGATTTCCACCTCAGAGATTGACGCTCCCCAGCAGGTGGAGGTGAAGGATGTGACGGACTCCTCGGCTCTGGTCAGCTGGTCTCAGTCGGTGGCTCCTATTGACAAAGTCACCATGTTTTATGGGCCCGGCTCCAACCCCTCAGAGGAAACCAGTGTGGAGATTTTCCCTCCAGACAAGCAGTACAGCATTGATGGTCTGAGACCAGACACTGAGTACAAAGTGACGCTCTTCTCCAGGAGTGGAGGCATCACCAGTGACCCCGTCATCACCACGTTCACTACAGGTAGACTTTTAATCGCAGTGACTGCAGATTTCACTGTATGTTTTCCTTTATTTTAAAGCTGCATGTCCAAAAACTCATCAGTGAGCCACAAAGTTGCACTGTGTGTCTTATAATTTCATTACGAGATTTATTTGAGTCCCACAAACACACTGTTCTGCCCCCAGTAATACTCTCTAGAACACAGTGAAATCATACAGTTTTGCAGAATATGCTACTGTGTAGATGCATTTTATACACTCTTTATATTTGTAATGGTTTGGATATGCATATATATCTATTTGCATAATGCACAATGAAGTGCCCTGCCTTCTAATAATAGCCAAAATAATATATTCTGTGTCTGTGCATGAATCAATGAATCAATTGTTGAGCAGGAAGTTGCTTCACCTAATTTGATTTACAATGTATTTCCTGTAGCACTGGATGCCCCTGTGGACCTACAGGCTGTGTCCCAGACAGACGGCAGCATCACTCTGGAGTGGACTAACAGTCAAGCTGATGATGGCGTCTATCGGGTTAAATACAGTCCCATCTCTGGAGCGACTCATGGTGAAGAACTGTTCCCACGAGGCCCAGGAGACACCACAAAAGCTACTATTACTGGTATGGATTAAAGAGACCGGCTTATAAGATACAACCACACACAAATATCACATGGTATTAATCATACCACAGGGGTAATTTACCTCCTCTCCTTCTTTTTGGCAGGGCTGAAACCAGGGACAGAGTATGGGATTGGTGTGACTGCAGTGAAGAATGAGAGAGAGAGCCTCCCTGCTACTATAAATGCAGCAACTGGTGAGATATGTTGCAGCAGACGTCCAAACAGATCTCCTTCTCACCCCTTAAATACAGAGAGAGCCACGTTTGAAATAAAACTTGTCAGGACGATGTGATTTGTGAAACTAACTTGAGTGCAAAATTGATCATCAGTCAGTTTTATACCTCATTTTTCTCTCCAGATATTGATCCTCCCAGAAGTTTCAGAGAAGTGGATTCCACAGAGACCTCCCTCACTTTGAGGTGGCAGAAACCTCAGGCCAAGGTCAGGGCCTACAGGCTGGTGTGTGTCTCAAAAGACGGCCAGGTTGAGGAAGAGGAGATCCCAGGCACAGCGACTAGCTATGTCTTATCTCGTCTGACTCCTGGAATGAGCTACAGCATCACTTTGACTGCAGAGAGGGGTCTCAAGAGGAGCACACCTGTCACCCTTTCTGCATCCACAGGTGGGTAGGGGACAATTTGACCACTGTATGATCTAACATAAATAATACCATATGCCCTCAGGAGGATACAGAATATACTGTTACGTCCCTCAGATTCTTTTAGTGCTTGAAAACACCCAGATGAAATAAGCAGTTCCCCCTCTATATTATAAGATTGGTATATTGAATATACTATATGTTTATACTGGTATATTACAGTTTAATTTAGAACTTCTAGTATAGGTTTGGTGACTGCAGTGATTATTGGAAATATATCTGCAGCCAGCAAACACCAAGAAAGTGATTTACATTTACATCTTCTTGATTTGTGCCTCTTTGTTTTTCTCGTAGCCACTTTTACATTTTACTTATCTGACTCAGACGACCGTGAGCTAACGACTCCTACAGGCTCGGAGGACAATGTCATTAGCTTTGTGTATTTAGACTCCTCAGAGTCCCAGTTCTCTGGGAAGGAGCCTGAGGATGAGCTTGGAACGCTGACTGTGTCAGGCGTCACGCCTGATGGATTTGACCTCTCGTGGAAACTAAAGGCTCACAGTGTCTATGATAGTTTTGCAGTAGAGTATAAAGACGCTCAGCGATTGTGGGATGTGAGGGAAGTCCAACTTCCGGGTGATGCCACTGACTCTAGAATTGATGGCCTGAGGGCATCGACAGAATATGAAATAAAAGTTTATGGAATAACCAGCAACCAGAGATCTGCGCTACTTGAAGCTGTTGCCGTCACAGGTATAAGATTCTCTTTTAGGCTGATTTAGGGATGCATGATGTTGGATTTTTACTGATATCAGATATTCTATTATTAGCTAACTCATTTGGCCAATTTGCAATTCTGATATATGCAATTTTTTTCCCCACCTAATTGCAGAGAACATATTATTATGCCTCCCCTGATCGCGATGGCCCATTGCAACGCTTTTCAAAATGTACACATTCACCGGGCAAAATAAGAAAACTACTGTTGACAGATTTTTCTAGCTGGTTACTGTTTCTCTTTGTTCTTCATAAATTTGTCATAATGATCAGGATGAATGCAGTCTGGCTCCTCCGCTCATGACTGACACCATGCTATCCTTTTCAGACTCTTCAAAAAAAAACAACTCCAGACCTCCATCATAATGATTGATTGCAATAAAAAAAATCGATCTGCTTTATCCTTTTGCATGCCAGAGTATGATGACAAATTGCTCAGATATGATTGTATTTTCATTTTCACCTCATCCCACCTGTCGTCTAACAAGGCTTCAATACTGTGAAATACTGTTGCTTCCTGAAATTTGAATCCAAGTTCTCCCTTAGATCAGAAAGGTCTGTGTATGGGTGCTGATTTCTTCCTTCATTTGAGCTTTTAAATGAAACCATTCTAAAGCTTCCTCTGCTGATGCCATCCACATCCTTCATTGTCTTCAATCCCATTAACAACTGAATGACTCCAAGTGACTCAACAGTCTTTCTTTACAGCAGCAGCGCCAGAATGGCTGTGCATGGCTTCATCATGTATTTGAAGGAAACTGTGTACTTCCACTCTACTGGACTACTTATAACCTGCAAAAATGAGTGACACTGACTCAAGTAACCATTAATGTCTTAACTTCACAGGTTGGTAGAAAATGTATCCTTTTAACCTGCTTTTATTCACTGTAGCACCAAAGTCTACCTCTCCAGATGTACTTGCGCTGAGCATCAAGGATGCCCCAATAACCCCACAGTCTGTTGTGGATATTGAAGCAGTTCAAACCCCAAATCCTCTCCGACCTTTAAACACTGAGGCTCCTCTCACTTCTGATACTGGTGTGATGAGCTCTGAGTCTGAAAGCTCAAGACTCAACCTACTGGATGACCTCACATTCAATGTTACCTCCACTAATGTAAGCCTGGCTCGGTCGGTGCCTGGCGAGACGTTTGATAGCGTTTCGGTGGTCAGTGCTCCGCCCAGGGCGACACAAGCTCATGTGACCACACCACCAGGAACTATGAGGAGGCCTGAAATCGAGGGTTTGTCCCCCACCACACAAAATGATATTACATTACAAGGGATGGTGGAAGGGAGGAGATCCTTACCTCTCAAAGACTTTGCTACAACAGGTACATGGAGCAACATGATAATCCAACATCACATCTATTCACTGTATATGTGCTGCATCTTTTTCCAACAGACGGTTGATGATTTATTGATAAAGACAATCATCTTTCATCCCATGTTTTCTTTTACTTAACATTTGGCTCTTATTAATGGTGGAGTATTGGGGCCATTAGGGAGTCTAAAGAGATTTCAAAACAATTAAAGATATCATATTTCTATATTATTATGAGGAAAAAGTTGGAATATTTTAACATTAAAGCCATAATTTTTCTCGAAGGAAAAAAAATCAAAAACTGTAATATATCAGTCATGATATTTTAAGAAAAAAGTTGTACTTTTCTGCCAAAATATAATTGTAAAATAATCATACTTGCTATATTTAACAAAAAGTTGCAATATTTTAAGATTTCAGTCATAATATTAAAAGATTGCATAGATTTAAAGTTAAATATTTTAACTTACCAACTTTCTTAAAATATGACTTTTTCCTCAAATTCTCTGAATTCTCAAAATATATTAAAAAAGAAAAATTCTCACTGTTTTTCTACTTCTGTTTCATAACGGTTTAACTTTAACCTGAAATCTGGGACTAATTTTGTGGCCCCAACACTCTGTCATTCTTATTGTGATGACTAAAGTGCTTTGAAGCGTTAATGTGAGAGTAATTTTCACATCCATCTTGCCATTCAGTTGACCCCACTCTGATCTGTCTATCTACCAGAGGAGCTGAAGCCCATGGTGATGAACCTCACCATCTCTGACAATACATGGGACGGCTTCACTGCGTCCTGGACTCCAGTGGGTGGGGAGTTTGACAGCTTTGTCATTGAGGTAACAAACTTGGACAATTTCGCAGAGAGCCAGAACCTCACTCTGTCGGGAGGAGCTTTGAGCCTGGGCATCTCCGGGCTCAATCCCAACACCAGCTACATGGTTGGACTGTTTGGGATGCATCAGGGCTCCTTCCTTGAACCCCTGTACATTGAAGCCACCACAGGTACCAGCAACTTGCAGCGTTTCGTCCTCTTAACTTTCTTTCCTTTTGATTTTTAACACTCTTTCTATTCCAGCCGGTATCTTGTCTCACTCACAGTGGATCGCCGCTGCATGAAACGAGAACAACATAATAACCTAATTTCTGTTTTGTTATCGCTGTCCAGCACCCTGCCTCAGGGTTCCTTCATCTTAACCGTGTCACGAACCATTCTTTACCCTCCAGCCACTGTTTCTGTCTAGCTGAGAGAGGGCAGAGTGATGGGCAGCCTCCCACATCACTGAGCCAAGCAAACGCCCCTCAAATGTTTGCCCTTACCCTGAACTGCTCCCTCCTTTCCAGTTACCAAAGTGCATGAAGCCCCCCTCCTCCCTCTACCATCCCCTGCATCGTTGAAGTTTGACGCTGATGTGCTGCAATGATTGCAAAAGCAAACCAATCACTTTCACCTTCATCAGCCCGTCGCACCATGACAGCGTGACCGTCTCATTTCATCCCATCAACCCTGACTCAATGTAGAATTGATTAACCTTGAGGGATCATTTGCCCCTGGATGTGTAAGTGCTCACATGTGGGCTTAATGACATTTGAGTTCTGTTAGTTGTGTGAATGAAACAGTTCAATTTAAAATCTATTGGCACAGAATGTCAAAGTAAATGTTGCTCATTTCCTTTTGAACTACTAGGTTGCAAATGATTACATCTTCTTGTCATTATCAAGGTAAAAAGTTAATCATATAATCTGACGTTAACAGTAACACCATCATGATTTACATCTAAATGACGCTTAAACTGTCTGCTGCATGTTTGCATGCAATTGAACAAATTTCTCGCCGCATGTAAAACGATATATTTAGTTTCTGTGTAGCTCTCCTATTCTGCTCTGAAATACTCTTGTGCAACTTTCTGCACAGCTTTTAGTAGTATAAGGAGTATTAGAGACTTTAAGTCCTTTTTCTTCCTTTGCTACATTTTCGCATTAAAACACTCAAAGTTTAATCATTGCAGGTCTGTATTCTTCAGCTATTTTACTATGACAGTAGTAAAATCTATCTAATCTAATTTTTTTTAGAGGAAATAGTTGTAATTCCAGCTTTGAAGTTAATTGTGCATTTGTTTTTTATTTTTATGCAAAAGTTTATGCAAGTATTTAATCTTTTATTGAGCTATTCAGTTGTGGCGAGTGCCCTGTACACATTTTTATATGATAAACCCACTAGATACCAATACTTTATTACATATATCTATATCTGTTCTGCAAGATGGTGTTCATAAAACTCTAATAATGGTTTCTCCCTTTAGTGAATCAACCAGTGGTTGGAAAACTATTTATCTCAAACTTAACATCAGAGAGCTTTTCAATCTTCTGGAATGACACTGAAGGAGAAGTTGATGGTTATATCCTGGAGATAATTGATTCTGAATGGCTGATGGAGCCAAAGGAATATAACATATCCCACAATGTAGAGTCCCATGACGTCACAGGGCTCAGGCCCAGCACTGACTATGTAGCCTACCTCTATGGGACATACAAGCGATCCAGAACCAGTGCTGTCAGTATTGTTGCATCAACAGGTACTTTGATTTTGTGAATTCGCCATTACTCATAGGGTTATATTTAATATTCTTAACTGCACTGTAAAGCTATTTTGGTCCTATGTGTACTATATTCACTAGACTCTTAAAAAAAAGAGACAAATACATGCTTTTTATTTCCACAAATGAATGTATTTTATATTTTCTCTCTCCCCTGTAGCCAAAGAGCCTGATTTATCCAGGCTAGTTGTTTCTAACATTACCTCAGACAGATTTTCTCTGTCGTGGCGGACAGGAGAGAAGGCTTTTGATAACTTTATAGTAGAAGTCAGAGAGTCTGCTTTGCCCTCGCAGGCGATGGGGCGCGCTCTGCCAGGAGACGTGCGCTCCACAGTCATGGCCGGGCTCAAAGCGAACACAAGCTACAACATAAAGCTGTACGCCAGCGCTGGTGGCCAGAACACACTGCCCCTATTTGATGTAGCTACAACAGGTATCGCATTACATTACATGCAATTTTTGACACGGCATGTTCCAACCACATTGTAAGTTATCATCATCACATAACTGAAGAGCCGTGTTCTGTTTCTGTTCAGAGGATGTCCCTCAGTTGGGGCCCATAGCTGCTTCATCTGTGAGCCCACATAACCTCAGCTTGTCCTGGAGCACAGTGTCGGGCCACTTTGATGGCTTTATTATTCGGGTCAGTGACCCGGAGCAGCAGGCTGATACGCTGGAGTTCAGACTGCCTGGTGACGCCCGTAACATTACCATCTCTAACCTGATGGATGCCACAGGCTATGATATTGAACTGTATGGTATCTCTCATGGGCGCCACACTCCCTCTGTGTTAGCTCACGCCGTCACAGGTACTACGTATTTTACTACACCTCATCACTTTTTACATCAGAGCTTGTAATGGACTGACGTACCTTTAGGGGAACTTTTTACTCCTGCTTTACCTTCTTTAAAAATATATTGCCACTTAAAACTATATTTCTTATCTGCATGTTTAAAGACTAAAATGCATTAAGAGTGAATTTGACAGGCATCATAAGCAACTATTCTCACAATTTTGATGGAATTTTGGTCCAGGATTGTTGAAGTATATATAGTACCATGATGCCAAATTTTCCTTTAATGTATTTTGGCCTTTAAATGTTGGCGATATTCACATCAGATCATTTTAAATTTCATTTTAAATATGGGGACCTATTTAAAACCTCACAGGAGGAACAGATGATTTGCTTTTGCAACAATTGCACACTTGGTTGTTCACTCTTCTTCCCTCTACCACGTGTTTCCTCTCCCAAAAAAAAAAATTAAAACACACTGCCCCTTTCAGCTCCTCTGCCTAAAGTGGAAAACTTGACCATTTCCGACATAACCCCCTACGGCTTCCGTGTGTCGTGGGAGGTCAAGCAGCAGCTGCAGCAGCAGGAGGAGGAATTGCCCCCCACTAGTGGCGGCTTCAGCCATTTTCACATAGTGGTGACCGACTCCGGCTGGCTGCTGGAGCCTCAGGACTTCACTGTGCCAGGAAACCAAACTCACCTGGACATCTGGGGCCTCATTACCGGCATTGGCTATGAGGTCAGGCTGACTGGAGTGTCAGAGTCGGGGCTTCTCTCTCGGCCTCTGACTACAGTGGCTGTGACAGGTACCCCTCACTTTGCCCTGCGAAGCCCTTCGTCTTACTAAGGAGTGCAGCTCCTTGTTTTTGTTGCAGTCATGTAAATATGTGATCATTAAACGTGATGATCTCATTCTGAAGTCTCACCATCTCAACCTGGCACCTCTGTGAATAGAATCATTTGATTATCATGATTTTTTTTGTGTAATTTAAGACGATAAGAGTTGCTTGAAGATTGTGGTTAATGCCACGTTTAGATGGTGAAGTTTCAGCTCACTGCTGAACCTAACCCTAACTCACATTTATAACACGTCTTTCCAGAACGATCTAACTTGTTTGAAGAATTTTCTTGGAATGCAGATTCGTCTCCGGGCAGAAGAGAAGTCGAGCTCCTGTCTCCTAATGTTTACTCATACCTCAAATATATGAGCAAGCATGTTTGTTTGTTCTGATATTTTTAAAATGTCTTTTCCTTCAGATGTCTGTGGATTTCATATGATTACTGTATCGTGTTAATGGACATGATAGAGTAATTTACAGTTCCTTTCTCCATGCTGCTACCTTTTCATGTGGGTTTATTGATCTGGCTAAAACCACTGAGTAAAACAAAATGATCAGAAGCAGGAAAATGAGCTGATAAATCCACAAGACATTCTGAGCATGACATGTCAGTTGATCTCATTTAATTATGAGGTCACAGAGTCTGGCTATGAGGACGCATGGTCTCAAATCATGGGAATGTGAACGTGTTGACTGACATAAGTAAATATTAATAAAAAGCATCTTGTTCTTTCAGTACACCCAAACTTACGGCTTTATATCCTGTCTGCTTTTTGATTGATTTACACTAACTGACGTCTGAGCATGACAGATCAGAGATGGTGGACAAAAAGGCCATCAGGCTGGAATCTAACCCTGTCTGCCACCTGGAAAAACCCTCTTACTTCCTCAAAACTGATGTCTTTCTTCCATCTCTCAGAGGTTGATGAATATTGCTGGGAAAACTCCAAACCTCCTGCAAACATAATGTTTCTATTGTCCAACCAGAGGCTGAGCCAGAGGTGGAGCATCTCTTTGTCTCGGACATCACAGCCGACAGTTTCCGTCTGTCATGGACCTCTGATGAAGACATGTTTGACAGATTTGTGATCAAAATTAGAGACAGCAAACGATTAGCCCACCCTCAGGAGTACAGCGTCCGTGGCGATGAGCGAACCAAGGTTTTAACTGGACTCATGAGTGGCACTGAGTATGAAATTGAGCTTTATGGCGTCACGTTGGACCAGCGCTCTCAACCTATCACAGGGGTTGCTCAGACAGGTATATGAACAACAATGCAGAGCAGTTTTATACTATCATATGTCAGGTTTAGGCTTAACTCCATGTTCTAATGACAAATCGTCTTTTGGGAAACATGATGTCTGGAGTTTATTTGAATCCTCCAAGCTCATAATTTTTCCTTTTTTCTTGGGAGTTATTGACAATATTCTCTTTACTTTAATTCACATATTTTTGCACGTATGCTCTCTTCCAGGCCTTAGCACGCCAAAGGGGCTCCACTTCTCTGAGGTGACGGCCTCCTCTGCTGTAGTTCACTGGTCCATGCCTCGCTCTACTGTGGATAGCTACCGCATCACCTATGTGCCCTTTGAAGGAGGTACGAGGTCAATCAGGGTTATTCCATTGCTTACTTTAATTCTGTATTCAACTTATATTAACATTTGAATTGAGTAGCCTCACTAGTGGTGTGGCCACAGATCCAGTTTGTCCATCATTTTCTGTCCAGAACAAAATAAAAATGCACTAGTGGATCAAACCTATCGACCATCTTTAAAAAAAGACATAATTTTTACATACACAGAATGTTTTTTCTTTGTTACTTTAGTTTCTTCTGTCCTCCACAGGAAGCCCGATGATCGTGACCGTGGACGGCGGGGTGTTTGAGGCATTGCTGTCCAACATGAACCCTGGTAAAATCTACCAGGTGACTGTGAGTTCTGTGAAGGGTCTGGAGGAAAGTGACCCCAGCACAGACACGGTAACCACAGGTTGGTTCTCTTCTTCTTCTTCTTCTTCTCTTCTTACATCACACTTCTGCATCAGTCCTCCTGACTTGTAGCGAGTCAGTTTGTAGAAAATATAACTGAAGCATTTGTCTTCACACATGGTCCCGTTTGTTGCTCCTCAGCTTTGGACAGACCTCAGGGTCTTACTGCCGTCAATATCACTGACACCTCGGCCCTGTTGCTGTGGCAACCATCTGTGGCCACTGTCGATGGCTACGTCATCACTTACAGGGCAGATTCAGGTATGTTTCAGTGTTTTATTTCAGACAAGGAAGCAGGACGAGTGACCGATAACAGTGACCTTTATATTGGTCACCCTGCTCTCCTTCCACAGACTAGGAGTGACTTTGATTGTGTGGTTTGATTTATTGATAAGCCTTGCCTTACAGTGTCCCCCATAGTGGAGCATGTTTCTGGGAACACAGTGGAGTTTGAGATGGCCTCGCTGGCTCCGGGAACACGCTACACCGTTGGACTTCATGCAGTAAAAGAAGCTCAGAAGAGCGATTCTGCTGTCGCTGATTTCACCACTGGTAGGCGTAGAGAAAAGACACAAAGCAAAATAATACTGATTCTGGTAGATTTGGTTGCTGCAGTTCTTTCAATGACTGTTGTAATGTTGTATTTTCAGACGTGGACCCTCCTCGTGATCTGACAGCTGTTAACATTCAAACTGACAGTGCGACTCTCACGTGGAAACCTCCACAGGCTGCTGTCACTGGTTACACACTCACCTTCTACTCTTCTGATGGGATGATCAGGGTGTGTACAGTCCTCACATCACTTCAATCAATTAAACTTAAAAAAATACATACACATGAACTCAATTACTTTCAACAACATCCAAAAAAGTGTCTAAAATGTGACACTGTGCATAAGCCTGAACACAAGTACTGTACATGCACAGCTTGAAGAGATCAACGAGAACTCGCTACTCGGCTACAGTTTCACTTCATTTTTTTAAAGAAGAGTGGAAATAGCTTTTCAATTCATTTTGGGCAAAGCTCAGGAAAGGTTTTGTAGACTAAGAAATGTATCCTGACTCTCCGTTGGCATGGAGGTGAATAGATGATGGGTGAACTGCGTCTTCAATACAAACCAGTGGCTCTAAAACGAGTGATCTTCACTAGAAAATGTTTGCAGTAATGTTAACATTTCGCTGCTAAATCTCCTGTGTGGTCTAAATACCTTCTGTTTATATATGTGTGTGCGTGGATTCAGGAGGTGGTGCTAAGCCCGACAGCGTCCTCTTACAACATGGCTCAGCTAACGGGTTCTACGGAGTACCATGTCAGACTGCAGGCCATCGCTGGAGCTCAGAGGAGTCGTCACATCAGCACAGTCTTCACTACCGGTAAGGACCAAAACCAGGGATGCTAGGTTGGATTTGTTACAGAGCAGATTCACATTAGAAAGATATTCCTTATTATTATTATTCAGATTCCTAACAGCTCATGTGATCCTCCTGTCGGGTCACCTGTGCTTATTTTTTCATTCTGTCTGAGCTGCTCCTGAAGGATTCTGTTTTCCATTTCTTTCCTTTTCTTTTCTTTTCAAGGTCCTTCCTCTCATATGATACTCGATATCCTTTTTTTTTATATGACAGAGAGGAAGATGAAGCAGCTGTGTCGTCTTAAGATTAATTCTTTTTAACGTGTTCCTCTAGTTGGACAGTTGTACAGACGCCCTAAGGACTGTGCTGAGATTCTACTGAATGGGGAGACCACCTCTGCTCTGTACACCATCTATGTGGGAGGAGAGGAGAGCCAGCCGCTCCAGGTTTACTGCGACATGACCACAGATGGTGGAGGATGGATGGTGAGCAAATCCACCCACTGGAATCCAATTAAAAGCAGTTTTAAGGCTGTGATTCCTGTTATGAAGCACACATTTTTCTAATGACGCCACCACAGCGACCTTGGTTTTGTGCTTGTTATGACTGTGAGTCTGTTGTGACACTCATGAAAGTCAGTCCTCCTCAGGTTTTCCTCAGACGCCAGAATGGAAAGCTGGAATTTTACAGGAACTGGAAGAACTACACCGCTGGCTTCGGTAACCTGAATCATGAGTTCTGGCTGGGTAAGAAGACTCGTCCTCTCGTCTTACTTCACTTCTCTCTTTCTCAGTCCCTTCCCAACTCACACATATTCAATTATTACAGGTCTCGCCAACCTCCATAAAATCACAAATTCTGGCCATTATGAGCTGCGAGTGGACCTGAGGGACAACGGAGAATCCGCCTACGCTGAGTACGACAAATTCACCATCGCAGAGCCAAGAACGCGCTATAAAATCTACATAGGAGCCTATAGTGGAACAGCAGGTAGGATTGACGTGCAGCAGGCATCACTGCCCCTGTTTAAGATGCCATCTGGACCTTTTGGGTTCAAAGCTCCTTACAGAAAAATCAAACTAATTCCATCAGCGTATATATTCATAAATGTATAGTACATAAAAGTCCATAAAATTCTAATAGCAGGAGTAATCCTGATTTAAGAACTTGTTTACAAAAGGTCATCGTATACGTGACTGTAATGCATTTTGGAATAGGTAGGTAGTTGCTTTGCTTAGATTTTTTATTTTTTATTCTGCACTATGTGTTTATTGATTATTTCTTTAAAAGAATAGTTTGACATTTTGAGAAAATATGGAGATTTATTGCTGAGAGTCCCTCATATTAGCATAACAAAGGGAATCCTTGGAAAACAGGTAAAAAAAAAACTTCCACCAGCTCATTAATTAAGATGAAGATTAATCTGTATGTAAACTGAAGTAGAAAAAAATGTAGGTTCCTTAACAAGGCCCATTAATTTTCTGGAGTCTTAATTCATGGAAACTTCATGAACTGTAAAACCAAACCTTATTTCTTTGTACATTATAAATAAACAAGATATAAATCGATTATTTGGAGCCATGCTAGCTGTTCCCCCTATTTCCAGTCTTTATGCTAAGCTAAGTGTCTCCAGACTTTAACTGTACACTAAACACACAGATGTGAGTGATATCGATCTTCTCAACCAACCCTATTCAAGAAAATTAACATGTTTTTCCAAATGTTGAACTAACCCTTTAAGAAGAGTCACTGCCACAGGTCTACTTCATCTAGTAGAACTTTCTTTAAAGTTTTGTTTTCTGGGCTCCATGTCAACACCAGGTGACTCCATGACGTACCACCAGGGTCGGCCTTTCTCCACCTACGACAATGATAATGATATCGCCGTCACCAACTGCGCCTTGTCCTACAAAGGCGCCTTCTGGTATAAAAACTGTCATCGTGTCAACCTCATGGGAAAATATGGCGACAGCAGTCACAGTAAGGTAAGTTTACGCTCAGATGAATCTTTCTTGTTTAGACCACTCTTCTTTTTCAAAACAAAACATTCTGGGATCAGTTCCCCCCTAGGTTTTTTGGTTTGGGGGGGGGGGCGGACTGGTTGGCGGGGAAACGGGGTGGGGGACGACTTTCCAAATTAAGGAGTATATCATTCTGAAATATCATTCTGTGTTTGTGCCAATAAACATTTTCAATGAATAGGTAGGCTACTGTGCATTTATTATATTTATATCTCTTCACACATGGTGCAGGCAGCAGAGGAGCCATTAGCATCGTTCAGGTTGGGTAGCAACTATTTTGAAAAACGCAGATATTTTGGCCTGGTTTACACTTTGGGGTCGACGTTTATCCATCTTTTGTTTTGGGGAAGTTTTTATTGCATGCAACGTACCGACTTCATCCTCAACTCAGGTTATTGTCACTCAACCTGTCTCCTCTACTTCACTCTGTGTGTCTGTGTGTGAAGCATGGATAAACCACGCCCTCTTTGTGCATTCGGTCGGTGTAATAAACAAACAAACCTGGTTGTTCCAGGAGAATTTCCTCCATCTCTCTGATTTGGTGGATGCTATTAGTATTGAGCCTCTTTCCCATGATTTGTCTTCTGTTTTTCCACAGGGGATCAACTGGTTCCACTGGAAAGGCCACGAACACTCAATCCAGTTTGCAGAGATGAAGATAAGGCCCGCCAACTTCAGAAATTTAGAGGGCAGGAAAAAACGATCATAGCCTCGTGAATCTACACCTCATCTCCACCCTTTTCCTCGACCCTCGTCGGCTGTCGTTGAATATCCGTGTTCCCCCGTCCTGAAATCGTTCTTTAAGATACACAAAGACAATCACACTGAATGTAATTCAGTTCTGACAAACAAACCTGGTAACATTACACCAAAGAATCAATCAGTCAGTGTTTTTGTGGAGCCATCATTTTTGGCTCTGTTTATGTGTGGTTGTATTTTTGGGTTCCAGTAGAAAGTAGTGATGCATCTAATGAGTGTGAATGGATACAATACAAGTGTTATTGGGACCAAACATCTGTAATCTGAATTTTAATGTAAATGGATCCACTGAATCAGTAACATGTCAAAGGCACATAGTCAGAGGGCATCAGGCCGAAAGTAATGGGACATTAATTCATTGTTGAATTAGTTCAACTCTTCCATCTTAAATGCAGTCATTGATAAGGATAAATGACATAAAATGTCATATTTACTATCCAACCAAGAGACCGGTCATATGTGGAGGCAACTAATAGAATTTAATTAATGTTTAAATGTTGTTTTTAATTAAAAATCAAATCTGATGCTCTACATACTTAAAAAAAAAAATAAAAGTATTAGTTTAATAAAAGTGTGTGTGAGCTCTTTCAGAAGCTGACATTTAAATGATTCCCCCCCTTCTCCAGCAGATGGCAGTGTTCACTCTATGCAAACAGGTTGGTAACGTATGATGTACTGTAGGATGTGGTTGTCTGCTAATAATGAGTATTTTTTAGAAAGCAGCTGGCAGTAAATATAAGAATTGCTCATTGTTCCCAGGATGTGCATGTTTGGAAAAAGAAAAACACTGAATTCAGTTCACACTAAAAAGATATTAAAAAGACTTGAATACATTTACAGAGGTCTGGAATATTTTTTGTTGTGGAGTTTGAAGTCGGCAGAATCAGACCTGTAGAAAACACAACACTCACCAGCTTTAAGTGTTTTTAATCAGTTCATTTAGATGTTTTTTTGCTTCTTACTCACATTAATTAATTACCTGTAGCAGGCATTATGATAAACAGATGGGAAGTACTGGCAAGAATGTGGCGTAAGACTAAATAAATGTATGTTGTTAAATAATTTCAGGCCTTATTTCCCCCTTTGGTTGTTCTTCAGCTCAGTTTCCTCATTATGTCATTACACCTCAAAACAACAGTCCCATGATAGTTTGACCCTCATAAAGTGATTCCTTGACCATGAAAACCTGCCTCTAGTGTCTGGAATCACATTTTTGATTTGTAGGTTTCTTCAGGATTATTATTTGTTATCTGACAGTAGTGAATTTTCTGGATAAGATCAGCTGAACTTTATTGGGGAACTTCTTCCTCTGCATTTGACACATCCCTTATGAGCGGTGGACAGCCCTTAGGCACCCGGGGAGCAAACTGGGGCCCAGTAACTTGCTTTGACATGTAGATTGGGGATTGAACCATTGACCTTCTGATAGGTGGATGTCCGCTCTTACCACCTAAGCCACGGCCGCCCCAAATTGTTTTAACAAAGTGTTTGCACCAGAAAAATCTCTACTCCACACACTTGATCTAGTTGTTTACACTTGGGAGGGAAAAAGGGAAGGGCTTGTCCGGGATTTGAACCCGGGACCTCTCGCACCCTAAGCGAGAATCATACCCCTAGACCAACAAGCCATTTGACTCCTCTGTTCTTTAGGAATTAGCGCTGCACGGTGGCTTAATGGGTAGCGCTTTTGCCTCACAGCAAGAAGGTCCTGGGTTCAAATCCACCTGTGTGGAGTTTGCATGTTCTCCCTGTGTCTGCGTGGGTTCTCTCCGAGTTCTCCAGGTTCTCCGGCTTCCTCCCACCACCAAAAACATGCAGTAGAGGTGAATTGGTGACTCTAAACTGACCGTAGGCGTGTACATGAGTGTGAATGGTTGTCTTTCTACGACCCTGTGATGAACTGGTGACTTGCCCAAAGTCAGCTGGGATAGGCTCCAGCCCCTCATGACCCTACGCAGGATAAGCGGTTATAGAAAATAACTATTGATAACTATAACTATCATAACAAACTAATAATGATACCAATGTGATTCCAGATTCTAGAGGTAGGTTTTTCATGGACAGGAGTCATTATGAGGGTTAAACTATCAGGGTACTATTGCTTTAAATGCAATGACGTGATGGAGAAACTGGGGGCTGCAGACAAAGTGATTCTCAGAATATTCTCAGAAATCCCAGTACAAAAAGTAAAGTCAGAGGCCTTACTGGTGTGAATGCAGCGTAATAATTTCTCTCTCCGAGGTTAAGGTTAAAATCTTTCTTTTGCAACTTGAGTGTTTTGACCAAATAAGACTGTCCTTAGTGTTTTGACCTGCCATCCAGTATAAGCTGATTTCAGTCTCCAGCATCGAGCAGGTGCCTCCTTCCCTCACTCATCTTCATCTGTCCTCACTCCATCCTCTGGTACTGTTTGTTTCCAGCTCACTCTAAGGAGAACATTTTGTCCCCTTACATCGATCTTCTTGGAGAGCAGTCAGACCAGGACTTAATGTTTGGTCTGGTCACGATCGCAGCATTAGTTTCTGCTCATTGGTGCTCAGTCTTAATGTGTGCAGAGAAGCCTGACACCCTCAGCTGTTGAAGGTTCAGGCTGCTGGAACATTTTGTTTGAATATGACAATTAGGAATGACGACACATTAGATGTCGGCTGGCACAGCGCTGGGAGATTTCCATTTAGGAATAACTGTTGACCTAATGCTAAGATCAAATGATGTCCTGAGATGTTTCTAAATAAGGACCTGGAGGTCAGTACCAGTAATAGTACTCAAGTAGAAGTTCTCCAGAAGTCGTTCCGCTCAATGTTTAGGAAGAGGTTATACGACTGTTGTCAGAATCATCAGGACCATACTTCCCATGACCCTGATAACTTCCTGTAGTCAGGAGGACAGTAAATATAACTACTGTATTCTATGGATTAAACATCATCACTTTGTTGTAAATTCACCAGATTCAGTGAGTCCTCCATGCTGGTGTTAGCATTTAGCATTTAGCAAATGCTTTTTAAAATACAAAGGTTATTTATTAATCATAAATGAATAACATATATATAAATCACAATTAACATATCGTTAATTAATGTATAAATTATAATAAATGAATGCATTAATTTTAAAATAAATTATTCTATTTTTGAAATTAATTAGTTGATTATTTTATTTATTTTTTAAATTAATTAATGTTGTTTTTATTTAAAAAATAATGAGAATAAAGATGTTAAATATGACCAGCTGGACTTTTTAAAATAAAAGAGCTATTAAATAATAAATTAATTTATGTTATAATTAACATATAGTTCATGTATAAATTATAAGAAATTAATAAATGGATTTATAATAATATTTTTAATAAATTATTGTATTTTTTAAAGTAATTATTTAATCGATTTTTATTTAATTAATGTTATTTTGTATTTAAAATTGCAAAAATAAAGACTGGACTTTTTAAAATAAATTTTATATATTAATAATAACTTAATTTGTTATAATTTACATATAGTTAATTAATGTATGAATTATAATAAATGAATGCATTAATTTATAAAAATACTTTAAATTAATTACTGTATTTTTAAACTAATTATTTAATTTATTTTTTATTAATTAATGTTATTTTTATTTAAAAATAACGAAAATAAAGACTGGACTTTTTTAAATAAATTTTATTCATTAATAATAAATCAATTTTTTTTAAATTTACATTTAATTAATCAATATATAAATTATAACAAATGGTGCATTAATTTATAAAAAATATTTTTAAATAAATTATTGTATTTTCTTATTTTAAAAAATTTAAAAATAAGTCCAAGTGCTTTTTATGTAATCTGAAATGGACTTTATGTTTAATAAAAATGTTTTTTATTATTGTTTATATTATATTAATTGATTAACTATGATATGTTTATTATAATAAAGAAATGTAATTTGTTTATAATAAATGTATGTGTTATTTATGTATTAAGAATGTAAAAGTAGGATTAAAGAAAGAAGTCAGTTAACCTATTTAACCTCTATGGATCATTTACCTCAGACCACCTCTGTGCTTTTAAGCACCGCCTCACAGCATGACTGCAGACGCTTGTTTGAACTGAACTTATTCACTCTAGAAAGTATAGAAAACGTCCCAGTGACCTGTTCTAAACTGGAGCTCCTTCCTATACGTCCTATAGGGACATGTATACGTCCCTGGTGAGGCTGCAGTTCTTCAGGGAGCTGCCTCAAATACACGGAAACCAAAATTAGCCAACAGTTCTCAGAACTGTCATGGTGTTGCTGCACATTGTGATACTTTGAGTATTTGCACAGTGTTATATCATTGTTTGCTCAAAGAGCTGCCTCACATTTACACAGCCAACTCTCTCCTGCTGATGCAATGACCTGAAAGTCTGCCTTTTCACTCTTTCTCAGTCAGAAGATTTATTTTATTTATTATTGTTTTTACTGTGAGTGATTTTCTGACCGTATAGGAGGTCTGGGATTGTCTAAAATAGGTTTCTTTCTCTTTGTGGGGTGACATAGGAGTAAAAATAAAATGTCTCTGTGCCAGTTGAGCAAAGGTTACTCTGTTACCTAAGAAAACCTGTTTGCATTAGTCACGCCATGCAGTCTCGCTGAAACACGTTGGACTGCCATTAATCATGTTTTTCAAGGAAACTTTTTCCCAGGAGTCTGTGCTATATTTGAATTGGCTGTGCTCTCGGTGCAGAGTCCCTGGCACTGTGTGAACATGCATCTAAATCATCTGCCGTGACCCTGTCACTGCGCTCCACATCACTTTCCACTCCAACATCAGACATATGTAATTTAAAAAATGGCTAATTTCACGCTCGGCCTCATTATTCTGTATTAAGCTGAGTGAATTGCTCATGCATGCCCCGTGAACTGAAGATGACATAAAGGACATGCTTTCATTCTGTATGGTTGCATTCAAAGCCTGCAGATATAATTAGAATTTTCAGCGTTAAAGCTACGTCTGGGTGTTTTTCTTCAAAAAATGGAAGCAGCTGTGAATTTTTTTGTGTGCATAAGTTTGAATCCAAGGTGACTGTGCAGCAAACACACAGCACACATTGCTTGGGGGTCTGCAAGCACAACGGTAGACAATACACACAGTGTGCCAAATATGGAGGAAAACAAAGTCAAGTCGGTTTTATTTATATAACACCAAATCACAACAAAAGTTAATCTCAGGGCTCTTTTCAAGAAGAGCAGGTCTCAATCGACTCTTTATTCTACCAACCTTCCCCCATGAGAAGCACTTGGCAAGAAAAAAACTGCCTTTTGACAGGTGTGAATATGATTTCTGAGCGTTTGTTGCTGTTATCATGTTGAACTTCTTCCCTCAGCTGGTGAGGAAACATTTGTCTGACTGTCAGCAGGATTAGACACAAACTATTGGTGGACAGATTTTGATGGAATTTGGGTAGCAGGGAAGAAGTCATTCAATTTTGGGATGCATCTGGAAAAGGCTTTTTTCCCCACTGTTTTGAATGTTGCAAGATTTTTTTAAATTTTTTACCCCTTGATGGATTATTGTAAAATTCCTAAGGTGCATGAAGGATTGTGGGAAATGATCCCATTATAATCATGATTCAGTGTGACCCTTTGCTGGGGGCGTCGCCTTGGATGCTGACCTGTCATCGATATTGAAGGGTGTTAAATGAGAGAGGGGCTCTGGTTGGCTGACCTGTGTATGTACATACCAACAGGCATCAACATGGTGACTGATCGCCACTAATGGATCCCTATTTCATAGATTAACAACAGAGCTCATTTAGTTCATCACTGAGGATTGGATCAAATTTATAGATCTGATGCTATTGTCCATTTCAGAAAAGCAGAGCAATTAGGGGTAAAGCCCCGAGGCCAGATGTCAGAGCTCTGATTAAAAGCCAAGGAAGCTCAACTCACAGCGACATTAAACTGAATTATTCATCAGGAGCCGTGAGGCTGTAGTTCTGAACTCTTTTGTTCTTCATGCACTTCCTTTATAGCCCGAACCATGTAATCTTCTAATCCTCACATTGCTCTGCTTGGTTCCTCCTTTTCGCTTTACATCGAGAGCATTAAGGCAAAACACATTTCATCAGATCTCTGCAGATGTACGTCGAGTTGGACCTGAGCCTAAGAGGATTGTGGCCGTGTTTAGGCCGCGGATGTTCAACCTCGTATACGACAGGCTGCTGCTACGTTCCTCCACGCCGCAGAGATCACAACCCCAATTTCTTTACCTCATCAAGTTGCCATCTGGGAGTTATGGGTTAAAAGCTCCTTACTGCAAATTCTGACAAATTCCATCAGTGTATACATGAATGTAGCCTATAGCATGTAGTAAGTCATGTATGTCCATATAATTGCAGTAGTAGAGCTAATCCTGATTAAAAAGCTTGTTTTCTGACTTTAAGACTTCCCTGCTTTGCGTTTTGAGACAGACATGTAGACTCTTTGCTTCGGTGGAGGCCGTCTTTTTTTTTTGCATCATGTGTTTTATCAATAACTTCAAAAAGGAACATTTCGGGAAATTTGCTGTCTTTCATAGAGTTAGATGAGGAGAATAAAAAACAAACAACAACAACAACAAAAAAATGTTATAGCTTAGCGTAGCTGTTATTGCTTAGCTTAGTTTAGCTTAGCCTGAAGCAGCGGGAAAAGCTCTGAACTGATTTCCATGAAACCGTGGCTACATTCATCACAGGCCTCATTAATCAATTCCGATGTTTTGCTCCCATCAGATTTGGTCATCTCGACGGTTCACATTCATACAAGTGACCTGTGTTTAGCTCTAACGTGAACACATCTCTGCTCTGAAACGAGATGTACATCTGCACATTGACAGGTTTTTGCAAGAGTCATCTGCATCACCAAAGAAAAAAGAAAATCGTATATGTGCATTAGCTTAAAATGGAGATGCTAGCAGCAAACGTTTGTATGACATTTTGCTCAGGAGGACAGCAAACACTTTGTCAGATGTTCACAAACAGGTGACGCTCCCCGTTGTGGTCATCTCTCCTCTCTGGTTGTTTCGTTTCGTTTGGCTGTTTGAGTGTGGGCGGCCATTGATATGTGCTGTGCAGGATACTCCTTGTGTGCCGGGCGTTGACCAGTCAGTGGTCTGTAACGTTTCACGTGACCTTTGTAGAACCTGCTCAGCTCACTTGGAACCACAACGAAGCAGGTACTAAAGCAGTAGAACCAGGTACCCAATCCCACAAAGTGAAACCATTCGTTGCACAGTAGAAGAAGATCATTCTGTGTTTGGATGCATGTTCAACTCCAGTTCCTGTTCCGTGCAGGAAATCTTTACAACAAGCCTGTGTTTGTTTTATATGAATCTTGTGACAAATATTTCAAATCAACTCTAACAATCCCTTTACAAACCTTAATGCATGTCACCTGCTCGTGTCGGCTCGCTCGCTCTCTCTCATTGGATGATGGCTTTAGCCCTGAAACTCTGTGACATAACATCCCGGCTCAGAACAGGAGCACACGGGCTCGGAGACGGGGATTACAGCTCATTCTTCAGAGCGCTGGGTTTATTTTAGGGTCTGACTGGATAAAACAGGATTAGCATCACAATGAATCCCCAGGCAGTCAAACCCAGAGGTCAGCTCCTCTGCGCCCTTTGACATTTGAAATGTTTATAAATCCCCATCTGTGTTGGGATAGCTAAACATAGATTTGATCAGCTGTCATTCCAGTGAGGTGTCCATTTTTGATAAGTGCTATGCTTGTTTAGAAGGCCTGTCCTGTGGTGACAGTTTTTATCAGCGAGGGCGATTCCCCTGCATCCTCAGTGTTTTTACTGTAGCTCCTGATGCATGCTGGGTAAATGGTTTAAGCTACATTTTAGTTGTCGTTTTCTGGGAGCTGCTTTTCTTTCTTTCTTTCTTTCTTTCTTTCTTTCTTTCTTTCTTTCTTTCTTTCTTTCTTTCTTTCTTTCAAGTCTAGATATTAATTAGATTCATTAGATATTATATTTCTGAAATTTGTCATGAAAGCAAAAATCTTTTAAAATCCACGAGTCAGGGGTCGGAAGAGGATGAAGATGACGATGGAAAAAAATGTTTGGTTTCATGGGAATCTAGAATCTAGAGAGCATAAAGAATAAAAACAAATGACATAATAATCAATAATGTGTTTTACACAGAACAATAAAAGTCATGCTGAGGAGGAAACTGGCAGCTGACCAGCATGCAGCCTCATGCTGACGTCTCCTCCTCTGAAACAAACCATAGTTCCCTACGCCGGCCTCCGAGGAGCAGTTTGTTGCTTACATGTTTAGTTCAAGGGCCTCATTATGAAGGAGAAGAAGCTTCTCCTTCTCCACCAGGTCAGTCTTTCCATCAGCCTCCACTGAACACATCATGAGCTCAAAGCCCGAGGGCTCAGATTTGCTCCTATGGAACATAATAAAGCAGTAAATCAGTCTTCTCTGTTGCTGCTATCTTATTATATTGCGGATCTGTTGATGTCTTGGCTGTATAATGTTGTGTATTTAGTTTTATGGCACTATATAGAAATTCCTCTTAACTATGACATATAGAAGATATCTGTTGATTTGTTCAAAGCAGAGAAATGATCATTTATATGCAAGACATACAAATAAATGTTAAATATGAATGTGTGATAAATACAATTCAAATTATTTCGGCGCTTAATTTGTTTGTTTCACACACACAATAACCAATAATAGTGCTGCTGGATCGGTACAGAGGAGAGGTGACATCATGCAGCGAGGAGGATGAGGTAAAGATAAATATAAATCTATTTCATGTTAATATCTGTTAATACCCCAAATGGTTTTTATTACGTTATTACGTTCCATATGTCCTTTACAGAGTGGAGAACAGAACTGAGGAGACATGCTCTCTTTTTAAAAGCTCAAATTCACGCAATCAGTCGTAAATATGTAACCGACCAATCAGCATTCATTAGCAGAATGCTAGCAGTTTGTGGGCAAAATTGGCTTCCTTACTTCCTACTATATTTGCACAAATAAAATTGGGGCTTTTTTGTGTAGAAGTAGGTTTAAATGATTATTTGACCGTTTAGCTCCATTCATTCATCCGCTGCGCCCTATAGGTGAACTGCAGCTGATTTAACAGGGCCTGAACAGGCTTGTATGTAGAAAGACTGATTCAGCCTCATAGAGCCGCTAGCATGGCTGTTGATTCTTGTTAAAACACCAAAGTCTTTTATGACCTTCTGTGTCTGAGACTAAATTACAGTCCCAGCATTTTATGACTGACTAACCTCTGACATACCTTAAAGGGGAGACATTAAGGATTAAACACAATAATAAATTCATACTTTATAGCTTTGAGTGCAGCTCTGAGGAGGGAACAAGGTCCAACAAGTCAGGGGAAAAACCTGAAACAGAAGCTCTGTTGTCTTCAATAGTTCTAGTCTTTGTCTTTGAAGCAGCAGAGTCGTCCTTGTTTGGGTTGTGATCTCACAGAAGTGAATAAATCAGACTATAATGGACTCTTTTAAGGAGCTTTATGGTCTGACCTGCTCTCATACACTTTGACTTCCATCCACACACTTTTCCTAATCAGAGCTGATGTCATAGCAGCTGGGTGGACTCCACCTCGTTAATTATTGAGAGACCCATATTACGCATTAGCGATTAGATAAGGTTTATCTTTGAACTGTCCAGAGACGGTGCAATAGATTTACATTTCAATGGGTCTGGAATACTTTGGGGTTTAAAGCCTCTAAAATCTTTAAATTGTGCATTTTTCTCTCAGACATTTAATAAGAATGACTAAATAAGCAACAATGAAAATAAAAAAAATGTAAAACATCAGAGTTTGATAAAAAAAAAACTAATCAGGACAGGATTTGATTGGTCAGTCGAACCACCAGCTCGCATCAGGTTCTGATTCAAATCTTGCTTAATCCTGATTGGTGCACCGAAGGTATGCCACAGCATCTTTTTCCAACTAAACCCCGCCCACTTTAAACCAGCGGAGAATGTAGGAAAACTAGAAAACGTTCTAGAAACTAAAAACTAAAACTAGAACTAAAACTCTAAAAACTAGAGATCGAATACACAGTCTCTAAAATCTGAATAACAGGACAATAGTTTCCAAGTTAAACAATGTCATTTAAAAAAATCATCATACTGTTAAATATTTTGGTAAAATGTTTAAAAAGGTTCTATCTCGAAATGTTGAAGGAGGTGAAAAAGTGATCCAGAATCCACATCTGATCCTGGATCCACCAACAATTCTTCCTTCGCACAAAATCCACCCAAACACAAAAATTCATCGAAATCCAACGACAACTTTTCGAGATATTCTGATGACAAACAGACAAAATAAACAAACATGTTTGGTAAAATTAACTCCAGCTGACGGAGGTAAAAAAAAAAAAAATCACTACAAGATTTAAAATCCAACATCTGGAAACACAAGATTTATTATCTTGTTTTGAAGATTTTTTTTTTTTTTTTACTATTTCTTTTTTTTTTTCTAGACTGGAAACCAACTTATTTTAAGATTTCTTGACATGTAAAATCATCTTTCTGCATGGACAGATAATTTCACTAGAATAAAAACATTTTTATTTTTTTTAAATTTCTTGTATTTTAGCTTCTCTTCTTTGCAGTGCCGACATATCTTGTGTAAAATAATCAGAATATTGTGTTGTGTTATTTGAGGATCGCTCATAATAACAAAGAAGTAAGAAAATGATTGACAAATTAACTTCGTAGGACCTTGGACGTTTGTGTGATAAAGTCGATGTTGTCATGTCATCGAATAAATCAGATTTTTGACACAAAGTTTGGCAGCCGGGTGCCCTGGCCTCCTATGACTAACCTCCCGTTTTTAGCTTATTAATATTATGAGTTATTTATTTCAGTCATGTCATCTTCTAAAATAAAGAACTGTTGCTCTGACTTGGAAGCTCTGACCCGTCTTCTCAGGTTCAAGAACCTGTAGTCACCTTTACCTCCAGTTAAAACGATTACAGTGATGATAAACTAAATGTCTTCATATCTGCCAGACGCCACTTATTGCTCCAAGAGTCTCTTCGTCAGGATAACGGCCTCGATTATTGATTAACAGTCTGACTATTTACTGTGTGCACACTTGTGCAGGGCAGCCACAGTGTGGGATGCACTCAGCATGTGACTGGCTGCTAAATTTGATTTGAGGCGTCCTGTAAGTGGAGGCTGTCTACGAACACAGCTGCACACCTGGAGGCCTCAGAACACTGCAGAGAGTCGAAGCTAAAGCCTTTTACATACCTGAGCTATCTAAACCCAAATCATTCCAAATCTGAGGAGATTCTCGTGGTCTGACTCATCAAACCAATCAACAGAACTCTCAACCTGCTTCCTTGAACATGCCAAATTATGAAAACCAGATCCGAGCCACTCCTTGGACTCACGTGCTCCTCATTGTATCTCCCTTAAAACCATCAACAGTGGTTCTGTTTTGGTTTTGCAGACTCGCCCACATCAAGGCAAGCTGTGATTTTGATTTAAGTGATGAAGACACAGTTCCTATCTGCCTGAGAGAAAAAAAAGTTGTGTGACTTTTTCTTTAGAACTCACGAGAAACGAGATAAGAATCATTCTGAGGACTGAATTAAGCATGAAAAGATCTCGACAAGCTCGTTAATACTTTGCAGGGCGATGATTGACGGACTTTGGTCCTGAATTACCTCCCTCACATCTCTTTCTGAGAGCTGCACATCAATGCTTCAGATATATCTGTCAAATATTAACAGAGTGCTGTGCAACGCCAGAGGCTCTGCTCCCTCTATCAGGGTTTTCTAAGATAAACCGTCTCAACCTGTCGCCTTATCTTTAAAGCTCATCGTTTATGACTCTGTAACCGGTGTGGCTGCATTACAGTCCATGCATCTGACCTAAAAGAGAAAAAAAAAATCTTTTTCTTAAAGGAGCAGAGACTGAAAAGTCAAGCTAGAAGTGTGGGAAAACTTTGCTACATAACTGTGGAGTTCATTCTTTGCATTGAGGCTCGCAGATGTCAGATAAGAACAACAGCAGAGTTTCACTGTTGTTGCTTCAGGCGAGGAGGTTTGAAAAGCAAACGTTCTGCATCATTTTTATCTATGATTTTCTTTGAAATACCTCAAAACAGTGAATTTGTCCTCATGCAAACTCACATTTATTCAGCGCCATTGCAAATCCTGTCATTGAATATTCTCTGCAGATTAAGACCATTAATAAAACTACTAAAGTGGCCTGTAATAAAAACCCGCTCACACAACAGATTGTCATGATTATTTTTTCTTCTTCTGAAAGATTTTCTTGAGATTGACGGCATTGGTTTTTACAGTTTTACTCTCACTTTTCACCGGAAACAAGAGCAGATGTGGTTTACTGGTGACATTTAACACTCTTTCACACTTACACAGCTTGTACTTCTTCCTTTACCCAGTGGAAAGTAAGGCAGAGGAAGATAGAGCTGCTACTAATGAAAAACTGTATTTTTACTGTAATAAACTTCTTGGTAGTTTCTGTAAAAAATGCTTCATGTTTTATAAGAAAATCTCAACCCGTTAAGTTGTTCCTGCAAAAATGAATGAATTGGTGTTAAATTCACTCAAATGAAGTACAACTACTGCAAAATGCATGTGTGTGTGTTGCATCTACAAACATGATATGATCGCGCTCCAGCATTTCTTACTTACACAAGCTCATAGTTTAGAGTCATGTGTTCGGAATTTCACTGTCATATGAAAGCAAAAGTAATAAAAGAGTCGCTATGTTGAAAGAAAAGATTGATAGTTCTGTGTTGTAGGTTTATGATACGTCAGTAAAGTATTTTACATTATTGTACATAGTTTGCATATCAGAGTTCTGAGTGTGATTTACTTTAAAGCTAAAAGTCAAACGTGTTGCTAAACTGTGGCCAAATTCTTACATTTCAATGCAGAATGTTGACATTTTAAACGTTAAATGCACATGTTCATTCCTTCGAACACAAAAACCTCATTAGGTTTCATGAGGACCATTGATGACATCATGATGGTAATTCCTCTATGTTAAAATGTATATTTTCATATAGATTTTTGCCTGAACAGTATTTTTTTTCAGCAGCAGCAGATGTATGGTGCTGTTAGTAACAGTGGGATTAGCAAGAGTAGCTAATATTGTTTATTTTACAGCACAGTTCATACAAGCAGCAGGAATTTAAGAAAGAACAGAGCTTTGAGTCATGAGGGCCGGTGCACCAGTAGACCAGTAGACCAGTAGACCAGTGCACCAGTGTGAATTTTTCCACTGCCGTCAGTGAACTGTAGACAGCGTTTCTCGGTGAGAACCAGCAGTGGACCTGTTCCAGTTTTGTTGCATACCTCGTATGACAGCCATGACAACTTGCTCCCTTCAGACAGGAGAGATGATTCGTAGCTTCAGCTTAAAGGCTCCGGCTGTCATTCGTAAAACTGGTTTGTGGGCCACAGAATGCATTGTCCAGTCTGCTGGCAGCATATGTTAAACGTTGTTTCCTCATACCACCTAGATGCACAACAGAGCACCGCAGGAGGTCCTTCCTGCCTGTGGCCATCAAACTCCACAACTCCTCCCTCTGATTTAATCACTTGATTTTACACCTTGGACTTTAATTAGTACTGGCTGGCACTTTACTGGACATTACACTCTGTAACTTACCTTACATTTGCACATTTGTCTGTTTTGCACTAACTTATTCATTTATTCACTTGTACATTGTTCATTACATTCATTTAAATTTGTTCATTTATATATTCTAGCTTTCTATTCACGCTTCCTTTCTGACATTTTTCAAGGAGAATCTGTAGCGAACCGATTTCCCCGCAGGGATCAATAAAGTATTTCTGATTCTGATCTGATTCAAATCTAAGAAGTCGTCGTTTTGTTGTTGTTGTTGTTTTTCTCTGGTTAGAAATGCAAACATTAATTCCTAATTTTATGGTATTGTGTCATGTAATAATGTGATAAACCTGTACAAAGCTAATATGCTGATGTTTAGCAGGCCATCTTCTTGTAGCATGTTAGCATGCATCACTTTGCAATCAGCGCTGACACAAAGGGCAGCTGAGGCTGATGGGAATGTCTGTAGTTTTTCCGATATTTGGACAATCTGAAATGGGAAACATGAACATCTGATCCAGATGTTTTTGTGGCAAAACATCCAATCGCTGTTGAGACATTTTGCTCAGAGCCACAAGATTTGTCCTTTAATCAATGAGTCAGTAGAGAAAAGCTGTTTGTTTTGTTATTTTTAAACACATTTTCTGTCTCAAATGTGACGATTTGATGTTTTTCTTTGTCATATATGACACTAAACTAAATTTCTTCAGAGTTTTACACTGATCTGTCACCTGTACAATGCTACTAAAAATGGACTGCGTCACATTTTCTTCAATAATAAGGCTAAAACCACACTGGTTTCTTAAAAAGAAGTGTTTTATTTCCTTTTTTAACAAAGCCCAATACAGATTTGAAGCAAAACTTGGGGGAACACTGGTAAATCTCAATCCAATCATCACCATCATCTCTGGGGACACCCACAAAAAGATGAGCTTCAGATTAAAAAAAGACACCTAAAATAATCATCGATCCCAGGTTTGGGTCAAAGAAATAATGGTACATGTTCAAGAACTATAAAAAAAAAAAAAAAAATTTAACAATAAGAAACAAAAAGTTCAAGTCAGCAGCTGTTGGGGAGATTAATAAACTTCTAATAAAATAAATGTCAGATCTAATATCCGTGACACTGGCTTTGAAAGAAGCAGTAAAATCAAGGATATATGACCGTTGCTACCATGCTAAACATTTTAATCTTGGGTGAGTATTCGGTCAGATACACATTTTACACTTTGAACTGTGTACAGCAGCCTGTTTAAGCAGGACAACAGTTCTGACATGAGGGGGCTGAGAATAATATGCAAGAAATTAATCATTAAATGAGCTGAAAAATGTCTTCAATGTTCGTTTTTTTTTTTAAACAGTATTTTTCTCAAATCAGAAGACATGAAATGTCTTGTTTCTTCTGAGCCTGTTTGAACACGTGAAGACTTTTTTTGTTTTTTCAGAAAGAGCCAAAGATGGAGATAATTAAGAGTCAAATTTGGCATGAAAATGGAAGCAAATAAATCAAAATGACATTGAGTTAAAGTGTTTACAACTAATTTGTTACACAAAGATCTATTCGACAGTTGAACTCGACAGACGTGCTGACAATGAGCACATTGTTTTTTGGGGGGTGGGAATAAAAGTACCACATCTAAATCATCCAATGGCAGGTAGAGCTAGGGTTGTAAAATACATCATTAATGGTGGACACGTTTGATCTAATTTAATCATCTGTGACAAATTGGTCGTTTTTGGTGGCCTGAAACGCTGAAAAGCGTCATTTAACATGTTTTCCAGTAACCAGTCCACTGGTTTTAACGTGCAGGGACCACTTTGAGTCGTGGACTTTGTAAGAGCTAAAATTAAAGAACGTCGTTGAGCTGCGGCTTCAACTGGCATGTCGTCCTAAATCTGAAATTACAGACAGATCTGAAATGAGCTGATCCACCTATGTAAACAGTGATTTTCTGATACAGAAAAATACTAAGTGGACAATGTATATTGATCTCTAATAACAATATCCATCGGTTGAAAACACCAGCCTGCTTTGATATATTCTCATGTGGGAACATATATATTTTATAACAAAATAAATCTATACTGTTGTTTTCGCGGTGATGGCTGACAGGGGGGGGGGGGGTCGTACAATCCCATCATCCCGTGCTCTGAGTGCTCAAAGCGTCTCTCGACAAAGAGGTGCATGAAGGCTGGACTCTGTAAGAAACTCGTGACTGAAGCAGCTCAAACACTCGAAAAGGCTCTGCCTGAGAAGAAGTTTGACGTGAAGACTAATAAAATACTCATCTTTTCCATATTTATACCAGCTGTTAAAGTCATTTATAATAAAGTGTATGTCGCCATTATTATCTTAAAAAAAAAAAAAATCATAAGCAGGTTTCTTTACTGTATCTTGGCATTTCGACATAAAATATCCTCTTGGATATTTACACAGGAAAAGATACTTTTCAAGCAATAAAACAAGCTTATATTGTTGGTTGCAACAGAATAAAACACAATTCTGAAGAAATAATGGAGAGAATTGCATAGCAGATCAGAATAGAACTAAACAGGAACTGATCCTTTTTGGTATGGTGCACTTTGATTCTTGACTTTGTACATTTTCACATATGTACATGAAATACTAAGTCCATTCATAGTTTCACCTGCCCTCAGTAAAGATCAAGCTAACTTCTGCACTATAATGCTCGACAGTGAGAAGGCAGGATGCAGACGACTCGTCTTCTCCGCTCTTCTGATAAAAGTCCATAGGAGTCTTTAAAAAAAAAAAAAAATTAAACTTTGTTTAAAAAGTGCCATTTTGCTACATTTATCAGCTGACCCATGGTCTGCTACTGAACAGTTAACACAAATACATGTGTTGCCCCCCCCACCCCACCCCCCCAACATCCCAAAGTCACACAGTTTCCTGATTCTATGAGTTTTGGTCACATGGACAATCACACATACTCACACAGCCAACATACACAGAAACACTTGTGCAGAAACACACGCACACACAAGTAGATGACGTGAAAGGAGAGAACAAAAGTGGAAAAAAAACAGAGTTGTGGCCGGTGGGTATAGATCCATCTGAAGAGTTTAGACATTCCCGGCTGGTAAAGCTTAAAGAGAGAACGAGCACCGTTGGGGAAAAGGCCTCAGATGTCCTCTGCTGGGGGAGTTCAGCAGGTTTCCGCTCGATTCTGTGCTCCCACAAAAAGCGAAAGAGAAAGAAATCTACATTCAGGCTCGAGGTCAGGGAAAGTCTCTGAAAAGTTTCAGGCTTTACTGCGTCTTTTTCCTCCCATAACAAGTCTGAGCTGGGCAAACGGAGCCTTTCTTCTTTTTAAAAAAATCACAGAGTCCGATGACGTGTTATCTCCATCTCCCATGAGGCCTTGTTCTTGTGTCCGTGTGGAAACATCCGGGTCCTCACCGTCTCTGCTGGGCGTTGACTGGGTACGCTAGCGTCACATTCAGAGAGTCATTGTGCTGGACCAAAGACGTGTGCTGGTAGTGAAGTACGAGTTCTTTTAGAGAGTTGTAAAGGTTGTACGGCTCGGCGAAGCCGTAACCTGAGGGGGTCTTGTTGATGACGCAGTGCTTCACCTCACCGTCGACACTGTGAAGAAGAGGAGGAGGAGGACAACGGTCAGTCTGTTACGAGTCTGCAGGTCTGAGTTCTTTACCGATTAAAACTGCTCGCTTTAAAGAGGAGCACATATGAACAAAGAGGTTTTTATAGACGTTAATGTTCCTCCTGTTCAAACCCGATGTTAAGAAATACCTTTCTGACAATCTTTCAATGAGCGAATCCTCATTTCATGCAGGAATGTGAACTTAATATGAGGCTTCAGCAGACTGTTAGTCAAGTTTTTACAATGAAATGTGCTCTTTACGAGTGTTTCCTCATTGGATTGTAAAACAAAGAGGGAATTTTATATCCACTTCATTCAAAAACGTTAACTTCTGGATTCGTGCGGATTTTTAAGAGCACAATTCGAGCACTTCTGAGGTACGTAAACCAAATACTTCCAGTCTCTAAAAGCCTTTATCAGTATGAACAGGAGGAAAGATGACAAACATCCTGATACGTACACAACGCTGCAGGCGTAGCATCCTGCTTTGCTGCTGTCTCGAACCAGGAATGTTCCGTCTCTCTTGCCCTGGAGCAGAGCCTCCGCTTTTAGCCGGTTGATGTTGCCCAGTTTCCAGGAGCGCTCGTCGTGGTGAGGAAGGTCTTCGTCGTCATCCACCATCGAATATTGACTGCAGAAAAACATACACAAACGTTAAGTCATGAGCTGAAAGGGTATTTCTTTGACGTTAATTTGTTGTAACAAAAATGGACGCTCACTCTTCGGTGTTGTCGTTCTTGATTCCGAGCCACTCGTTGAGTTTCTTCTGTCGGACTCCCTTCTGGGTCAACCACCTGACAGGAGAGGCAGCGAGCGGACATTAGAAACCAGGTCAGATTTGATTTGCTCTCCGGGGGAAGCTTGGAGTTTCAGAGGAGTGCTGTACTTACATGAGATACTGGTCTCTGGTCTTACGGAGCTGGATGAGGTCTGGCTTGATGCTGTTCATCCTCTTGTCGATCTCTCTGTAATCTGCCGCCTGCTTCTTCAGATCTTCCTCCAGTCGACGTTTGCTGTCGACGATTTCACTGATCCGGGACTTTAGCTTCTCGTAGTTGCCCATGATCCTGAAGGCAACACCGGAGGACGGATGAGTTTTGTGCATATTTACATTTTTGTACGATCTGTGCTGCTGGAGCTTCTTTGACCTCGGCGTGTTCTTACCTCTGTATCTCCTTGTCGTTGCCTTCTCTCCTGAATTTCTCGATATACTCCTTGCTGTACCGCTCTTGTGTTTGGCATTGCTCCTCAAATATCTTTATAGTTTCATTAAAAGCCTCAATAGCCGTTCTTTTCATTTGGATTTCCTGGAAGCAGAGGCACAGCATTTAGTGTTTATCCTCCAAACACAGCATGAAGACTCTTGAGCGACTGTGGGCAGTACTCACTTGTGACGTTCTGGTGTATTCTTCGTACAGACGGTCGTACTCTTTGTTCTTCTCTTGGTACTGCTGGTGGTACTCGCAGAGCTTCCTCCCCACAGCTTCAATGTTGTCTTCTTTCACCACCTGATCCTGAGAAAGTGAACCGAGATTTTAAAAAAAGTTGGAGGTGAATTCCTCGGAACGTTAGCGTTGTAAATGTGCTAGTTTATGACGAAGCTGACGCCTCACCTGCTGGTGTTTGGAGACTGGATACAGCAGCTTGACGTCTAGCTTAGGGTTGTACTGCGCCAGTGACTCGTTGCGATAGTGGTTGATGAGCTCGACAACGGAGCTGAAGGTCAGCGGGTCTGAGAAGCCGTACTTCCCATCCCGATGGAATATTTTTATGAGCTTGTTGTTGCCTCCTTTCCTGTAGATGACATACACAAACAAACAAAAAAAATGAAGCGACAAATCCGGTTAAACTAAAAGCTAAAAATAACAAAAGATGGTTGATAAGAGAAAATAGTTTCAAACTGAAATAGGAGGAAGGAGCTCACCTCAGAGTCAGAGTATAATCTCCGTGCATTTTCGTAGAGGCGTCTCGCACCAAAAACGTACCGTCCGCAGTGTCCCTCAGTTTCTCATTGACCTCCTCCCTTGAGATGTCTCCCCAGTACCATTCGGCGTCTTGCAGAGCCATGTTGTTGTTCATACCGTTGTTAGTCACAGATGTGGGTTTGGGTGGCTTTGGAGGTAGAGCTGTGAGAAGAGGATGAAGAACTGCATGTAAATGTGCTGCGATTACAGCCTCTATGTGCTTACAGCCTATTTTCTTCTCAAGCTTCTTTAAAGCCACAGAAAATAGAAAATGATAACCAACATGGCCTCCGCAATATTGCCATACATTTATTTGATCGTTTTTGTAGATGTCTGGATTCACAATCTCTGTCTCTCACTGCTTTCCCCCCCATTGATCAAAAGGGGGCTGAAAAAAACACCTCCTCCTCTTCGACAGGGAGGCGGTCAAACGGTGAGGCAGTGGGAGGGGAAATGACCGGTGAGTCAGGGAGAATGAATTTCATTCAAGAAAAGGAGATATCTATTGATAATACACTGTGGAGTGGGTGTTAGAAAAAAAATACTGAACATTTCTTTCAATAAGATAGCAGGACACAAAAGGTTAGAAAAGTAAACACCCAGCTGAACATAGATTCCCATGAAGATTTTGAAGGCAGATAATTATCAGACTCCTTATTTAGAGGCAGACTATTCCATCTCCATTTCCTCTTGCATCACTGCGCCTGTGGTGATTTTCTTTTAATGTGATAATCAAGTGATGGGAGCTGGATCTACATTTTAACTGCTGTGGAGCTAACAAAAAACCCCTTAAATCTGCAGCGGCTGCTGACAAGCTGACACAAGCTGCAGCAGAGCGGAGGTAGCCAGCTATTTTTAACCCACAAATCTGCACTGCCTTTGTTCACTCCCTCTGCATTAACAGGCTTTCTGCTTCATTGAGACCAATACCACCGTTTGCTGCTGCCAGAAAATTGTGACACGGCAGAAAAACGCAGAATTTCCAATCTGTGCAAAATGCAGCCAACCAGTTCAGCCACAACACATGGTTCCCTGCTGCACTTCTCATCTGATCCATTTCTGCTCCACACTTCTAGATTTCTTAGAACCACTCATGTGGACAAACCAGTCTTGACAGTTTTTAGCAGACGACTGAGCTTCCTTTACTTGACTGAGTGCAAAAATCTCCCTAAGCAGGCACAAAAATAATGTTTTTTAGTTGTTGTTTTTATATATACGACCACCTAAACATCCATTTGAAAAAGCCATTAAAAGGCAGCCTGCTCAGTAACGTGTTACATCACTTACCACAGCCAATCACATGGGGGGGTCTGCCATCAACCACTCCTGCATCTTTCATTTCCTGACAGCGATGAGGTCATTCTGAAAGCATCACCTTTTATTTCCCTGCTTCTTCGCGACACTGCAGCTAAACTAAAACCAGCCTCTGAGCGAAATCCAGCATCGAATCCTTGTGTGCATCCATCTCAAAAATCAAACGTGCAGCATCTCTCCTCTAGCCGAGGGGAAAAAAGGACCTGCAGCCTGCTTCCATGCTTCTCCTCTGTCATCCCCTCTCCCTCTTCTTTCTCTCTCTCTCTCTCTTTCTCTCTCTGGCCACCCGCTCTCCTGCAGGTTGCTCAGCCCCTCCTCTCTGCATTTGTCGTGCGGCGCTTTAGTCCGTCCCACTTCTGGCACTCAGACAAAGCCAGCTCTGCTGCAGCAGCACGTACGCAGCTAAATTATAATGCCTGGCCCCGGTCAGCAGCACCCACAGCTCCAAAATACGCCCGTAATCCTACAGCGTGACACAGATAGCGCCCTTAATTTCCTAAGTGAAATTAAAATGGACCTAGTTCTTGGTAAGGTGTAAGGATTTAAGTGGGACAGTTGTCGGCCTTCTAGGTTCGAATAAGGAACTGTTAACAAGTAACAAAACTGAAACACATTAGCTTCAAATCCTGTTTATTACAAGTGGGTTTTTTTTTTTTAAGGGTGTGAAATAAATGAGGCTGAAAATGACTCATCAATCTGACTGTCTGCAGTGTTTAAAATACTTGATTTATCTCAACCCTGTTCCTGTGGCCATTCACTTACTACAGTGAAGGTTCCAGGCCATCTTCACCAACATTTACCAACTTGTAGAGTTTCATTGCCGTCTCTAAGAGTAGAAGGTGAAGCTGTTCGCTGACAGCTACGACTAAAAGCTAAAAAAAAAATAAAAAAAAATCCCAAAAAGACCTTTTACTCTATTTGTATTTGTCTTATTCTACCTGAGCTAAAACACTAAACCAACGAAAAAAAAGATGTAGGGCATCAAACTTACGTTGCAAGTTGTGCATATTTTGGTGAGTCAACGATCTCTTCTTCGTAGCTTCTTTTTTACTCCCAACAGGTAAATTAAATCCAGTTAGTGAGTTAATTTCAAGTCCTCCAGTAAAGCTCCATATCATAGTGTGTGTGTGTGTGTGTGTTTTTTTATTCTTAAAAAGGCTGTAGCTTTTGTGTGCTGCTTAAAGAAATCCAGGTAATCCTCTCGCCGCGAGGCAGGTGCAGGTTCAGTTCCTGCTGGGACTGAGGTGAAGTCTCTCTCTCTGCGAGGCTAAGGCCTGCTCGTGTGCAGGCAGGTTGTTAATGATTAGCGGGAGCTGCTCTGGTGTCAGTGTTGCCTGTTCTGAGAGCAGCCACTCGTGCCAGCCAGTGTATGTGTGTGTGTGTCTGTGTCTCCGTCTCTTTGGTCACTCCCTCCCTCCCTCTCCCTCTCTCTCTCTCTCTCTCCCTCTCTCTGTTTGTAAAGGAGGAGGGCAGGAGGTATTCAGTCTTATGATTAACTTGCAAAGTTTCAAATATTTGCTGAGCTAGGCACTTTGAGGCAGGGCGGACATGTGGAGATCCAGGCGGAGAGGGAGGACGGGCGGAGGGGGGGGGAGGAGAGTGGCCCTAGAAACTGGAAGCAGCCCTCAGTTAACAAGAAGTGCTCTGTGGAGCGGGGCCGACTTTCCAGCCAACCAAATCTAAGTGGGCCTTTTGTCGCTTACTTAAAATAGGCACGCAGTAACTGGGAGGAGGCACACGGGTCAGTCACGGAAACACATGTACATTCTCTGCATACGTGTTTACAAAAGTAGGCTCTTCTTCTCTTCTCGAGAGCCTGTTGTCATCTGTGGGAGACAATTTAAAAAACTTTGCGGGGAACTGAATGTTGGATACGTAAAAAAAAAAACGACAAAATGAACATGTGCCAAAAATTTTGTTATTTACGAAACCTTAAAAATCAACTTGGGAGTTATCTGCATGTTGGTCAGCCTAATATCCCGCCCACTACACGCCCACATTCAATCATAAATGGTCAATACAATACACCTCATAATGGATGATGCATAGAAATGAGCCTGATCGATGGTTCTTTACAGTGAATCCTGTCCGACACAGACATGTAGGAGCTGGTGGGTTAGGTGGAGGTTAGACAACACATACGTATTATTATTAATTCTTCCTTTCACGCAGTCGTCCAGCAGTATGCACGAGTGCCGCAGCAGTATTTACTGACTGTTATGCATCTTTCCCATATGATGGAGTCTCCACCAAGAAGGTTTGTGTTTTCACCGGCGTCTGTTTGTTGATTTGTTTGTCTGTTAGCAGGACGACACAAAAACAACTGGATGGGTTTTGATGAAACCTGGTAGGAGGGTTGGGCGTGTAAGGAAGAGGGAGTGGATCTGGATCAAGGGGCAGATTCTTTTTTGAAGATTTGGAAAAAACAACATTTTGGCTACGTTTTGAACATTTTGCTCATTTACACATGAACAACTCGACTGATTACCATGACACTGGGTGAAAGGGTTGGACATGTGCCAAAGAAAGTACCGCTGAGTTTTGGATTGGATCTAGATCGGGTTTTTGGGCAGCCATTTTTATGACCCACATGTCTTGACAGTTGGGCGTTGGTGGAGGTTTGTGCTCTATTGAGAACCCTTATTTAGTTTTGTTCTGGTGAACTTGACCTATATTATGAATGAGACTTATAATGAAGGCCATGGAGCAATGACTGTGCAAGTCCTGTCAATACCTGTATTTCCAGACTTCATTCAATCCATGTGTGCAGGCATTGAAGGTGTGACGGGTGAGGTGACTGCTGTCATGTTCGCTGCAGCCATTTAACACACAAAAACTACGTGAAAACTGAAATTTCTGAGACAGTCTTGATGAAATAATGAGCATAATTTGTGGAAGATTTGATCTGTCGTATCTTTTCAAATTAAAATTTGCATATAAAATACCTGCGGCTCACCAGAAGTATAAGTAACGCTGCTGGTTTGGATGTTCATGATAATGTGGCTGTGTATTTAGTTTGGTATTAAGTGAAATTATCCTCATCCAGTCTTTCCTCAAGTCACCACCTCATAATCTGCACTGCCAAATTTCCCCGTGTCCAAAACATTCGTGCCAGGTCAGGGTCACGCATTTCCTTTTTCAAGTTTTTTTAATAGAAATCCGAATTTATGTTTAGAAAGTGGCGACGTTATAAACAAAGTGTGGCATGTGTGACTGGGTTGCGTGTAAAAAAGAACTAAAGTGCAGGGTTAGTGTGTTGCCCGTCTGCCCATCCATCCATCCCACTGCCAAAGTGCTCCCGCAGGTGCAAATTACCGACAGCTGAGAGTGGCTCATGCACAGGAACATTATAAATAGCCCTAACAGGTAATAAAATGTTTAAACAGCCACAACCAGCGCTGGGCCTCTGAGCCAGCCAACGACGGCGCTTTTAACCCGAACTGTAAAAACACGACTGCCACGCAACGCGCTGCAGTCACTCACCACCAGACTAGCTTCATATATGCAGATCACCACTGCAGCCGCCATGAAAACGGACTTTGTGCAGCTCTGTGTTTAACATATATTCAACTAAAAACATCAGCCGTGAAAAAGAGGGCCTTCGGTCACACACCAGCATTCAACCGTTCATCACGGCTAGTTTTTTAAAAGAACCGACAAAACCAACACTATCACTGCACAATTTATTAACCTTAAAAAAACAAAACAGACTTTACTGTAATTGTTTCTCAATCCTCCTTAACAACGCTGCAGCCTTGATTAAAAACGTGCCTGTGTCACCGTTATGTTTACAAAGCAGGAAATGTGCTGCAGCTAAAATTCATGACAAGCACAGGATTAAACAGTAGTAACCTGCTTTAGCCATGTCAGTATTTATCTCCACTGTGTGCCCTGTGGTCCTCTACAACTGCAGCAGTTGTAAGTCTCAACACCTTTCTTCCGGCTATTAATAGCTCGGGGCCTCTCGGTGTTCAGTTAACATTCTGCAGAACACATCCACGTTCTGCATCCAGTAATGAAGGCTACACAAAGTCCTTACAAAAGAGCATCAATGCAACTGATCAGCTTTGACGTGTGAATGAAATAAATAATATTCTGTGCTGCTGGGATGCTAAACAGCGTCGAAAAGGTTTGCAGATGATGCGAGTCAAAAATAAACGTAGTGAAATACCTGGAGCTGATTGACTTTCACTCCATTCACTGGTCACCAGAACCTCAATGATCTTGATGTGAGCATCCAAGCTGGGTTCACAACTGTGGAGAGCGAGGGGAAAAAAAGAAATTAAATTAAGTCTGTTCTAAAGCCCCAGTGACAGTCTCTGCTGCTCTGTGCTGCTTTCAATCTGATGGTAATTCAGGCTTAACTGCTTTAATTGCTCAGCACAGCTGGTAAGTAGAAAAGCTCCAACCTATATCCGTGTACAGCTGAAAAAAAAGCCACGAGTGACAGACTGTGTGCGCTCTTGTGTGCGCTTGCCTGAAATGTGTCTGCATGTTTGAGAGTCTGTGTGCCTCAGTGTTGCATGACTGAGCCTGCACACTTTGTGTGTCTGCTTGCCAGAGCGTCTATCTTTGACACAGTATGTCGCAGCGAGGCACGATCCGCGGCTGCTCTCTGACACCCACCTGGCAGCCTGTTGTCTGAAAAACACAGGGCTGAAGATCTCGCCCAGGGCCTTGGCACTGAGCAGGTTCTTGGAGCAGTTTTGGCACACCCTAGAGAAATGCCTTAGCAGAAAGTGGAGAGTTAGCCAGTATTGGGGGGGCAGGCTCGGGGTGCTGGCAATGCGACGTAGCAGCTGGGCACATTCCTCAGGATTCACCACCTCTGTTGGAACAGATGAGAAAAGGGGATGTCAGCGAGAACGATGCAAAAAAAAAAAAAAAAAGTGAACCAATGCTGAGGCCTTACTCGGTCGAAGAGGAGAACAAAATGAAAGAAAGAATGAGAGAGATGGAAAAAAAAAAATTATGTGCAGGTACATCTGGAAACCACAGGGAGATGTGAGGTTGGCAGTATGAGTAAGGTACACTAGCAGCTGATTGGCTGCTTGGAGATGGTAGAAGATAAACTTGCAGACTTGTTTTAGTTCCTATTAACCGCAGATATCCTGTTTCTGGCCTTGTGGCAGCCAGAGAATGCAGAGCTACAGAAAAGTGTGAGGTGTGAGAGTTTTGTGTGTGCTTGCACACAGGACATATACAGTTGAGAGAAAATGACACATTTTATGTAGTTTAAAAAAAAAAAGAAGAAAGAAATAAGATCACGTGAAGACGGAAAGAAAAGTCGTCACCAGGACTAAAGGGTTCTGACGTCTTGTGGTTTTGTGTTCAAAGTACTGAATGTTCAATGACTTGTCGGGGTTACACTAAGTCAGCACTTCTGTTTTTAGTGCGCAGATTACAAATGATCACAGAGTCTGCTGCTGTTCTCACCTTTTGCAGTGTGGACCATCTGAGCATGTATTGCGGTGGGGATGATGGGCTGGGGGAGATCCTGCAGGTACCTGAGCAGACCGTCACACAGGACCGGCAGCTCCAACTGATCCAGGTCTGCTGAGAGAAGATCTGGAGTGTAAATGAAAAACCCCCCGAAAAAAAACACACACACACAGAAACGGCTTGAACACGGAAATTCCTTCCAGAACTAAATTATAACGGCAGTATCTTCACAGAACTTGGCCTTGTTTGCTCTTTTTAACATACTGTATATGCACAAATGTAACTCTGTTTCAGTCCCTTCACACACATACATCCATACATCACAAGTAGCGTCTGTAGCTTTTTTTTGATAGAAAAGATAGAAAATGATAGAAAAGCAACTCACCACAATCAAAATACTGTCTGACTTCAAGTCCACCACCAGCAGTAAAAGTTCGATATAAAGTGGGGTTATCCAGCCCTGAAAAGTATCAGGAGATGTAAACCATTATTCGCTGACATAAGTAACACTGGACTGTTTTGTTCTATGTGAGTGCATCTGAATGTCAAGGTGGGAGACTTTCTTCGGTCAAGCTCACCTTTCCTCTCAATAGCCTCCAGCAGTCTGGCCAGCATGGGTGGAGAAGTCTCTGGAAGGGAGAACTGCTCCGTCAAGTCCAGCAGACAAAAGCCTGGAGGAGAGAACGGATAACCAAGGTAAAAAAGAGTAAAAAACATGCGTCCTACTTTTCTTCACTGGCTCACTTCTTTGTCCTGCGATGCTTTTCCTGAAACGATGATGAATAAGTTACCGAGCTACCCCCACAGGAGTGGACAGAAAAAACCTACATTACACCATGTAAATGGCACAAAGTTGCATAACTTCCAGTGACTGTTAATAGAATTTATCTGCAACCAAACAATGCTGTCAAACATGCACTAAGCATGTCAAAGACAACTATTCATTACAATGTGGTTATTAGCAGTCGGGCTGCAACTAACAATCATTTTAATTACCACTAAACCTTCTGATGACTTTCTTTATTAATTGAGAAATTGTTAATTCTGTAAAGTATCAGAAAATAATGTAAATTATATTACAATTGTCTAACAAATGCTCCCAAACTTAAAGATATTTAGTTTTATTATCACATAGGAGAAAGAAAAGCTGCAGGCCGTAACAGCCAAGAAGCTGGAAGAAGTATGGAACGTTTGGTATGTTTTACTTGAAAAGGGCTTAATTTGCTTATTATTAGGACCAAAATAATTGCTGTCCTTTTAGTTGGTAGAAGCAGTTTCCAGTACAAAGCTTTATAATTTCCTGTGTACATGTCAAAGCATTCATTTGACAGGTGACTCAGAAAAACGATGAAAGAATAACTCAAGACTAAATTCCCTTCTGTCCTCATTCCTTCGAGCACTTTTCCACCTTTTGCAGTGCTTTGTCTGAACACTATCATGACTCAGAGAAACCACTGGTTACATAACACAACAGCTGCAAAGGGGATTTTTCATTTGACCATTTACTCCTGATGTGTGTTCACTTCCTTGTCATATGAGGAAATCAGTAGAAAGCAAATGCATGCAGAAATCAAATGGTCTGACATTAAATGGTGAAATTCATCTGAAGCACCAGACTCCGATTGGGTGCACGACTTTACGAACTACACAGAACTTCAAAAGGGCTGCCTTCAAAAGTAAAAGGTATTCACAACAGATTGATTCAAGAACAGGAGGTGTGGGGCACTAAAGTTGAGGTTTGGTGGACCAAGGAACTAAGCAAATACGCTGTGATATGAGGTAAGCCAGGTCTGAGTTTCCCCTCATTTTTCCTTTAGAACTTTGCATCCAGGTGTGGACATGAAAGGGCGAAGGGGTTGGCAAGGATTTTATTTGGATTTGCAAAGGCGTATTTGGAAAAGGCTCTTTTCTGAAAGGCTCGACTGTTCCACACCAGGTCTGCAGTTTCAAAAATGTTGAGAAACTGTGAATGGAACCCTTTCTAGTAACCATATTTTTCTTTTTTTTCTTTTCTTTTTTTTCACCCTTCAAAATTATTGCAGATTTTTGAATCGGGCATTAAAGCGGGCACCTACCGGTCCCATTGATGCATGCACCCTAGTTATTACCAAGGAGCTGCCCTCTTCGACCACAGAGTGTTCAATCAGGCAAATAATGAAGCGCTTCATCCAAACCCACATCCCTTTTTGGCCAGTGCAAGCACAGAGGCTGGCATGTTGCGTGTAAAGGAAATGGCTTTCCAAAGTTCTTCGAACCACAGAACACACAAAACTCAATGCAGGGACAACTAGTCATCTGGAATACATTATTGGAACTGCGAAGCAGGAGGGGGGGTTTCTCAGAAGCGGTGAACTCTGAGATGGAACACCAGAGTTTCCCTAAATAGAGATCAAGACTCGCAGCGCGGCCATCGCACACCTTGGAAGTGTAACCTTTCTCTCAGACAAGATATCTAACGCGGCTGCTGTTCTCCAGCCAACCTTTTTCTGAGAAACTCGACTCATAAACTGAAGTTAAATTTAACCCCCCCGCCCACCCCGGCCCTCCCACACAATGTTATGTATGAAAATGACCAGACTGCAATATCCTGAAGGAGGCTAGAAGAACTGAAGATAACATTTCTGACAAGACTTTATGTTTTAAATGTGGAATTCAGCCTTTAACATTACTAATACTAAAGACCAACATATTTAATGATGAATACTAATACATAGGTTCAAAAGCATTTCTCCAGTAGCTTGGTGACAACTGACTATAACAAGAAGTCTTCATAGTGATCCATAGGTTTGTGTACATGTACTCGATGTGCGGCTGGTCTATGAGTGACACCAGGCTGCCTGGAGATAGAGTTGCTTCTCGGTACTGTCAACGATGTGATCGTTTCAGCACCAATGGAATTGTATCAAGTGGCAGACATGTTTGGAGCTATCGGTGATGATTTCTGAGATGCCTTGGCATGAGATGAAACCATCAGCATGCCCAGACTGGCCACCACATACACATATATATATAAAATAAATAGAAAGGCACTTGGTAGCGTGCATACCGCCACCAAGGCTGAACTTCTTACTCGCTTGTTTAGCTTGCCAAGTACACAAAGTTTCGTGGAAATCGGATCTGTGGTCCTTGTGTAGCTAGGGAAAATGTCACAAAAACGTCTCAACTTCCACTGTCAAAGAAGGTGGAAAAACAATTCCTGGATTTGCCCTTTTCTCCAGATCCAGGAACTCGTTTTTTTCCCCGACTCTTGCTTGACACATCCTTACACCAAGTTCTGTGGAAATCCATCCAGTATTTTTTTGCGTAATCCTGCTAACAACTAAACAGACAGGTGACGTCACCGCCTCCTTTGTGGAGGTAATTTAGAAGGATCAGCTGTGCTCTTTTAAGGAACGATAATAATGGTGACAAAACTACAAAGCTTTTACTTCCGTCAAGCAAACCACTATAGCAGATTTTAAACCTCTCATACCTGTTCCCAAATGGCACATGGGATAAAAATCTGCATTTAAGTGCACAAAATAAACGTCTTTGTAACACTGCAGTGTTACTACAGTAATAACACAATGCATTACTGCTGCCTTACTCCGTTCAGAACAGCTGAGGGACTACACACATCATGAGACTGTTTTGTACATTCAATGGAAGTTGGTTTCTGTGGCAGCAGAGTAAGGAGACAGGGGCCTCTTGTACGTGTCTCTGCAAGCCTGCATGTTTGGCCGACCTTCTCATGATATCCCAAAGCCACAGTCAGTAGTCAGCTAGTCAACCGCAGGTTGAGGAAGTCGACTCAGCTGCCACTGGTGCTCCTGTGGTGTTGGGGGGGGGGGAGAGAGACAATCTCCCCAGCTCAAAACGGTATGTCTGAAGCGAACAAACTGCAGACTGTGGGCAGGACAGGGTTTGGGGCACCACGGGTACACCAAAGATAGCACACACTTTGGTTAAATTTAGAGGGCCTACTCAAGTAACCAGCATTTTCAGGTTATACCATTTCTTCTTGTCTGCAAAGGGTCTAGCTTGAGGCACACCAATAAAAAATCTATAACCCGCAGAAAGTACATCACACCACATGACAGCACATTATAGAGCAGTAAGTGCTCTATAATACATAATGCATATCACACATCATAATACTAAAGGCATAAAGGTAGATTACCTTAAGGGTGATGGTGATAAACTAAACTATTATTCAGACCTCTAAACAATAAGAGACATGATTTATCATTGATATTTCCAAGTGACGCTCTAACACGCTTGAACATGTTTGTATTATATGTCAATGAATGAGGCTGAAGCAAAAAGGGCAGGCAATGTCTCCTCCTGCAGGGGCACAGATGCAATGCAAAAGCTATGCAACGACCAATGAGGAGCCTGTTGCTACAGCCGGACAGTTAACCCTATGAGGAGCAGGCCATCAATGAATCTTAAAGTTCCCACGTTTTGATTTGAAAGAAAATGTCCCCTTTTTAAGATTTCAATTAGTCGGGTCAGATGCATCCAACTGAGGGGGGAACTAGTCAAAGCTCAAACCACATAGAAGTGTTTCTTTTCTGCAGAATATTACTCACACAGGCCTCTATGCAGCGCTGCATGTTTGTCATGTCATTTAATACCTATACCATTTACCCTATTAGCACAAGTCAGCTTTTGAGTGAACCTGACATGTGCTGCTTGTGATATACTGTATATATATATAAAACTCATCACACCCATCAATGGGTGACAGTAACTATCAGCTACTTTCTGTAGTGTGCTAAGAAACCCCCTCTGTAGAGCCGATACCTCCACCAAAGGACCTAACAATCCTTCACATGTCGACTTAACTTACTTGATCCATGCCAAACCTCTCAACAAAGTTTCATGGAAATTCATGGAAATGTCAGGGGGAGAGAAAAAAAAGAAGCAAAATCTAGCTTTGTAAAAGTAGAAGAAGAAAAAAAATTTCCTCGATTTATCCGGATCTGGACCAAAATTTAATGAGTTCTTTCCTGACCGCATACATCATCCTTCCAACAGGTTTTGTGGAAACTGCTCTCTGTGCTCCAAACTTAAAGTGTATGCTGTGACTGCTCTGGTTTTCTTTGGCTTATCAGGCACACTGAGAGGAACCAGAGGGCTCTTCAATGAATCAACTGTTTCTATTTTCAATAGAACTGAAATCCATTGTGACCCCAACTAGGAAAATAAGTAAAAACACACAAAAAAAAACAATTGGGTTTTTTGATCTATCTTGTTCAAAGTGTTATGTAATGAAACACCTCCACGGCACAAGGCCTCACACAGTATCTCCACCTGGTCTCCCTCCCGTCACATGCATCAAATATTTGAAATACCTCTTCTGTCCCCCTCGACTTAGTGTTTCGCTCTAATCTCACCTCTGTCTTCTTACGTGTCATGTCTGTCTTTCTTAATCCTGCTCGCAGACATGCTCTGACTCTAGTAAAGAAGATTTGCCCATCCAGTCTCTGCAAACCATCCAGTAATGAAACTGTTCTTTTCATGCAGACACCATTCCTTACAAGCCTCACTGGATTCATACACTAATGCAGTTTGTAAAAAAAAATAAAAATACAGTTTTTCTTTGTTATCACTGGATTGACGTGTTTTAATTACTATTTTTTGCACAGAATTACATACATGATTTAAGCTAGCTTAGTGTGAGACTGATGAGTTTTAACCCAGGTTAAAATGTGGTTAAAATCTATATCTGGATTAAACTGAAGGTAAAAGAATTTGTTGATTCATTGAATAGTCAGAAAATCGACAGAAAACCAATCTGCGATTACTGCAAATATTCTTTACATCCAGCCTCTGAATGTTCTGATTTTCTTTGTCTTATGAAAGTGGAACCAAATACTTTTATAGTGAAAATAATCATTGGTTGCAGCCCTAGTGTTAAGCACTCGGTTGGGCTGAACAACATAACTTTTACATCAACTTTATAAGCCAGCCAAACAAGTTTTCATTGCTTTTGCAACATTTATAAGAGAAAGATGAGTGTTGAATTACCAACACTGAAAAAAAATATTCCCCAAGCAAACATTTCAAATACAGGATTAACGAGAAAAAGATGACAAATGTTTAATAACTCCTGTGTCACTTGGCTTGTCATCGTTTCTGTCGGAAACGATGACAAGCCAAAAATATATCTTAATCCAGCTTGAGTCTGACATTGGCAGGCGGTGGATTTACTGTTGATACTCTCCTCACCTCTGATTAATACTGACAACACTAAAGATTAATATTAATAGACTTTTAAAAAAACAACGTTGATTTTCACTCAGTAGAACTTCTCCACTTATAATACCATACGGAATCATAAAGCCAAATAAACCTACATTTAAAGCCTCACGCCAGCAGCATGAACGCTGATCAGAATGAAGCCAGGGTCCTATTCAGTCTGCAACCATTTATTGTCCAGTTGCATTGTGCAGCAGGGTACTGCTATCAGCACTTAGCACAATACTGATTCATCACAAAACTACAGATCAGTCTACCATGCAGTCTGTGTGCACCCCTTCACCAAAGAAGCGCCAACATTCCTGTCCCTGCTGCCTGTAAGCTCCACAGACCAACACTAAACCAGAGCAAACTGTCACTTCATAAAAAACCTCTGTCACTGTCGTCTCTGGAGAAAATGCAGACCGACATGTAACCAAAACTACATTCACTACATGCAAACTTTAAGAGAGAAGTGAGTTAGTGGTAGCAGAGAGAAATTGATAGTACAGACAGATAGAGAGCTCAATACTGCAGATGTCAGTCAGAGTACTAAAGAGGCCCAGAGAAGGAGAGCTACATTATCTCAATCTCCAGCTATGCAAAGTACTCTCCAGGCAACTGTCCTCCTTCTGGTAGCACTTTACAAAATGTCTTTTTTTACAACCTAAATGTTCCATATAGTTAGCCTACTGTACAAACATCTGATATGTCCATAACTCGTCAATAAATCTACATTTTTTATGATGAAGACGTCCGTTTGTTTACATAAAATTGTAGAAAACATAAGCCTCAGACATACAAGAAGGAGATGCCCGATGGCATCAAATATTTCCTTAAAACAAGACTGAGCATGTATGCTGAACCGTGTGAGAGCATGTAGCGTAACAAGCATGTTATTCACGCTTTTATCTCAAACGTTTGGGGGAATGTTCTCTCAGAGTCGCTGTTGGAAGATAAAGATCATTTACACACAAACAAAACAGCCAACATTCAACCGTGAGGAGCCATCGCCTTAGTTATGTTAGTATTCAACGTGGTTATTGTGCTTCAATATGCAATATGTATGAGTATGACAGTATGAAAGTGTTTGAATCAATGCTGCATTTCTACATGGATTTAAATAAGAAAATGGGCTGAAGTTAGTAGTTTTGTTCTATGAATTTCAATCTCCAGGCTCCTTTCCCTTGGCGGGCCCAGACACATGTATATTCTCTCAACTTGGAGGCCCAGAAAAGGAGCAACACTTAAATGTTTAAAAAAAAAAAAAAAAAAGGAGCTGGGAGCTGGAATGAGGCGGAACAGTTTCCCAGCCTAACCCTCTTCTCTTTCTCTCTTAACCCTGTCCACATCTGCTGCACTCATGTAAACCCCTGTGGCTCAGAGAGGAGAGGCCCCTTTTCAAGCCTCCATTCTCCACCTCTTTTCCCCCTACCAGAGCCGACTGTAGGAACTATCAAAACATAAAAAAAAAAAAAAGAGATGAGGGGGAGGAAGAAGGGAGTGAGATCCCTTGGTGGTGGGCAATAAATCACAAACACTCTGGAAGCAACAAGAACCCTGCCTCCATCACAGAGCCCTCAGCCCCTCTTCAAAGGCCCCCGCCCTGTACCCTGCTCCTGCTTCAACCCCTCTACCAACACCATCCTTTGCACCAACCCTTCAGCAAGCAAAAGGGGCTCTCTCTCCCTCAGCCACAACCTCAGGGCCCCTCCCTCTATATGTGTCTCTCAAAGCACCAGGACACAGAGACTTTTCTTCTCCCCCCGTGCTACATTCACACTCGCTCCAGGCTCAGCGCTGCCACTCAACCACAACACAGCCATTCAACACATGCCCCCTTCATACGGCTCCTCGCTCACCCTGCAAACCACAGCAAAGAATTTCACAATCAAACCACAAAAGGGCAGAAACTAGAAACCTGGCAAATGCAGCTGCTCTTTAGGTGAGCAGGAAGCTTTAAGTGCACATTCATGCAAGCCCACAGAGTCTTTAAAAAGATGCCAGTTTTAATTGCAGCTCATAGTTGTGGCCTGAGCTGTAACACTGATTCAGGGTAATTTTTACAAGCAACCATTTTGAAATTCACGGAACTTGCACGAAATGCACGAAACCAGGCTAAATATATCTTACACCACTTGTCACATCACTTGCTAAAAAAAAAAAAAAAGTACAACTACAGTAAAGCAACACTTGTCTGGTTTATGGAGACTTATTTAGACTTTATTTACATTAAAAAGACCAACAGAGATTTATCAAGTGTGTTAAGTTCGCCTACATTTGTCACAAGTTACTGAAAAAGTCATTTCTAACAGCTAATTTCTTATTTACTTATTATATATTAGGTATGTGTAAATAAGTAGCCAAATGAGGCATTTTTGTCAGTATTTCTTCACCAAAAACCACTAGATACCGTCGCTGCATGCATCTGGAAACTCCTCCACACCTTAAGGTGTTGCCAAGTCCTAACGACGTCATGAATTAAGACCTACCTAGCTTAGCGGCTCGCCCCCAGGCTGTTCAAGAAGGAGCAATGTGCCTTAATCACGAGTGCAAAGTAATCAAATCATCATTCTAAGCATTGACAAGGGAATTATATCCCCCTAAGATGTGACAGTGGAGAAACACAGATGACATCCACTGGTACCATATGGCTGGCACAAGATGCTCTTGGTGTAAGATGGCCTGGACACAAGCCAATGCCTTTGTCCTCTGGGACCGAGCTTCACATTCAGTGCAGCTGCACAGCTCAGGGCAGAGCAACTTGTTGTCAAAGACTGCAACTGTTTAGAAAAATAAGCATTTTCTCACCCTTTCTTGACCCGTATCCAAATCTGTGACTTGGCTATGTTTACACTCATCAACAGGCAAGTCGGTGGATAAAAGATCGAGGAAGCCATTTACATCCAAAACCAGAGAGAAACCAGATGACAAAACTTCACAATGTCCCTGACAAGTGAGCAAACTCAATCCATTTGGTAAGGAAATAGGATACGGCTCTGGAAAAACCAAGTGATGGGACCTTGTGATCATTTTTTTTTGGGTCAAACACTAAATTAATCGTTTGGCATTTAAAAACTTTGTGTTTCGTTGGTGTCTTCATTTCATTTTGATCAACCAACTACAGAAATTCTCCGTACAGTAAGAAACAAAGCATCACTATACTGGAAAGTGTGAGCTAACAGTTTATCTTTACTCAACCAAAATGAAATATGAAACATGGCAAATCAATATGACTTAATTCAGTAATGAACTATTCATGGTAAAAGATGAAGGTTAACACTTATTCTCAAGAATGGCTGAGAAAACTTAATGTAGCTTTAAATGGAATTAGTGCAGAATAATGAAGAATTTGTCACAATACCTAAACCTGTAGAAACTATAGGTTTTGCAAAAACAGATTTTGTCCAATCAATTGAATTTCTGCATCTGAACTTTCACATGGATAAAGTTGAGAACACTGACAATAACCAAAAGAGAATAACTCCCAAATGACTAACACTGTTGGTTTACTACTACATGTTTGAAACAAGTCACTGGAGTGTTTGGATATAAGTTGTTATAAATGTTGGAATGCATGAAAAAAAAGAGGAAGATATCTGAGGAGGCTAGTGCTTCCTTCACATATTTAGTTTTTAAACAAACACATACACAATGTGCGAGAAGAAAACTTAATATTTTAAGTGATTTCTTAAGCAAAAATGGTCAAAGCCTCTCAAAAGATGATATTTTCTACTTTTCTTAAACATCAAAGGAAAAGATAACATCAGGGAGTAAATTGCAGATTGATGGATGATGAAAATACTGTTGGTTGCAGCCCAACTTAGTATGCAGTTGTGTGGTCTAGTGGTAAACTCACCTTGCTCAGAGTCAGAGTCTGTCTCTGCCTTGAAGACGCCCGGAGCGACAGGTAAGGGTCTGAGGGGCCTTGGCTTGGGTGTGGGTGGAGAGATCCATTTCTTCCCAATGAACTCCACATATGTCCCGGGGAAGTCCCCTTTTTCCTGAGTGGTTTCATTGAAGCCTGGTAGCCAGCCAATCTCATCAGGCCTCTGTTCCAGCCCATCAGTGTACCCAAGAGCCACCAGAGCCCCTTTGCTTACCAACAGTATATCCCCCACACGCAGATCAATGTCCTCCTCCCTCTCCTTTTTGTAATCATAAAGGGCTCTGTACTGATATCCTTCGGCACTCATATTGATCATTTAGTTTCAAAGTGTTCTTTGGAAGTTGAGCTTCAACCAGCAGAGTTACTTTTCAGGTTTCTCTGATTATGGGTTTAGTCCAGGTAGACATTTGCTAGTTCAAATGGTGGTAGGTGTACGCTTTGAAGACAACAGGGTCTAGCTTTTCTTCATTCTCTCAGTTTCTTTCTCTCTTGAATGATTTCCAGTTCTCTTGGTGTGTTACCTCACAGTGTGCACCCATCAATAAATGGCCTGCAGCTGTGATCTTCAGAATTCTAAGGAGACCTGTAAGATGAGAGGGACAGCCGTTTGCAACATATTGCACAGGACAATTATAGAATAAAACATTTTTAAAAAAATGTAAGTGAAGATTAGCCTTTACCTTATGCCACATGCCTGATCAAATTAGCTTTGGAGTAGCTACATTTGCAATGTTTTAAATGAAATATAACATTGAGTACCTTATTATACAGTCTTTGTAATTTCATTATTTAATAACTGTAGTGATTGTACTTATTCTAATCAGCTGTATACAAAATGATGACCACAAAAGCATTACTGACTCTGTCAATGATCATCTTTTTATAATGGTACACTAACGGTTTCTGGCACACCGAGTCAACTCAGTGCTGTTTAGTCAACATATGGCTGCTAACATTAGCATCGACAGCTTTAACTCACAACATTGTCCCTGTCATATTTGATATGTTAACATTTACCCAAAAAAAAGTGTTGGCTGCCAACTTTGTGGATTTGGAAAACGTTTGCAAGGTGTTCTACTTAAGTTTTAGAGAGTCCAACCTTGTAGCGTTAGAGTTACAGTGTCTGGAAAAAATGTCGAAGGAGCTGGATGAGCTAAATTTGCTAGGTAGCGTCAGCTTGCTAACGTGTTCAAATAGCGTTAATTGGCTAATGTTGACTACTGGAATTCAGTAGCATTAAAAGTTTCTACTGTGATTAGCCTTTTGTAAAAGTAAGAAGCAAACACCCCAGAGTAAAAAGTTGCAGTAGAATAGACAAGATATGCAAGAACGTAAAAAAAAAAGACTAAGTTAATATAGTTATGAAGTAACTACGTTGAAGTTTAACCTAACTATTGTTAGAACAATGTAACAACATCATACGTAGCTTCTTAAATGATAATGTTTTAACAAGGTGGCTTAATCGTTAACATTTGCTAGCTAGAGCTTGGGCAGCATTAACATACCAACTCTGCATGGATCCACACAGGCGAATCCAATGAGTCCTCCTCCTTCAAGAATAGGCGCTTCCACTTCGTTAAACTTCTGAGTTGCGGGATAATATTAATAAAATGCAACCCTAAAGAGATCCTGTGCCAGCACGGTTAAAAAAGAAAACCCTCCGCTTGCGTTTAAATCTGGTTTAACGAGTAGTACAAAGTGTTACAAGCCTACCGACATAACGGCACCGTCTCCCTGTCCTGAACAAACGCTCCCTTGAACGTCGCCCCTGCGGCCAAGAAGGGGCAAGGCAAATCACGGCCTCTCATTGGCCAGTATCTCCGTCAATCATAACGCCACTCGATCAGACCAATCAGATTACAGTGATGGACACTCCCCCTCCATGTACTCTTGCACGCAACATGGAACACCTATGTATATTACATAACTCCTGCACGCAAACCTCATGCTAAAAAAGGTCATTTTTGGTTTTTATATGGTTATTATATATGACAGGGAATTTTTTCACAGCTTTATTAACCAATATAGCATAAAGATATCACATTACTCCATATGGGACACAGTGGACACGCACTCCTGAGGACCTGAAGAACAAAAAGTAATGTGTGGAACAATCCTCATTTCTTTAGAATTCACTACGGATTTAACCACAACTGGTAGATTAAATAATGTCTGAAATAGAAGAATATTCAAAACACAGCAGCAGGAGAGGACTGTTTTGTAACAACCTTTCGAGTTATTTATTCAGCCCTTAGTTTTCACCTTTTCTTCTTTTTATAAATCATTACATGTGTTCCATAAGGAAGGTCCCCAAATCATACAGCCACGATCTGAAGCGCATGACTGTGAGTGTGGGTGGCCTAATTATGGTAGGCTGGGAGAAATCCCCTATAGAGTATAAACCCTACTGTCCCAGCTATGCTAAAAGAGGCTGTAAGCTGCTTTGTACAGGGGTAGGCCCCTTTGAGTGTTCTGCAGTCACACAGGTCATCACTACTGAGAAAAGAGGAAGGAGACAAGATAACAGGAGAATTAGTGGTGTTGAAATTAGGAGTTATAGGAAGTGTAAACTGCTGCTGCAGTGTATTAGGAAATTTATATTACATTTTTTTATACTATTGACGTCTTTCTGTGAGTCATGTTTTTTTAAACTGCAGTTTTTGTCTACCACTGCAAATCAACAGTTACCGTTGGTAGTACTAATTTCTTTATTACTCCATTTGTGTGTTTGCATTAACAGATGATTTAGCTTTTCTCTTTCTCAAAAGCCAGACCAAACTGTGTCAAGTACAGAGCCACTTACTACAATAGTCAGGGTTTATATTTCTGCTGTAGATGATGGAAATTAATATTTGAACCACCAGACCGTATAATCCCAGACTCTGCCAGCACCACACCTCAGCCCCAGCCCTCAGATTAAATAGTCAGGCTGTGGTGACCCATCTGCTGCCCTGTATACACCAAAACTACACCTCTGCTAGGATCTCTCTCTGTACCCACACAGAACATATAACAAATTGGAATGTGCTCTTATTTTCTAACCATTTCAGGGTTTGTTTGTATTGGGTTTTTTTGGTTTACTGTTTATTTAGGATCCTCATTAGCTATTAACAACTATTCTTCCTGGGGTCCACACAAAATTCAGTGAAAAGAAAGACATTCAACATATAAACACACATACAATATCAACAAAAGAAGAAACAAGCACCAAATACATCACTCCCACCACAGGTGCATTTCACCAAAGACAGACAGACAGAAAGAGGTTATTTAAGTTGTAAGATGTCAATTGCAATTCTTGTTAAATGCATACCTGAGAAAATGTTAAAATTCCAAAGACAGTAAAAAGCACCTCTCCAGTACATACAATAGACAAACTACTGCTTTAGATTACACTGTTCCTGCAGCACACAGATCAATTTAGTTTCTAATGTGCTTCAACTATCAATATTTTTCCTCATAGAAATCCAAATAATTTCCCCTTTAAATGACTATTCTTAAGACGTTTAGAAGATTACTTGAATAAATATACTCAATACGCACTTTCAGTTGACATACAATTCATTAAACATTACTTGAGTTCCACCATACTGTGAGATCTCTTCAGCTTTTATTATGGTAATTTTCCAAGTGTGAAATGCTCTCAGACCACCTACTATGCTACAGCCTTCAAAAGCAGTCTGAAGTAGGTCAACAGTCTCTTACTGCAGTATAATTTTGTTAATGTATTTAAACTCTATAACCTAAATGTAAATTATATATTGTACTATATATGCACAAATGTAAATGTCACAGGATTACTCTTCCTATGTGTGGACTGACATTATTTGCTTCAACACACATTCTGTGCTCCACTTCTCAGCAAAACATTGTAAATTCGTTGATATGAGAATTTTTACACGCAATGTATTTGTGCACAAAAAAGTGCAAACTTGCAAAAAAAAAAAAGTTAATTTCCTCTCTTCTATAGAATCCATCAAAAATGGTTTTATTTTGGGGAGTAGAGGACTGCATGGGTTCTCACATGCCTGCAGGTACACGGCAGAGGGTTTCTTTCATGTTGCAGCAGTGGGACAGACTTACTAAAAGAATTCTTTCTGTGTGGATTGGGCCCCTTAAACCATTAATCTATGCAGTGTTTTCAGGGTTTTAATAATGGCTAACATTAGTGTGTAGAGCTCTCAGGCTCCCAGCTTTTTATCCCCCTTCTCTATTCACTGAGTCTTTTACTTTTGTGGACAAGCTGAGAATTCTCACATGGGTAACCCTATAATGCTCACGAACAGAAGATGAAATGCTTCACCCACCGACACATATTTAAAGAAAACCAAAGGAAAAAAAAAATACTTCCTCTTTATGCTTTGGTTCCCCATCACCACAGGAATTCTCTCTCTCAGATCATATTTTTCAGTTGCTTTGGCACGTTTGCTTGTTGAGTGTTTCATTAAATTTTTAAGAGCTGATTATGTGTGAGGAATATAATGAAAATATTCTCAATCCCAGCTAGGAATAAAAAAAAACAGACTTCCCATCTCAACTCAATGGGCTGAAACATGTCTAACAATTAATAAGCACCTATTGATTATAGCTTAACTTCCATTATTATGCATTAAAGGTCCAGTTTGTAGGATTTAGTGGCATTTAGCTTCAGGTTGCTTCCAACTGAATACCCCTCCACTCAGCCTTCCCTTCAAAGCGTGGAGCAGGAACTACGGCGGCCACAAAGCATCCAAAAGTTCTCCTCTAGTGGCTTTAACCCTCCAAATAGAGGGTGAGATCAGCCGCCATGTACCAGACATGGTAAATGATTGTTTTTGCCATTTTATTTCAGGTCAAATAAAGTCCATTTTTATTTATTCATATAATGCCAAATCAAAATAAAAGTTATCGCATGGCATTTTCAAAAAGAGCAGGTGTAGACTATACGTTTTATTTTACAGATGCACGACAGTTCCCACATAAACAAGCGCTTGGCGACAGCGGCGAGAAAAAGTGCCTTTCAACAGGCACAAACCTCGGAGCAGAGCCCAGCTCTAGCTGGGAGGCCTTATGAGGGCCCTCCGCCTGGACCGGTTGGGGATTTATTTCAAATGTCAGACTAGACACTGGTGCTGCTGTGTTATACGTCAGCTTTTTCATCACAGCGTGATGTCACCATTGGTTTGTTCAGTACAAATAAACATATATGCGACATTAAGAACGGTCTTTGTTGGCAGACTCCGAGGAGGAGGATCCACGTCCTCTGCAGATATAAAGGGCTCATTATACAGTAACAATAGTCGATTCTTGTTTTCATGGAATCATACAGTAATGAAGACAAACTATTATATTTCACCTCTGCTAATAGATTCCTTAAACCATGCATAATGAACCTTTAATGACATTTTATTTAGACAATAATACAAGCTGTTCTTATAGCTATATTTTTACATGCGTCATTAAAGCAACTCGACAGAAAGGAGCCAGTGTCAAAAATCTAACTTACTGAATTATCTTTGCAAATCCAAAATGACAAGAGACTCGTCATTAGATTATTCAAGCTTAAAACTCTGAGGTTTCCACGTCTCCACACAGACAAAGTTTCTTCATTCATTCATCCTGCAATTCGCAGAACAGAAACACACTTGCTTGTGTGCTTATCATAACCACATTCCTCTGGTAAGGCAGAGGATCCATCAACCATCGACTCGTCAGATTCGGCAGACAATGACTTTCTTCACCGGATCAGACCTTAAAGCATTCATCTTCAGTATCTGCCACGTCTCAAATGTTTTGTGGTCTGAGAATTCCTACATGCTTTGAAGAACATACAGACATATTGTATAAAAGTGGGACGACAACAGAAGCTGCATTCAGCCTGTGAATCAGGAAATACATCATTTAAATGATGTGACTGTTGGAGGTTAGCACAAATGTGCTAACAATAGGAAGGATGTACATTTTTTGTCATACAATTTTTGTCATTTTTATGGAAATAGTGGAGATGAGAGTGGTGAGTTTGACACAACGTTTGGGCTATAAAAACCAAGACAAGAAGCGGAAAGACACTAAAAGGCTCTGAGAGAAACAGCAGCGACAAAAATCTTTCACATTACATATGATCATTTTATTTATTTCTAATATTAAAACATTGATTATAGCAGATTTACATTAAGCCCATACTGAATAAACACAACTATTGGAGCAGTCATTTTCTGAATCAACACACAGCAAAGCCTAAACAGTCTCAAAGGTTTTTCAAATACGTAAATGCAGAGAGTCACATTAGACCTCCACATTATGTGCTCATATTAACAGCACATTGTTCACCAAAACTGGGCAATATGAACATTTTGAAGGTGAGATCAGAATGTGTGGACAGCATAGGATCTAATCCAAGTCACATATGGCTGGTATGAGCGATTTCCATTTAAAATAGGCCACTTTAATGCTCTGTATCTTCTTTTGAATCCTAATAATTATGTTCCATACATGTCTTAACTTATTGCATAAGTTAACATTACATCATATCCACATCATCCAATCAAAAAAGTCAAAAACTAGACCAGCAGCCTGTTAATGAATGTGTGACTTTGTTCCTGTGCCAGGCAGTTAATATTTATATAAGTTAGCTGAAAGAGCCTGAAATGTTTTGCTGATTAAGAAACCTGGACTGACTTTCTGTCAGCATGGAGGTGAGCAGATAATTAGTGAATCTTCCCTTTTAGGTGAAATGTTCCTTTGAGAATTAAAAGTTCTTCACTCTTTGTATATTATCATCATATCTGTGGTACAAAATGGTCTTAAAATGGTAATAGCATTGTTTCTGACACAATCTAATCATCCAACAAAAGTAGTTATTGTGACAGGTATGAGTATTTAGTGGTAATACACATATTTTGCAGTAACCTGTTTATGTGTAGAACAATTTTAGCTTAAAGGAAACGTAAATCATTTGGGAAATATTCTCAATTTTATTATTGCATTTTACAGAAATGCTTAATGTCCTTTAATACATGGATTGTTTAAAAATTCAACAATAACATTAGGAATTGACTAAAAAAAAGGGAACAGGAGCCGCATCCTGCCACATGTCAGCTGAACGCTGCTCCAAAAATCCAGTTAACTTCTGCATTGCATTAACAAGACGTCTTGGCACAAAGCACTGCAAGCTGATTAATGAATAATGTTGGCAAGCAGTGGAGGAGACTTCTGGGAAATCTTTGACACAGATACAAAGCAGAAGAGTCGTCTAAACTGTTTCCTCCTCTTATTCTCTCTTTCTTCTTCTGCAGAAACGTTGTTCTCTATTTAGAGATCATGTTGCTGATCATCTTAATGTTTTAGATGCATGTCTTTTTAGCACTTTTCATATAAGGACACAAAGAATTCCTAATGCAGTTCCACAGAACTTCTCTTTTTATTCATACATGCTAATGCCTCCTCCCTCTTTTACTCCCTCCGACTGACCCCCCCCCCTTTCCCTTTTTAACGCTTGCTTGTCTGGAACGCCTGTTATTCCACATCCCCTGCTTCTTTACTAGATATTGTGGGACCAAAGAGGTGGTGACATGTCACATAAACAAAGGATGAAAAAATGGGCCACATCATGTGGAGGTACAACACAAAGTCGCGGTGCCAGCGAGCAGCACATGAGAGGCCCCCGTTTGATGTACGTGCACAGAGAACAGTGACCTAGTTCTGCACTGACATGTTTATGGCTGATGAGCACAGGCCACTGATTTCCCTCGCAGAGATTGCACCCTTGCTGCAGGGCCCTCTCATTTGGGGCACTTGGGCTTGAATCCATTCCAGCAGACGAGACATGATTCTCGTTGGGTGGAACCTGAATACTCCTCCTTCATGATAGCCCCCTGTCTTCTCTTGCCTTCGGGTCTCTATCATTACTCACATTTTTAGCCACGCTAGCAGTATAACTCTAAAGATGGCGATGCCAGTCTGTCTGTCTGTCAAGTCCACCTCTTTGGTCCAGACTGAAATATCTGAATAACTAAGCAGGACTTGTATGAATTATTGCACAGCATGATGAGGATGAAAGCTACAGATATCCATGATGCTGAGGGGATGGATTTTCCACCACCAGGTCAAAGTTTTCACTTATTCAGTGACATATCTCGGCATCTATCGCAAAGATTAGCAGAAACATTTGTGCAGACAGTCATCGTTCCCAGTCGATGTATCTTAGTGATTTAGGGAATTCACTGACTTTTCCTCTAGCGCCACCTGCAGGCTGAAAATATTTGGGTTTGGGTGAAATATCTCGATAACAATAGAATGGATTGCCACGAAATTTGGTAAATACGTTCATGCTCCCCATAGGACGAATTGTAATACCTTTGCTAACCTTTCCCCTAGCGCCATCTTCAGGTCAAATGCTAACAATACTTTGGTTTATGAGCAAATGCCTGCAAAGCTAATGACATTCCTATTAGCCGCAGACGTACTTTGCAGTAATTAGCAAAACTTAGCATGTAAACACATTAAGATGATGAATATGGTATGATACCTGTTAGCATTGTCATGCTAGTGACGCTAGCATTTACCTCCAAGCACCACAAAGCTTCTGTCATTATCTACTTGCGCCTGAGTCAATAGAGTCAGATGAAGTTTCTTAGTCCACATTTCTGGAGCGTCGCAGCAAATCAGCATCGCAGCCTGCAACTGAAGAAGATGAGGATTTGTTTAATAAGACTAATCTGAGGATGATACACTATGCATATAAAAGTATTCAGACACACCTCTTAATATGGAGCAGGGATAATGATATGAGGTTGTTTTTCAGGGGTTAGGGTGAGGCCCCTTAGTTATAGAGTAAAGGGAAATCTTAATGCTCCAATATACCAAGACATTTTGGACAATTCTATTCTTCCACCTTTGGGGGGCCAGTTTGGGGAAGGCCCTTTGTCTGCTCCAGCATGACTGTGCCCCAGGGCATAAAACAAGGCCTATAAAGACGTGGTATGGTGAGTTTGGTGTGGAAGAACTTGACTGGCCTGCATAGAACCCTGACCTCAACCCCATCAAACACCTTTGGGATGAACTGGAACGGAGATTGCGAGCCAGGCCTTCTTGCCCAACATCAGAGCCTGACCTCATAAATGCTCTCCTGGATGAACGGTCGAAAATTCCCACAGACACTCCAAAATCGTTCAGAAAGCCTTCCCAGAAGAGTGGAAGCTGTTATACCATTATAGCATATGCCTATGAATTTAGAATGAGATGTCATAAAAGATCCTGTAGGTGTAAGGGCCAGGTGTCCCAATACTTTTGCACATATAGAGTATATCCCCCGTAGCCTCCATTCCTTTGGTGAGCTTAGAGTAGTGTATGCTGTTTTGGATATATGTGATGTAGAGTCACCTTAAAAGTAACATTTCAGTGGAAACAATAAAAAATTTTATTTGTAGAAAATGTCAAAATGCACAGCTCCTTATAAAGGTTAAAATAAATGAAGCCAGTATGTATAGATTATGAGATATGCTCCGGACAAAAAATGATTACTGACAGATTGATGGACGTTTTTTCAGATTTTTGTCTTTAAGTTCAGACTCACACCTCCTTTGTGCTTTCTTCATGTTGTTTTTCTTAATTCCTCTACAGGGAACGTCTCTCCTGGCTTGAATGATTTAATTTACCCCTGACAAGAGGCAACGTGCCCCGGTCTGCTTTTCTAAGTCGAGGTACAGTAACTTCACCAGTAAACCCAGTTGCTCATTTTCTTGTCAAAACATATGTCTTGTTTTTGTATTACACTACAGGAAATAGTGACATCAATTGCCATGTCCCCCATCATTTTAAAATTACACTTGATGCTCATTTCACAAGTTCAATAGTTCAAGAGCAATAATGAGTTCTTATTCCTGTGAGTCCTATTTCATGGTGCCCAAGGCCATGTGTGAGCTGCCACAGGGCCGGCGTGACAGCCTGAGCACATTCATTTTTTCAGATTAAAGCCTCTGATGAAGAGGCCTGCTCTATAATTACACACAACTCCACCACCACTCTTTGTGAGCTTCATGTTACCAGGGCAACAGGAAAATTAAATATGTCTCAGAGAGGACTAAACATACCCTTGCTCTATAAGTGTAATCTTGTTTGATGCTTCAGCCACGACGCTCTCCCTGTGAGGGAGGAAATAATTCACGGCGATTGGACGGATAAAGAGCAGTGGAGAGCGATCCCACTGTTACCCAGTCATATCATCAGTCAGAGAATGGGAAAGACATTTTGTCCCAGTATGAGCTTTTCTCTCTGATGTTAATGATACACTTACAAAACCACAATGGATGATTATTTCGTATGGATGACTGGACCCCCAGATCAATTTTCACTACTATCCTCTCTGTTCAGTTTGGATTTATTTGTTCAGGGTTGTAATCAGTTCATTGTCAACACAAATGAACCTTTATGCTCAAGACTACTTGGTATTAACTGTTATTTTTTTTGGTGGGGTGGCTCTTCAGATGGAAATGTTGGTTAGTCGATCCGTCACTTTGGTCCAAACAGAAATATCTCAACAAACACTGGGAGGATTGCAACAGCTGCTTTTCCTCAAGACACACATATCCAAGAGTTCTGAATGTGCTGCAGCGCTGACTGGCGCCTCTGATTGACCTCTTTTCCATGGCAACGGCCGCCAAGGCTCATGAGTATTGCAGTATTTAGATGCATCTGGCATTCCATAATAATGGACCGTACTTATGTACAACACAAGGCAACGTTCAGCTGCTCATCAGGAGCGATAATCTTTCAGTCAGTCACACAATCTTGCAGCATATTGACAATGTCAGACTGTCCGGTTCTGTTTTGTGCTGCAGACTCTGTTAAGTTTATTCACGGTCCTCCAGTGTAGATTTGTTGTATCACTACTGTGATCTTATTCTATGGTGTTGAGGGTACACTGCCAACTACTGCCGATATGCAAACGGCAGCATTAAATGGGCCTAATAAAAGTTTATACAGATGTTAATTTGTCAGCTAAGAGGAGGAACGACCATGACTTCCTGTTATGTTTTGTAACGTTTGTACAGAATGGTGAGGCGCAATAAAGGTGCAACAGTCCCACTTGAGTAGGATGTGTAAATGGGGTTTAAGATGAGGTATTATAAGGTACTACCTGCAAATATCACATCAGCCTTGCTACTGCAAGTGTGTTAGCATTGCTGACATTTAATTCAAAGCGCTGCTTTGCCTAAGTACAGCTTCATAGAGCCACTAGCATAGCTGCTAGGCTATCTTGTTTTCGCATCTCCTCTATAAATATCTTTAATGGCTGCAAGTAAAGTAGGTTTTGCAATTGCTTGTTATTCTTGGGGCAAGCTTTAAAAACATGACACTGCTGGAAACACTTACTGGGAATTTGAGCCTGCATTTAAGAAGAATGATAATGTCGTGCATGTAATATTTTATAGGTAAGGACATCTGTCCTAATTACATTTGTTATAGATAGTCATGGGATGTTGTCAGTGCTCAGCAGTCAACACAGGCTGTTCTGTGGATCTGGCCTGCTATTTCTCACCCACATTTCAAATTCGTCATCAACACACAGCGACGGTTTCCAAGTGTCAATTTGAATTACATGAGGCGGCTATATGATCTGGCTGCAAATTGAATTTCCTGGTAGATACTCATCTATCCCCGTCACTGGTCCCCTGTTAGGTTTTCAGTCAAGATTGTAAAATACTTTGTTGGACAGACTCAGTGATTCAGTCTAACTGACTTATTCTGCAGCTTTTTTGAATGAATATTGGCTTAAAAGTTAAATGCACCCTAAATTAAAAGTGATCTAGTCTAGTAAGATTGATCGACTAAGGTGGTAGATGAAGGATAACTTGTACATCCCTCTGTTGTGATCTTTAATCATGGATGTTTTACTGTGTAAAAAAAATCTTACGACGACTGACTTGTCTTAGTTTTAGTTCATTTCAAAAGTTATTTAAAATGTCTTATTATTTATTCATAATCTATATAATTAGCCAGGGAAATGTAAGTGTAACAGAAATCACATGCAAATTAGTGGCCAAGGAAATAAAGAAGAAGTAAATTTATACAGAGCACAGAAACATTCATGTGCAAAATCATTTTAAAGCACAAGTTTACATCTAATAATGAGCATGTAATAAAGAGATAAACGTGACATTCAGTGGTTTTAACATGGCAGAAGGATTTCATGTTGCTGCTTGAGCTGAGAATTTCAAGAAATAAAAAGAAAATGCTGAGAGTAGACTGTTAGATTACTGCTTGTGGGAACAAGTGCAGTGTTGTGGCTTAAGTCCAAGGTCAGAGATAATGTTAGTGTCTATCAGCTGTCAGACACATAACATCCTCTCTTTGGAATTTTATTAAAGGAACATAACTTTTGGAAGGTAAAAAACGGCTCTCACTATACTTCCTATGTAAGTACAAAAGCAACGTTTTTGAGGATTTGTAATTGAGTATTTCTTTCAGGGGAACCAGATCCTGTATGAAACCACTTATAGTTACCTATACTGAAAATGTAGAGTTAAAAAAAAGTTTCCAGGAGCCCTGATATCCCAAATTCATTTGAAAAGAAGATATTAAAATTAATTTGGAGAGGCAGAAAATTACCAAAGAAATGGTGGTAATCCAAATGACTACAGGCCCACAATGCACTGCTCTTGATTCACTGCCTGCTCAAGGTGCTCATCGGGGAGGTAAGTGAAGCTCTCCTACCCGGAGACAGCACCAGACTCCTGTGGAGGTGAGCTCCATTACAGATTTGCTTAGAAAAGGAAGGTGTGCCACAGGGAGATTGAGAAGTGTGGCCACAAACTGCATGAAAAGGTGAGCCTCACAGGTGAAACTGAGCTGCCTCGGTGGAAGTTTGTGCTCTCCGAGTGCTGTCTAGTTATGGCCTTGTTTAAGCTGCAATCTTCCCTGCAGCCTCTAAGCTAAAAGCGTTAGCATACACTCCGTCTGAGGAAGGTGCACAAGCTTGAACTTGAACACAAAAAATGCACACAAAAAAAGGTCTTGTCGATCTTGTCTAGCATGTAGCATGTAGACGCTTTTAGCTTCCATCGGCATGAAGGTTGAGATGATAACTGAATTTTCAATTTTGGGTGACCTTTTCTTTTAAAAAGACGATGTTAATTTGAATTTTTACTAATTTTCCAAAGCAAGTTCTCCTGTACTTCAACTTTGACTGAACTTTCACTTGTATTGGAGTACAAGTGTCTATACTTCGACCGAAGTATCCAGCACTCCCTGCTAATGTACATTTGTTCCAAATCTGACAGCAGATGGCAAATGAATCAAAACACCTTGAGAAGACGGCAGAAGGAAGAACAACTGAAAAGAAGAGCGAGGCTTTGAATGCAGCACTGAAAAAAGGATCTAAGCTCTAGAGACCGGTTCAAACAACAGTCTGAGCCATGAAAGGCAACTTCCATCTGAACTACACACCCAGTTCCCACCACCAGCTTAGGTATCAGTCTGCAGGACATGATGGAGAGGGCTCTGCATTGTGTATAAAGCCGACCATCTGGCATCATAAAATAAAGCTGAGAACAGAGAGGCCCCACAGAACCTCCATCACACAACCTACATTGAAGAGTTGTTAAGATTGACTTGTGGGTTTGTTTCAACACCAATTTCTGTCAGAAGAAGAACAAATGCTTGAAATATTACCTTTTTATTTCCACACACCGCTCTTTCAAGGACTTATTAATAAGAACAGATGCACATTTGAGGTTAAATTTTCACACCATAAATAGAAATACATCCCCTAACACTATTCCTTTGTACAGATAGTTCAACATTATTGGAAAGAGATTTATTTCCTTTCTTACTGAGAGTTAAAAGAGTCTGTTAGCTTAACTTAGCATAAAGACTGGAAACGGAGGGAAACTACTACAAAATCCACCAACCAGCACCTCTAAGGCTCCCTAATAATAAGTCATCATGTTTATTTATTTTTGTATGAAACCAATGAGTGAAAATGACAAGCTGTGGTTTTATTGGGGATTATGTGCCAGACTATTATGTGGCTGGGAGCGGTGACATCCTGGAGTCTTATAAAGAGGCTGGCAGGTAACCAACACCCACTATAATGACAGATAATTATAATAACTGTCATTTCTCCGTCATTATTATTATTGTAAAATGTATATCTTTGACGTGAACAAAACAAAGGTCACATGTCTGTTTAGTTTGTTTGGGCCGTGCCCCACCCTTTTATCAAACTATTTCCTATTAAGGAAAGTTTTGTTTTGCAATATTAAAGGATAGTAGATGGATTTTGATCGCTTTTAACACAAGTTTACAGACATGGCACTCTAATTTATCCATAAATAAATGTTGGAAACTGCAACATGAACACACAATACAGCCCCTATCATAGAAATATGACACGATTTGACTTCTTCCAATGCATTGGATAAGGTGTCTGCTGAATTTCCCTGTGCACCACTATAATATCTAATAATAGGAGAACCCACTGGGAAACCAGACGTTCATGGTGAGGCTTCCAACTTAATGCTAACAGCGTTTTAAACGGTTTTAGTAGCATTAAATAACTGATTTGTCATTCGAAATTAAAATATTAGCGACACAAGGAATACTAGCTCTGATTACATCCGATAAAACCTCCCACGTTATTTTTAAATAGTTCCCCACTACATTATTATTATATCGTGTGTAAATGGGAAATAGGGAAAAGCTGGAGGTGGTAGCGAAATAAAATCTATGAATAAATGTAAAATAAATCATTTGATAATTATAATTTTTACACATTTTTCCAGATTCTTTTCCAATCAATCAACTCCTGCCGTTTAAAAAAAAAATTAACATTTCAGAAAATTGCCACAATAATTGCAAAAAATCTGATTTTTGAAGTTGGATTTTACTTCATAGGAATATTTAAGGTGTAGAGGCAAATTCCATGCTTCGGTAACGTCGATCGTTAAACAACCTCTGCACTAAAATAAATAGACTGGATCTCTAATACAGCTCAGTTAGTCGGAGCAGGTCTACATCTCAGACTGTGGGTGCAAACAAAATAGACCCATAAGATTGGATGGAGCATTGTGTGACATATAATATTAATTCAGCAGTGCAGCCTTCTGCTGGGACATGACTGACATTTATGAACATCGCTCTGAGGCATTTTATTACTGGGGGAAGTGATATAAAAAATATTGCAGCTCGATCTCCCGGCCAGATTGTGACACCAATCACACACCTCCCCAGGAGGACTTTAGGCCTCTGAGACCACTGCAGGGCAGGAAATGTGAGAACCCTTTGTATGTATTATTAATCCTTACCTAATAATGAGAAACTTCATCATGTTGTCCAGATGGGAGTCCGCGCTCAATGGCAACGATTAACGCTCACACCTGTGGACAATTTAGAGTCATTAATCCAGCTATACTGAATGCTTGCGTAGATTTGGATTCATCCTGGTCAGGTTAATCCTCGAAGGTTGAATCAGAAGCAAAAAAAAAAAAAAAAATCAAAATATTCAAACCCTAAATAGAAGTCCAGTTGCTTCTGATTCAACCTTTGAGGATATATACTGCAGGTTTTGGGACTGTGGGAGGAAGGCGAGGGCCCAGATAGAACCCATGAAGACACTGGGAGGACATGCAAACTCCACACAGAAAGGCCCCATGTCTGGATTGGAACCCAGAACCTCCTTCCTGTCAGGCCCATGGATGGATAACTTATATTAAAAAAAGATCAGGTTAAAGGTTGTGATTTCCTGGAATCCTCACTAAGCCCGCCTGAGTTGTTTACGACCACATTTGTGCCCGAAAAGCCCGATGCCAGTGGTGATCTCTTTGATTTGGTCGACTCTTGGGAAAGCACCATATCTGATTTAGTGTAGCGAGGCCATGTTAGAGGGTTCCCTTCCCTATTTAGAGCCAGACATCCTGTCTGTTCAAACCTCTCCCCCCAACTTATTAAAAACTCATATAATGACCTCCTGTTCCCTCCATCTGATCTGAGCATTCAGTAAAATATACAATATCCATTTGTACTGCGCAGCTTTCAAAACGTGTACGTTAATATTCGAGGCAGGAAATCTTGCCTCTCTTGTGAACACCAAGGACAAAACTGGGAATGCTTTCAAGGAGGGAGCGTCACCTGGAAATCATTCATTCATTCCCCTCCCTCTGAATGAAGGCCAGCTTTTCATCTTGCCTTCGCGTGAGCCCATTTAGAATATCCATAAACACTACAGCCTTCTGACGTGGTCGCATGACACATTCACATAACAAAACGTAAACAGAATGAAGAATGATAGACAGATTTTTTAATTTAAGATCGTTTTAAATTGTGCTGTGTTTACATTCATTTTATTTTTTATTTTTTTTGTGATCAACTTTTTATTTATTTGTTGAATACAAAGGACAAACAGTATAACAATTACAAAGAGAATTAAAATAACATAGAGAGTAAATACTAAAAATTAATAAAAATAAGTTTTAAAAAAATTTTAATTAAAAAAATTTTAATTAAAAATTTTTTAATTAAAAAATAAATAAATAAAAATACCCCAAATAACTCCCACCCACTATAAACAGTTTACTTTTTCTTGTAACATCAGAGACAAAAATCAATTAGTGCCTGTTAATCATTCAAGATTCTCCAGTTAAAAATCTTTATGTTAAATCACAAACATGTTCAGAGCCTTCCACACTCTGCACCCTCTATCATCACATACATCATCAATATTAGTTAGGATTCAATTTTCTTTATCAGCTCCTCCTGGTTATTTTCCATCTCTGGGAGAATCTTTTGTGATAAAGTGTTACATAAATGACTTAATGTGACCCTGGATGCAGCTGAACAGCAAAATCAAGAGCATAAAATCTAGACAGACGGCCTCTGTTGTCGCAGACTGAAACAAACTGCCATTTTTTTCCCAGCTTGCTACTGGCTAATTGGAATGCAGGTCAATATAATCAATTGAGCGTGCCTTCAAACCAAAGCAAATGTTAAAAGCGAGGAAATTAGTGCAACATTAAGTCACACTTCCATATAAAATCTGATTATCACAGTTCTGAATGACTTTGGTTTAACACACAAATCAATACTTGTATATTCTTGTTATGCTGGTTCTTAGAAAAGATAAGGTTATATAGTGTTTGCATCGAACGCGTCCTTGACTGAACCTTAAAATGCACGATGTGAGCAGGAGACGTTTCAGGACAGATCCTCTGGGAACATTGGACCATGTTCTTGTGGACCAGCAGCAGCATGAGTCATCCATTAAAGAGGAGTGCTTCCTGTGATCTGAGTCTAAAATAGATCATTTTAGACGCTCCCTTTCTGCTCATTTAAGCTTTTTAAATTAAAGCCTCAGATGGTAAAATGAATGTTAAAATATATAATGCATTATTTTTCTCTGTCATTGGTGATTGTGTCACTGCGTCCAGTTTGTGTCCAGATGCTTCATACATCAAGCAAAGGACTGAAATATGTTTGAAGAGAAGGGATGTTGTCCTCATGTCAACCTGTCTGCCCCATATAGAATTACCACTTTTCTGCTTTTTCCTGCTCTCCAGTAATAGCTCAGGAATGTGACCTCATATTTAGATTCGCTTTCAACACAGTTATGCTTATAGCGTAGCCTCAAAACTAGATTCTTGGGTCGCATGATAATTTCATGATGCTTGGTCCCAAATTCACCTCGAATGCTTTTAAAAAATACCCTTATTTTTCAAGGCGTCGGTGCAAAAACAGCAACTCTTTTACAGTCATGTAGTCTGAATGCAGCATTACTGAGGTTCACTTTAGGTTATTAAATGTGTGCTTTTCAAAGGGATGGTGTGTTGGACTGGATTGTCTCATGTTGCTCAGACCTCAGCCTGCACCATTAGGATACAGCATTGCTTTTTCATGTTGCAGTCAGTTGAATTATTGAGTGATTGACCCCCACCAAGCACCAGACGCTTCCTGGAAACACTGCTCCAATACGTGGTAGCAGAGAAGGTCCTCAGTGTCCTGACTAATAGAATAAGGTTCTCTCCTATCGGATGAATAAATGCATCATGGGGCTCTGTGTGAATTACCATTTGTCTCACTAGAGGCCATCTTGCCTTTGGGGATCCAATAAGCCAAGATGGTTATGTATGTTAGCTTTTCTCTGGTGCACACATTTGAACACATATCCCTTTAGCAATATTTAAATGCTAAACTTGCACTTGAATGTTTTCCACAGAATGACGACATACATTTGCATCTCTGTCAGTCTTAATGGGCCACTTGTAATGAGAGAGTGAACATGTCTCTGCCAAGCTGATTACTGCACGAGCCTATAATCTGTGAACATCTGCAGCTTGTCTGTCGCCACCAGTCTCTGCAGTGTGAGAAATCTGCCAATAGCGGATTTGTCGACTCTCATTTAAGAGAATTACCTCAGTTTAAGTCTTGCTCAGTGTTGGTGCAGAGACACAGTCAAGTAGAGAACCACATTGACTGGGTTTAATTCATGATAATAATGTATTTTAAAACTCAGCATGATTACATCCATCGTATAAGGTCTAGAATAGAGACTCATTGTCAGTGGAACAGAGTAAGTGAATGAATTACTGCAGGATGCAGTAGCCTATGCAAGAATGAGCTGTATTAGAGTATACTTACTCAAGTACTGTATGTAGGTACAGTTTCTACTTGTACTTTGCAATATACACTTCAGCTCCGCTCCATTTATCTGACAGCTGTACAAATTACTATGTAAATTAAAGGAACAGTTCCCCAAAAATGTTAATTTATTCATAATCTACTCACCTCTGTACCGATGGAAAGTTGGGTGACGTTTCTTAGTCCACAAAATATTTCTTGGGGTTTACAGAAAATAAAAAAGAGTTGCAGTATGAGTTGCAACTGAAGCAGATGGGGACTTGTTTTAAAATATTTTTAAAAAGTACCAAAAACAAACAACAAAAAAAGCCCTGAGATGCTAAATTGATTTGAAAAGACTTTATTTATTTATCTTTTTTGTAGCTTCTAAGATAAAAGTGTTAGCATGTACCCTGAGGAATATTTTTTGTATGTCACACTCAATGAAAAGAGCTATGCTGAAGTTGCACCAACAATTGCTGGTCTGAAGTAACGCTACTTTTTTGTGAGTACTGAGGTTTGCAGAAATCACAAGTTTTAATTCAAGTCAAGTATCATTACAAGAAGTCAACCATGTCAACTTTCTCATTATCTCTATATCTAAAAGTTAATTCAATCGAAAAACCACTTAATTCAACACAAACACAATTTTAAACAAAAAAGTGACCATACTGTAAATGGTGTGAAAGTGTTTTTTCCTACAGGGTTCTAATCAGCAGTAACTTATTGTTGAAATGTCAGCTGTAAGCTGTCTGGAACTGTTACGGCCGTGCCATGCTGGCAGACCAAGTCAGGCAAATCCAGAATATCCCAATTATACAGTGGAGCACTTTACCCCACTTAGTGAAGTAAGTGCATTACCCACTAATCAGTGCCTGGCTGTACTTGTTAGTGTATGAACTTCCCTCATATTCATGCCAAGGTTAGCGCTAAAGGCAACATAGCTGTGATTTCACCACCACAGTGAGCTCTCTTATTCATATGCAAAGTAGTGTTTGGAAAATGTTTTCTCTACAGCAGCCAGCAACATATCATAGTAGTTCATATGCTGCTGTTAAATATGTATGAACATGTGTGAGGTCTGTCTACACATGGAGTAACATTTCTCACATAAACATAGATATTTTTAGCAATTAAATGCTGTAGCATCTGTTTGCATGCAGTGTAGAGGCAGCATTAGCCTCAACAGAACCGCTCAGTATAATACTTCTTGTTTAATGCATCAGTTTTTAGGTTGAAACAGCAAAAAAAAAAAAATGACTTCATATGGATCAGATTACAGAAACCTCTCGGTGACCCTCACAATGTTTCCTGGATGCTTCTGGAAATCACTCGGGACAAAATGTCTCTTGATTCTCCAGTTATCTGGGACAACCTCAATCCTGCACTTATGGAAATCCATCCATTGCAGTACCATGCAGACTGAACCAAAGCTGATTTGCAGCACAAACCCGAATGATGGCGTACACACACACACACACACACACACACACACACACACACACACACACACACACACACACACACACACACACACACACACACACACACACACACACACACACACACACACACGGAGTCTGAGCCAGGGCCTCTTACGCAAATTCAGCCAGCTGTGGCCATTTGGGTTGTGCGTGCAGAGAATGTGTTTACATAACGCCCATTTGGGCTTTTTTCACTTCACACAGCAGGTCTTAAAGAAAGTTGAAAGCATGCTGTCAGGATTATTTTTATTTATTTACTACAAGTCTGCTTTTAAGACACTAAGGTATTTTTGAAAAGCCGGTCTCCGTGTAGGTGTTGTTTTTATATACCTCACATTTACTATTGAAACACTGGAATCATACCTGTGCAGCTTAAACAGACAGGTAGAATTATTCATCCTGGTGTCTTTTATTACATCCGTGAATTTAGCCCTTGTTGAAGTATTATAATTGATGCCTTAAAGCACAACTACACTGATTTTCAACTTGTTCCCTGTAATAAAATATCTCTGCCTCCAACTTCAAGTACTACCAGATGATGTTAGACAACATTTGCCTTTGTTAAACACAATCCTAACTCATGCCCTCGCACCAATAAAACAGGCGCCTCGCTTGGGGGATAGTATTGAAGGTGTGAAGGATTTTTCTTTTCAGTCAGGTCATGCCAGGTGAAGAAGGAGGCTGAGGAGACTTGATGTCTTATCCTGAAGTATTTAATACATTTTAGATGGAGGTGAGTATGGTATGCCCTGTATGCACTGAGGTATAACTAAGCTATAGTCTTACCATGTCAACTGTAGATAAGCTTAAGGTTACATCTTGATGATGGAACACGTGTAGTTTAGTCTAAAATGGAGACGGTCTATCTGGGTTGTAGGGGAAGGTGGGAGGATCCACAGAGGATCCAGTGACCCCAGTGTCACCTATGGGATGATATTTGTATTGATAAAGAAGGTATACTGTCAATACGAGACTGTATGACCTCGACCTGCAAGTCCCCAAAATGACATACTGCATGTTCAAAAAAGTAGTTGCAGTAAAAGTACCTCAAAATTCTACTTTAAGTGAGAGTTCACCCCAAAATCAAATGCTATTTATCCATCGGCTGCAGAGAAGTCTTCTTCCCTTGAATATAATGGAACTATTTTCTTTCCATATCACTGGGCAGGAGGAAGCGTACCATCATGGATGAGAAGCTCGTTTGTGGAGGAGGACATGAGAACACCGTTAGTGTTTACATCCCACATGGTCACGAGCTCCAGTCTCGTGTCCATGAGCAGATGCATGCTCTCCTCTGCACAGAGATAAATAGATCCTACATGAAACTGCTCACAGCAAAGTCTAGAATAGAATAGAATAGAATAGAATGGAACAGAACAGAACAGATCGAATAGAATAGAATAGAATAGAGAATCAGAATCTATAATCGTATGAACTACAGGTGTTGCTCTCATTTGAGACTCTGCGTCTCTCCCAGCATGAACCAGTCCTCTTCTTCCTGAGGTAAGGAATCAGGGCCTGATCTGTGCTGAGCTCTGGACTTTAAATCCCTCTCAGACGCTCATTAATGCTCCCGGTGTGGGACCACACTGAGGCTATATCACTATATCCTGAGCCCACAACCTGGCCTTGTCTGACAGAGGGACCTTCCCCCCCCCCCCCCCCCCCCAATCCTCCTCTTCATCCTCTTTCTTCTTCAATTCCGTCTTTATAAACTGTCACTCAGCCTTCTTCACCTCCTGGCCTCTCATACACCTAATCTCCACCTCCACAGGTTCCTCTAAATACTTCAGCGACAGGAAACGCACACGCAGAGTTTTATTTCATAGCTCCCACATCAGTTCATCTCCTGAAAGACTGATCAATCAGAACATTTATATCATTCATCATCTACTTTGTCCTGGAAATATTTCTAGAATTGAGTTCTGGATCCCTGCTGAGAAACATTTTATTGCAAATATGATTATTATAATATTTACAACACCTCTGACCTCTTTATATATATTTTTTTCTTTTTTCTGTTTGGCACATGTTGCCCTGTGTTTATTATATGTCTTTTGTCTATACATCATCTGTTTCTGTGTTTCTGTACAATGTTCTAAAATGTTAATAAAAAAAGACAGAGGTCTCTCTCATCGAGGAGGTGATTTAAGGTTTGGAGTTATGTTTGGCCAGGAAATGTAAGAAAACAAAAAACTGTTCTGTGGTCAGCTGAGCTAACAATAAGACTGTTATTCATAGCATCCATTAGCTGTACCCGCTTAGCCTTTAGCATAGCAGGGGGCCTGGCGCCCATCCCAGCTGACATTGGGCTGGAGGTGGGTTTTGCCAGGCTGTCAATCTTAATCACAGGGCCGATGGGTGCAGACAGACAAGCATTCATGCTCCCACCTATGGGACATTTAGAATTGCCGGTGAACCTAACATGTGTGTCCTTGCACATGTGGACACATGCACACTCCACACAGAAAGGCCCCATCAGGCCAACAGGTTAGAGCCCGGCCAGAGGCGACGGTCCTGACCGCTGCACCGCCGTGTGACGCCTCGCATTTCTCTCACTGCAGTTTATTTGACGCTCTGAATGGTTTAACTCCATTTTAAAGAGTATAAAAATCCACAAAACTGAACCAACATGTATGAAATGATTGCTGCGTGTCTCCTCTCAACATTTCAGACAGTAATGTTCTGACAGTGTTGCACAAGAAGCAAAGTTCACATCTAATGAGGAATGACTAGAAGACATAAAGCAGCGAGTGATGATTGACAGAGTGAGAGCAGAATGTTGATCATCTGACAGCCATGTTTGCCAAGTCTTATTGTGTCCCTGCTTTACTCAGAGCTTAAGAAGTTTGATCTAGAAAACGCGTATGTGGCGCCATTTAAATGTGACAATTGTTACTCCAGCGTCTGAGTCATTATGTAAAGGTTCATGAGAGTTCACTCTTGACAAATGCCCAAGTCAGCATCTTTATATTAACAGCTGATTCAATTACCAGGTGTGAGGTGGAACAAGAGCACGAAGGGTACGCAGTAGGCAGACAGTCCCTTTTAATTAAACCCTCATCCACATTCCAGCAAGACGTATGAGCCGCCACAACGGCTGCCCTCAGGGTTCTCACCCTGTCATGTCAAGATGAAAAAATAAAAAAAAATTTAAAAATTTTTAAAAAAAAATTTAAAACATTTAAAAAAAATTAAACGGGTCCTCTTCTGCTACATGTCCAACCCTTCTGCCAGGTTTCATGATAATCCACATCCAGTAATTTATTGTTCAAATGGGAATGTTGTCATCAATGTTACTGTTCAAATGGAAATGTTGTCGTTGTTGTTATTGTTCAAATGGAAATGTTGTCATTGTTGTTATTGTTCAAATGGGAATGTTGTCGTATTGTTCAAATGGAAATGTTGTGTCGTTGTTATTGTTCAAATTGGGAATGTTGTCGCCGTTGTTATTGTTCAAATGGGAATGTTGTCGTCATTGTTATTGTTCAAATTGGGAATGTTGTCGCCTTTGTTATTGTTCAAATGGGAATGTTGTCGCCATTGTTATTGTTCAAATGGGAACATTGTTGTTGATGCTATTGTTCAAATGGGAATGTTGTCGTCGTTATTGTTCAAATGGGAATGTTTTCGTCGATGTTATTGCTCAAATGGGAATGTTGTCGTCGATGTTATTGCTCAAATGGGAATGTTGTCGTCGAAGTTATTGTTCAAATGGGAATGTTGTCGTCGATGTTATTGTTCAAATGGGAATGTTGTCGTCGATGTTATTGTTCAAATGGGAATGTTGTCGTCGTTATTGTTCAAATGGGAACGTTGTCGTCGATGTTATTGTTCAAATGGGAATGTTGTCGTCGTTATTGTTCAAATGGGAACGTTGTCATCGATGTTATTGTTCAAATGGGAATGTTGTCGTCGATGTTATTGTATATAGAAAGGCTGTGACTCGGATCCACCTCTTGGTCCAAGATCCTCTCCAACACTAAAGTTCATGAAAATTCATTCCTAACTTTTTGACCAATCCTGCTAACAGACAAACCTAAAGCATGACCTCATTGGCTAAAAGAAAAAGCTGGTGAAACAAGTACTTTCACAAACCTACAATACGCACTCACTTTGAAAATGTGATGACACAGCACTGAGCTCACAGTATACAGTTTGTTGGTACACCCATCATTTAGCAGCCTTACACAAAAGCCACAATATCATGCAGTCATACATCATCCTCTCATTTGACCATAACTAGAAGGTTTTAATCAGCATGCTGTGTACGCTGCCACACATGGAGGCTGCTCTGGAAAGACTCACAATCTAGTTCAACCTGAGCATTTCAGCACACATCATTGTGCAACACGAGGACATTCATGAACTCTGAAAATATCAATGACTTTATTGGTTTTCCAGACTTGATCACAATCTCCATATTGTGTACTTTAGCATTCATTCGCCCTCTCTCAACCAGCCTCCATCCCACACACACAAACACACACTTTTCCTTGTGTCTACATTGCATAAGGTGCACAACTTTTCATAAAGGACATTATCAACACACCACATATGTTACAAAAGCCAATGTCAAATGATCATCCGGTTGACCACAGGGCATAGAAGACAGTTGGAACTGTTGCGTAATCAGCAGGAATGTTCTCACTGCTGGTTCATTCCTTCTCTATCTTACATCTACAGCATTACGAGTCTCACAGCAGCTTTAAGAGCAAAACCAGGAAAGTGGATTGTCAGAAAGTGACAAACAGAAACGGTAAGAAATGTGTTTTTAAAACACAGACGCAGTAGTTTTCAATACTTCCAGCTCCAGAGTGATCCTTCTCCTGCACAACAAGCTTGTTTCTCCCTGTGTGCGTGATGGGCCAGTGGCTGAGGACTAAAACTCGGCCAGAAGCCATTAGTTGCAACATGAGATATGAGAGCTGGGCTGGAGTTTTGGCTTCCCACAAAGTCACAGAATGTACTTGAACGAATTCCAGCAGCAAAAGTTAATACAGGCCGAAGTGGATTTATCTCGCTGGATCTCAGATTGCATGTGTCTGCAAGAAAACAGTCATCTTCCCACCAATGTTTTCAGTGTCTCTGCTTCTTTATTCAAGACTCACTTTTCTCTTTTGGTGATCTAAAACTCTAAAATCTAAATTTTTTTTGACAATATTTTGAGCTTTTTTTTAGAACGATATTAGAAACAAACAGATTGTTTTGTAGAAATGAGTATTTTTCTGTCTTTGCTAAACATTTTGAGGGCTTGACATACTTTAAAACTCACACCGACTGCTGCACATGTTGGAAGAGGCGAAAAGTGCAAACTGATATGGGCATCAATATTTGGATGTGGCAAAATGGCTCAATAGCACCCCCCATAAACACAATAAAGTAGTTCTAATGGTAATTTTTAAAGGGATCTATGAAATTTGGCACATGTAGCATCGCAAGATCAAAACCAAACAGGAAGTCAGCAATTTTGCATTTATTTTGAAATTCTCTCTCTCTCTACATGTGTGTCTGTGTGTCCTTTTAACGCCACACCCTATTGATAAGAGTGCACACATCATTAGTATTGATCAGTCTTTCTAAAATAGATTACGATCCAGCCAGTCTCCGCTCTCTGGGAGCAGTCAGATGCACAATGAAGATACATTTTATTATCCTCACAATCCACTTGGCTTTATTTCTATAATTTATGGTGGGCGAAGGTTGAGGGGGTGTGTTTAATGAGGTGACATAAAGGAAAAATGGATGAGGGCCAACTGGTGTTTTCATATACACTATATAGATTAGAGGGGTTTCTACAGTGCAGCTGTGTAGATATTGGCCTGCAGCTGCAATGAAACATGAGATAGACGTTTTAATGCGGGGGGGAGATTGATCTCTGCTGGAATCGACTCAAGGATGAAGCTCACAGACAATTATGACCATAAATTAGTCGCCACGATGTTTCATTCGCTGCTCAGGACGAGTTTTCCCTGCTAACCCCATTCCCAAAGCCTAAGAGGATTTTTTTTCCATTCACTCCTCTATGTAATATTTTTGCTTAGTAATCAGTCTGTTGATCCATCTGTATCCTTTACACAGTAATCACATGTGAAATGACAGAGTTGGTAATCTGTGGGGAGGAGACATCAGATTCATTCTAAGCTTCAGAGGATTTCCGTTCACTAGAGTAGTGCACAGAAGAGATGTTACACAACAGAGGATCTATAGATAACTGCCCCAGAAACAGATGGAAGGATACTGCCTCCTGTTGGTGTTACACTGCACTTCATGGTTTGGGATAAATGCATGAATATTTTTTTGCATTTTAATTCCACTGGAGTAAAATAAACTGAATATAGGTGGACTGGCTCAGTCCTCAGATACAGAAAATGTTTTTTGTTTCCTTAAATGTGAATTTAAACTCACTAAATACTGTATTTATTTTTTAAATTAATTTATTATTGGAATCTTTATATGAACCTCCTTAAATGTTGAATATTATGTCTGCTAGCAGACAAATGTCCAGTTCTTTGCATGTTTAGTTTTTTGAAAAAAATAAAATAATTTTTTTAATTTTATATATATAATTTGCCTTAGGCAAGATGGGGCTTTTTTTTAAAATTTCCCCTAATTTATCAGGAAATAATCCATAAATCATGATGTAAAAAGGAAAATTTATATGCAATTCATATTTTATTAATTGTGACACAAATGTTCTTTATTTATTGTGTTAAACTACAGCCTTTGTAACTGTAATTGAACTGTAGTTAAAACAATGTTATGTTTACTTTCAAGTCAATGTTTTGTTTGGTGACAAATCATTTATGATATCAGACCACTTCCTTCTTTCTTTTCTTTTTCTATATATATAAGAGTGATGCTCTGTGTCATTCTAGTTATTTAGCTAGCTTAGTCCTAACTTTCCATATAATTAGCACAAAGTTAAATTATGATCTTCAAGAGAAGCATGGAAATAATTACATTTTAATGAATAAATCATGGATTTCTAAAAATAAAATTACCACTGGTACTTGTGGAACAATTCCATTTACTTAGGACTGTTAATCTACGCAGATCAAACCATATACAGTAAGAGGAATGAGATTAATTTATGATACCATTTTATTTTCAGCATTACGCAACATTAGAAGTATAAATATTTGTTTTAATGTACAACATCTATGACATCCATAGAGCTTTCCTCGGGCAAATTACAAAACTCAAAACACTTTTATTGCACATATTCTAAAAGACAAACCATTGTAAGCAAGTTCATCTAATACTAGTTTTGCACAGAGGAAGGAAAAAAAATGTCAAATGAAAAGACAAGCAGACAAAAAAAAGAACCTGACAGATGAAGACACTGATTACTGCACAAACATGTTCTCATTAAGCATCGTCGTGGAAAAGGAGTCTGACACCACGATAAACACGAGATCTGTGACACCCAACATAGATTTGGCAAATCAACAATATACAAAATATACATCCATGATGCTTTGTAAACAAACACTGAATGTGCTTCGAGGATTTAAATGTCAGTCATCACAGGAAAAGAAAACGTGAGGAAACAAATACGCTTTTAATTTTTAAAATGAAATTCAGTGATCATCTAAATGTGAAGTCAGGATGAGTGGGAGATTCATAGACAGTTCCACTTCCTCTCACCCTCTGGACTGAATATTGGCAAACATTAAGGTGCAATTATTCTCTCATAATACACTGGCGATACATTTACAATATCTAATGCAAATAAACATCAGATTCTTTAACAATAAAATCTCTGCAATCAACCTCCTGTGTTTTGGTTTCATTCTGGGACACAGATAAACAACATTCTGTCTCATGTTAAACAAAGTCTTTCTTTTTAGAGTAAATGTAGTCGACGAGATTATTACCACAGAGCAAATACTGGATTACTTTGTGTCCTAGGCTACTCTCTGGTTTTCCTTTAGGGTTTGAAATTTAAAGGCATCTACAGTTTCGTGTGAGTAAATAGCAGAAAGTGAATCCGGATACATGACAGCTTCTATAGTACCAAGTATTAAGCACAGTAACATCACATGTATGTTGTGGACACAAATAATCAGGATTCCTCATATAAAATCTGCAGCCAGGTGAAACCCTTAAAGGGACAGTTCACCCAAAAATGAAAAGTCACTCATTATCTATTCACCTCCTTGGTGATGGACGGGTGAAGTATCTGAATTCTACATATTATTTCTGGAGCTTCACTGTGAAACAGCGTAGCAGCATTCTGCTAAACAACTGAAGCAGATGGAGACTTGTTTCAGAAAGCTAAGAGCGTTAGCGTGCTCCTCGTCTGGTGTCCGTGGATGTAAGAGCTTGAACGCGCCGCGAGATAAGAACCTGCGATCTCTGCATACCTCGTGTTTACGTGCTAACCTGGATTTTTTTTTAAAATTCTGCTGAAGTTGCAGCATCAAGTGCCTCTGTTGGATCTAACAATATATTTAAATTTTTTGTGGGAGTACTGAGGTGTGTAGACATTGCAAGTTCTTGTTCATCTTGGCTAGCGGTGCATGTACGATGTTGTGCACCTTCCTCAGATGGGTGCATGCTAACGCTTTTAGCTTAAAAAACCCTTTTAAAACACTAAGAAACTTCACCCCACTTTCCTTCGGCATGGAGGCGAGTAGTTAACGACTGAACTTTTGTTCTTTTAAGCTAGCTGCTGCTCATTATGAAGAGATCCAAACACACACACAACTTTAACAACACTGACACTGAAGCCTGGGATGGAAATCCGTTGAAACCTTCACTTTGTGGTCACTTTCTCACCTCGCATAATTGATTTCACGTCAATCTGCACAGACATTCTTCAGAATCTACTGCAGTAATTATTGCCAAAATATCTGATATAGTATTTCTTACTGTAGTAAGCCTTGAATTCATCACTGACAAAGACATTCTTGTGAAATGCTGACATTCCCTCACAGTTTTGTTATTTGATGCTACATTTTTTTTTTTTTAGAAACAGCCCAGTAACCGCCTCATTACTTTTCATCTCTCTCTATCTTCAAGTTAATTTCGGATCACGTGAAAACATGTCACAAAGAAGAGGACGCCTTTCAGCGAGACACATCACATCATTAGCTTACTTTGGACCACAGTCATCGAGCAGAACATGATGCTGAGCATACAAACGAATGACACTGCAAAGTCTATACATATAAAACAAACAATCATGTAAGCCCATGTATCCCCGTTTTACAGTGTTATCATATTTACACCCTATTGCATAAAAATCAAATGTATGTACAGATGTCAGAGGAATGTGAATTAACACCACACCTTGCTAAAAACAGCAAGTTTTATGTCCTATAATCCTAAGGCCCCTTCACTAATTTATGATTTCTAGAACTGTGACATGATTATATCTTTTTTTTTCTTCTTTTTTTTTTTAGGTGAAAAGCACAGCATTCCCTCACTGCGAAAAAACCCAACATAAAAGCAATCTGCCTACAATGGAACAATCGTGGTATAGCTGCAGAACTGCAGAGCTGTGGTCTACTGCATTAAAAGACATCAGGTCCTCCGAGTCTACATGTTAAGAGTGCAATTCAAAAATCTTTTTTTTTTTTATGGCACTGTTTCTACAGTACGTCACAACCCTTGTAAGGCTACTTACCCTCTCGGCCCCCTCCGACTCACTGATTGCACAAAAGCTTTCTGCGAAACAAAACTTCCAAACATTCACTTAAAAGGCTTCAGAAATGATCAGCGAATGATTGCCTACATTCAGACCTAGTAACACGTTATTATTTAAAGCACACACACACTTTTTTAAATCGGCATGTAACAGCTTCACCGGTCCTCAAACAAAAACAAAAAAAGGCATGATGATGTTTGCACAAACGATTTCTAACACTTTATTCTGATTCTCTGGAGTGAGGCTACTTTCGCCCTCCTCTTCACTTCTTGTTACTAGAACTACGTGGGGACTCCTTCTGCTGCTTGCTCCTGCCAGTGTCTTTATCTGAAGTGTCTTTTGATGCAGGAGGAGCAGCTCTGGATGCATCTCTTCTGGTGTTTTTCGGTGCAGATGTGACCTCTTGGACGGCTTCTTTCTTCTTCTTCTCAGGCGGATCCTTCTTGCCAGAGGACGCCTGTTTGTCCTGGGTGGTGATTCTGCTATCTGGGCCCTTGTGACTGTCCGGTATGAGCGTTTCAGATTTGGGGCCTTCTTTGGAAACTTTACCTACCGTCTCCTGGGGTGCAAAGCTGGAGATCCTGGCGAGGACGGCACCACCGCTGGAGTGTGTTTCCTTTTTCGCTGCAGGTTTTGGCAGCGCCGGCGGTAGATCCAGCTGCGAGGGAACGTCTGATGGCAGCTGTTGATGTTTTTGTTTGGACTCATGGTGGTTTTTATCGACTGGCGTTGGAGTTCTGGCCAAGCGGTCTTTATGTTTGGCATCAGGACTTTGTTTAATAAGTGTTGGAGTCTTCAGAGCTGAACAGGAAGGGAGAGGTTTTGGCTTTGAGAGAGTGTTTTCTTTTACAGTGTGAGCTGAGGTTACTGCAGAGCTCTTGGGCTGGATTTCTCTTTGCTTTACATCAGCAGGAGTAGGGGAGTGTGTCAGGTGCACCATTTCCTCCTGCTTTGTGTCACCTCCAGCAGACGGTAAAAAGGCTTCTGTCCGTTTAGAGTCAGGGCTTGGCTGAACATTTGGCGTCGAGAGCGAGGATTCTGTCAGATCTGTCTGTTTCAACAGGACAGAAGATGTACTGTGAGATTTCACTTGAAGTGTTTTTGTCTCCTTGTGGGTCTTCACAGCTACAGGCTGTGCGTCAGGCCTCGACTTACTTTCCGGGCTCAAAACATGTTTTTCATTTCCACTGATAAAAGGCTCTTTCTTCGAGGTGCGATACTCTGAATCAGATGATTTGTGTGGATTTTTTACTGACAGCTGCTCTGAATCTTTCACATTCTTCATCTTTGGTGATATGGGATCCTCTTTTTTCTGCAGCAGTGTGACACTACTCTCTATTGCACCGGCAGAGACGGTTTTATCCTTTTTATTTACACTCAACGTGACATAATTCAATGAGTTGACCATATTTACCGAAACGTCTCTCTTCTGCTCTGCATGGTCAGCTGTGACACACTTGTTGGCGTCCTTCTCAGAGCGTGAGCTTCCTGCATCACCGTCTACTTTTGCAGCTGAAGTGTCAGATTGTCCGCCGTCCTTACTAACAGATGTTTCAGAGCGGTCCTGACCTTCAGATTTCAAACAGCAGCTTTTCTCTTCCTTTGCAGCGGCAGATGATGTTGTGACAGAGAGCCGCCGTTCTGCATTTGAAGAGCAGATGTTCGGCGGCTGCTGCTCTGCAAGCACGTTCTGCACAGACGCCGAGATGTTCTGCGCTTCGGAAGCAGAGCTCGTGTTTAAGTTCTGTTCTGTTCTGTGATCTGTATCCAAACCACAGTTTATTCTCTGCTTCAGCGGCGCAGGTAACGGCTCACTGGCAGCTGCAGCCGGAGTTTTAACGTCTGAAGTCAAAGAGGCTACTGTGTTGGAGCCGTCGGTGTTTAGTGATGTGGCATGTGGTGCAACTTCCTGCAGCTCGGCCTCATCCTCCTGATCTTCGTTGCTGACTTCCCGTATGGAGGGTGTTTTTCCACAGGAGGAGAAGTGAGAGCTGTGTCGAGGGCCTCTGTGTTCATGAGCCAGTGGTGAGCTGACCTTCATGCTGGTCCTGCTCTCTGGTTTCACAGCAAACGTTGAAGACTCCACTTTGCTGGTTTTTAATGCTTCACTATGTCTGTCCTGTGCTTTCTCCCCATTTGTACTGGTTCTCTGATCATTTGTCTGGTCTTTGGAGGCAACTATGATGTTTAGAGATGACACAGCTTCAGGGTTTGGAGAAGAAGTCAGAGGGCTCTTCAGCTTGTCTGCGGTTCTCATTTGGGCGATGGTGATCTGTCTCTCCATAGGGGTCTGGAGCCAAACTGGAGGACTGACAGAAACAGAGTCGCTTGTGTTCTCTGCCATTTTAGATAAACAGGTTTCTGTTTTGGAGACTCTGGGCCCTGAGAGCAGACCGATATCCAGAGTGCCCTCCAGAGGTCTGAGAGAGGAGACGTGGCGTCCTTCAAGTTTATATTCAGATGTTGTCTTTCGAAGCGAAGTCTCTGCAGAGGAGATGAGCTGGAGTTTTTCCACAGCGCTCTCTCCTCTGCTGGAGAAGATCTTGGGGGCCAGACCTTCAGGGCTGGAGTGAACACTTCCCAGTCCTGCCTTCATGTGCTCATGAGACATGGTGGCATCCAGCTGGAGGCTCTTAGACCTGGTGGAGCCAAAGTGCAGGTTCTCATGGATGCCAGAAGAGCAGCGACACATGCAGTCCTCTCGTTCCTCAAACGACAGCCTCTTCCTGGTGAACTCAATGCTGGGAGCTTTAAAATCCAACCTGTCTGGCTTCATGGTGTCTTTACCCTGCCTGCAGTGCTGCCTCTCTGGGTGAACAGAGCAGAGAGTTGATCTCAGACCTCCATCACTTTCACCACCACCAGATGTTTCTGCGATGCCCTCAGAGACTCTCGTGGTGAGTTTCTTATACAGCACATCTTTAAGGGCTGTGCCAGCAGCTTTAGCCTCCAGAGGACCAGAATCAGGGCTGCTCTTGTTTTGGCCTCTGGTCAGGATACTTTCATCCCTGTCATCAACACACAGCGAGAACGAGTCAGGTTCACGTAGGGCATCTTGCTTCTGGAGAGACTCCCTCCTCTCTGACCAGTCCTGTCTCTTCACAACCATCTTGGACTTCAGCTTTTCCTTGTCTAGCTCCTCGATGGACTCCTGCCTGCTCATCTTGCGGCTAACGGCCCGCTTTAAGCAGCCCTGCTCCACAGGACGTACGCGAGTGATTGCCGGCAGATCGCAGGTCGTTTCATCCACGCTCTGCAAGATGTTGTAATCCCGCTCCCCAGTCCTCAGCTCCTCATCCTGCACCTCCTCTTGGGTCACTTCCAGGCTGTGTTTTCTGGGACAAAGATGCTTCTTATCTCCCGTGTAAGAGGGGGACAGCTTCTCCTCGGACTGGACACGTTTTAGGAGGGGTGAACGAGGTGGCTCAGCACTTTTTGGGCGCACAATATGGCGCACAATTGTGGGTGGGGAATGTATCTTGGCTGGGAAGGCTTGTGTTGTCTTGGAAATGGCAACAGAATGCCCACTAAGAAGAGGAGAGGGTGAGCGCTGAGGAGACGTTGGCTGTGGGGTCGGTGAAGGTGTGCGAGCCAGAGGAGACAGGGGGATGCTGCCGGCAGACTTGCGGCGCCCCTGACGAAGCCTTTGACCGGGTAGTTTGGGGCCGAGGCCGTGGAGAGTGCTGGGACGAATGTGGCCTGAGCCTGCAGGGGAGTTTGGAGCACTGGAGCTGGGAGAACTACTCTGGGAGGAGTTCCCACCTGCAAGTTAAAATAACAAAAAAACAAACATATCATTTAGTATATGATAGAAATATAAACAATTACACTTCTGATCATTTCTGAGTTCAAATTCACACCTGACTGTGTGAAATCTGGTGCAGGGCGGAAGGCAGCAGTGGGAGAACGAGGGGAGAGACTGTGGGTAGGGGAGCCGGGGAGACTCTCACCAGAGGACAGGGAGTGGTTCAGAGATGAGAAACTGCGGCTCGTGTGCAGGAGAGGAGAGGGCTGCATGGCAAAACGCCTGAAGAGGGAGCGTCGCCTGGAAAAAAGGGAGACAAAGAAGAAAAATCAGCCTCAAGTCATCTGAAGTTCCTTTTTTTTAAAAACTTTAAAAAAAACATTTTATAAAACGGTATCGACCATATCATTACGAGTCTGAGCAAGGACTGAATTAAAATGATAAAAAAATACCAATGTCATATTTTCTATTGTTTAAAGTCAAATTAAAAATCCTAAATATTTTGCATTGCCCTAAGTTGTAACTCCAGATGATGGCAGTAATAAGTAAGTCTTTCTGTCTGCACCAGGAATAATGTTTGAGGAGATGTGGACAGACTATTTCCTGTTAGGTACAGACATGCTGTACGGACTGAAGGCTAACCCTACATGCATACAAACACCCTGATGGTCTGTACCTCTCTGGGGTTCTCTCCTTCTTGGGCTTCTTGGCACATCTGACCATTTTGCTCCGGTAGCTGTTCCTCCTCGCTGGACCCGTTTTGATCGAAGTATTTTCAAAGGGGGTTGTGGAGATGGCCACTTTGCTACCACTCTGAAAATAATGGACAAACTTAAGATGAGATTTCTTTATTCAAAGTATTATTAGTCAGATTACACAACGGGGAAATTCAATAAATCTATATTTGCAGGATTATTACCCTGAGCTGCAGTAACACTGATTCTTATTCACCTTGAGCAGGAGCTCCACCACCTCAGTGTGGACCAGACCATGAACTGCTTCTCCGTTCACATGAGTGATGAGGTCACCAGCTTTGAGTCCTGCTTTATGTGCAGGTCCACCTTCTTCTACGTTCTGATTAACAGACACCAGAGAGATTCATTATTATTATCGTCCATTTTTCTTTACAGGAGGATTAATGTCACATTGTGACTTAAGTCTTTCTTTTACACCAAAATAAGAGCATGCATGTATTTGTTTTTAGATGTTCTTTCCCAGTGTCAGTAGATGAGTTTGCTTTTCTGTTTTTTTTTATCCTGGTGTTTCACACTCAACGTCACAAACACACCAAAAAGGAGGGTTGAAAGCAGTGAGCAGTTCTCTTGTCCTGACTGAACTACGTTTGAGCGCTGCTTCAACGCCCATAGATGGAAAAGTATTTACATGCTGCCTTCCTGCACTTCAACATGTGTCATACTGCAGCATCACGCCAGCAAAGGGGTGAAAATGATCCACCTGGGTGTCATGTTTACATCACTGCCGTTCAGAGGCGGAGCTGATAAACACCCATGATTACTGAGTTATTTAACCCGGAGATGGACTCCAACTGTACCTTTTCCAGGTGAAAATAAACACCAGATGTTAGTGGGTGTTAGTGGGAACAATAAAGCCTTTTTATTTTGTATAAGTTTGCAGATAGTTAATGTGCAGTTGCCCTGTTTCACTCACTTTTTGGGGGGGAACTGCTAAAATAAACGGAATAGGTTTTAAGGTCAGCACACATTTGTTTTCATCCCTTTTCACTTTCTGATGGTATAAACTTGTCTAAACATACATGACATGCATCGACAGACTTAACAAGACGTTTTGCTTTTGAATTCATGTTAACATGACGTCTCTACTATGACACAATCCTGTGGTTGGTCTGCTTTGGCCCCATCTGGTTGGTTTTTCTGCACTAGAATTCGACTGGCAGCTTTCAAACAGGCCTAAATGAACCGATCAGCACAGTTTTTTTGCACTATAAAGTTTATTTAAAGCACCCTTACAGTTTCCTGATTTATAATTGTTCACCCTTTGTCGGCTACGAGCTCAAACAGTCCTTACCCAGACCATATGGTAGACGGTGTAGATGTCACCATCGCAGGCGTACACCCGGATCGCCCTCAGCGTGAAGCCAAACTTCTTCCCTGAGCTGTGGATGACGACGGGCTGCCGCGGGTTGGAGGTACAGAGGGAGGAGTCTCGGCTGGGGGAGGAGTCTCTTGAGGAAGGGTCTGAGGAGAGGGAGTAAGGAGACAGGGGGCTGGCCAGTGGAGATACCCCAAAGATATCTGGAAAAACAACATATAATCACCACCTGAGCAGACTCAATCAATCAATCCCTGACTGGCCTTTGAGTCAGGAGTGAGCTCATGAGGCAGGTTCATTCGACTCCTGCTGTGGGTGAAGCTAATGGGATTTTCTCTCTCCCACCACTGAAGACCTCTTGCTCCTGTCCTGCCTGCTTACTTTACTTGTTATCGGCTTGTACTTGGCTACTTGCCCGCAGCCAATCTAGAAAATGGAGCTCACAGCCTGCGTCACGCTGAGCCAATTTCACACAGATCTATACTGCGCTTTCTTCTCCTGCACATTATTGGTTCAGTCTGTGGCTCTTATTGTAATTCTTGACATGCTGCAGCTCTGATATACTTGTTCAACAAACTGGACTCATCATATTTTCGAGTCAATATGTAAATGTTTTTTACTACACGTGTTCAACTTACCAGCAGGGATCATAAGGGACAAGGCACCGGTTGACACCGACTTTGGGACTTTGGGCACAGCTCCCTTCTTCTCTGCAGCAGTCTCAGGCCGCAGAGAGTTGGTCTGAGGGCCCTGGTCTGCAGGGGTATGACTGGTGCTGTCTGGGCTCAATACCCCCTCACCTCTGGGTGTCAACTGGTCCAGATGTTCAGAGAAACTTCCTATTAAGTGCAGAAGATGAGTAAAGAGTGAGAAACAACTGCACTGAACAAATACTTATCTTTTTTTCAGTGTTAGCATTAATTTAAGAGATTTATTTGGACATACTCTTATTTGGTTTCTTGTCAAGACCACTCTCCTGTCTGTCTAGTAAATATTCCGAAGAATGGAAAAACGAAGAAACAAGCTAGTACGGCTCTGGCTTTAGTGAATAAAACCCACCAATGCCTCTAAAGTGCACTTAAATTTTTTTCTGTACAAAGAAAACGGCGTAAAAATGACAAATTGTGGTTTTATGGGCAGTTACTTGCCAGACAATTTGAGGACTTTAAATCAGTGAAAAAATGTTTCAGTCACAGGCCATTAACAGTGCACTCAGAAAGGACATTTTATAAACAGCAACTCTAGAAATGTTGACGTCCCCTTGCAGAAAAATCAATAAAGGATAAAGTAAAATAATATTTTGTTAGATTTCTCTCCTTCTGTCGCTTCACTTGCCTCTTGTGGCCAACAGAGTGTTTACGACCCTTTTGAACGTGGTTTGATACAAAGGTGCTGAATCAGTCATCAATCATCTTTTTATAGGCAATATATATATTGTGTTATGAAAAACTAAAATTACACCACATACATGCAGAATGTCATTCATGTACAGTTATTATTAATTCTCATTATTTTGGGTACTTTAAAAGTCTATCCTCTTCTAACAAAACTAATCCCCCCTCTGATTTCTACCACAGATGGTTCAGTCCACTGCTGCCCCTCCCCTTTCAGAGATGTACTTGGGAAAAACAACATGTGTCTTGATTCTGGATTCTTTACACATGGACTATCACAGCTGTAATATTTACATGCAATCTACCATTTATAAAATGTATGCTTAATCTGCATGGTGGAAGATAAAGAAGATTTAACGATAAAATGAAAATGGATGGAAAATGAGAATCTTGTAACTTTTGTAAGCAGCAATAAAGTTATAACACAACATCTTTGAGTGATTTGTGTTACTTCACATTGTAATCTTGATGCTGAAATGATACACTGTGCAGCCCTAGTGCTTTCAGACAAGTAGCAGAAATAGAATAAAGAAATACCTCATTGACATCATCATCTATAAAAACTCTCACTTCTAATAGAATAAGCTGGAAACAATCATCCCTCAAACGTGAGCATTATCTTGATGCTGTAGTTTAACGTGTCAGGAAAATGAAATCCTAACTTGGTACCAGAGAGCGTGGCTCCACTGTGAGTGCTGCCTGGAGTGGTAGCATCAGGCTCGTCCTGGGGGAGCTCTCCGATGGAGAAGGAGGTCTTGCTGGGGTGGCCGAGGTCTGAGGTGTCGTCTCCTTCGCTCTCTGTTGAGATGGCAAACTTAGGCAACAAGTTGGGCCGAGGGCCTTGATTCCCACTGTCTGTGTCTGTCGAGTGGGGCAGCGACGGGCTGGTCGAAGGAGAGAGAAGAAGAGATTCTCATCACATGAACACATTTTACTCCCTGTAAGAGCACAGCGCTGTCTGAACAAGCTGAATATGTCCGTCTCCTAGTGTCTTAATATAGAGTCTGCACAGCATAATATAGTAATAAAATAAGCCTTTTAACCCTAAATACATCTGAAAGGAAGGTTTGTATTTTCCCCCCAAGAAATCTATTGAATTTCCATAGAAAATCTACATGAATATATTGATAAAAAATATGATTGTGATTATTTATATGAAATATTTTGCCTGTGAGTAACTTTTCATCCTGTGTTTAATAAAATACCCAAAGTCAAACATGATACATTGAACTACAAACATCTACTATATGCTGAATTGTGTTTATATGCTGAGGTTTAACGTACATTTCAGCAAAGTCTGGTGTCCAGCTGAGAGAGTCAACAGTCAGGGGGCTCTCACTCTTCTTCCCCTCCGTCTCTCCCTTCTCCTCCAAGTGTCCGCGGGACAAATCCAGGCTGCTGTAAACCTGACAAAAACATAGAAACAAGGCTTCACTTCAGCACATGCAGGGAATGAGAGCAGAATGATGATCCACATGCAGAAAAACACACAAAGACTGAATAATAACAGCATAATGACACAATAATTACATTTATAAAGAAGGGTTTTTAACTTTTAGAGCAGAAACACTGTACTGCCTGTGTTGACTTCATCATGTCTTTACAAGCCTGGAGTTTAGGTGTCGCTGAGGAAAAGGTTCAGCGTAGCTCAACACTTCCTCTGAGATGCCCTGCTGCTTTCTGAGACACTGTAATGCTTTGTTATGATGGGAGAGGGGAGCATATTGCAATGCAGCACAACAATGACTCCCAGCTTGCATTGTGCTCCACATTAACAAAAAAAACAAAAAAAACCAGACGGATCTGATTTGCAAGCGGAAAATATATGCAGAGTTTAATTTCCATATGAAATACCGTTGCTCGTGTTTTATTCCCCATGAGAAAAGCAGCAGGACAGATGAGGGCATCGACTCATTTACATTGGTAACATATTGGCAGTGCATATATGTTCGTGTCTGTTAGATATGTGAGGGGGTGAGATTAAGGACACACCTTGGAGAATCGGTGAGAACACGAGGAGAACTGCCGCAGCTCTACATTGAAGTCTTCATCATTTGTATCCTCTTCCTCTGTCTCGAGGTGATGGTATCTCTCAGAACGAGCTAGAAAAGATGACAGATTGAGATTTCAGATTATTTCTTTTGCATTCGGTTATTACAGGTCATTTTAAATGGCATAAGGTGAATTAAACAGAAGAGTGTAGAAGGACATGGAACTATAATACTGCTTAATGTCATGGCTGTTTAATTAATACAGATTTGTCCCTGAAAAAAAACATTATTTTGCCAAGGTGGACGGGTCTAAACACTAAACACTGCAGTACCCATGAGTCTTAGCTGCGGTTGCCATGGAGAAGAGGCCATTCGCAGGCACAAATCAGAGTCATAGGAAAGTGTTTAGTTTGTGGACACCATAAAACACTGCGCTATTGTTGCTGGGCTAATCCAAAAGTGACCCAGAATTTAAAAGTAAAATCACTAAAGCTGCAGATTGTGTTTGCAGTTTTCTCAACAAAGTAATCCGTAGCTTAGTTTAACCTTCACTGGTGCAAATATCAGAAATGCAGCGTGGGAGATGTAGTTACTTCTACCTCAAATAAAAGAGACATTTTCTATTATATATTTTAGATTTATGACAGTTTCATGCAGATCCAAGCCATTTGCCCATATAACATTGTGTATTATTGTGCCCACTTTTTCCAGGGGCGTGTCTAAAAGAGGGGCACCTCTGAAATCTAATTGACCACCCCTGGTGGCCATAATCCTAAATTATAATTGGCTATATTCCCAGTGAGAGGCAGGACCTTAGTTTCAAACAACTGTTTCATGAGTATTTTTGAACGTGTATATTTAAAGAATAAAGTATGGAACCTTTATATCACATTTATTTGGTCCCACTCTGCTGTGCTGTGATTGGTAGGATGAATTATCTTTTAGATCTTTAAATGCACCTATTGCATTGATTTAAATAGTAGCTTCAGCTAAAAGAAGGTCAAGGTTTCTTTATTTATACCCGTAGGTAGATTTGGTTTGTAGTATGAAAGACGTGGCATCCAGTGTGACACACACTTCCTGACAGCAAACACAAAATGTCAAAAACAAAAGTGCTCTATGCTTGAATAATCAAAGGACCTGAGATAAAAGTAACAACAAAAATAGAATAAATAAATGCCAGAGGAGGATTCAGGGCTTTAGAGATAAGAATGTAATGAAAAACAAATGGTAAGAAACCCTAAGATGCTGTAATGTTGGTAATTAAAGTAGACATAATGCTAAGTTAATGCTATTCTGCATAGACATCAAGCTACCCCTGTGCTGATAAGAACATGACCAATCAGCCGAGGTTATCAGGAGAGCCTCTTTTCTGTGCAGATCTATGGATGTTTTGACTCACTGTCAAAGTAACTGGTGTCATCTTCAGACTCCAGCTGAGGAATGAACTCAGCTTTCTGCCTCAGCAGGCTGTTCCAGTCCAGGTTGTGGAAAAACTGATGCTGCTTCACTTCAGCAGCTCCACCTGCAGATGGAATAAACACAAGGCATGACAGTGAACCCTTCAGTTAAGACACAGGAGGTGAAGAAACGCTTACACCACGTTTTCCTTCTCCCTAGAGGCTGCAGGCCAAACCGTTATCATGACCATAAATTATGCAGCACAATTTCCTGCCTGTGACCTTTTCGTGGAATAGTGGAAGCCCTCGTGAACGGCAGCCTGGTCAGCGTAGATCTAGATGGAGGAGGATGTCTAGCTGTCCCCTGACTGAACCGGCTACATGCATCCCTCTGATTAAAAAGGCTGTTGTTCCAGGTTATGGCCACTTTTACAGTCCACAGATCTACACAGTCTAGGTGCATGATCATGCATGGAACTAGATTCATGGACTGGCAAGGAAATAACTGCAATTGATCAAAGGGAAGAGGTGAGGAGGCCACGGGATAAACTGTTCTGCTGTTGGATGACCTCAATTTCTTCCCCGGTGACTCAGAATAATGAACGGAGCTGAGGCGGTACTAACAGTCACATGAGAATTTATGGTTGCCCGCTCTGCCTGTCAAGTCCTAACCCTGTAACAGGCTGCACCCACAGTGTGTTTGCTCTTTGTGTTCCTACCTGCGCCCATCCTCTCCAGAGGATTCTGTCTGAGCAGCAGCGTGATGAGCTCCTGGGCGTCAGACGGTGGGGCTTCCTCTCCCTCAGGCCAGTTGATCTCATCTGGAAACACACAACGCAGCAGTGCGAATTAAATCTAGTCCACATGCAAGCAGCTCATGAAGCTCAGCTGATATAATAGTATGCTAAATATTTAGAATTCATTTTGAGAATTTTATAGAAATAACTAAATAGAAAAAATAAGAACTAATTATCCTGATTAATATATATATAAAGTTTTGTGAGGCTACTATGAATAGTTTGCTAGATATGCTCATGCTGCTCATTTGTGTCAACCTGTTAGCATTATCACTGCTACTTGCTACCATTTCTCAATAGAATCCTGTTATTTTAGCTACCTAGAGCACAGATGTGAAATGCAGAAAACAAATGTTCAAAATATAAAGAGTGTCACGTATCAACTTTACTTATAAATAATTACTTTATGGCTTTCTGGAGAGTTATTGATTTCTAAAAGCAGAAATGATCCATATATAAGCTATCGTGACATCGTGACAGGGAGCGTTCAACTCCCATGCTGCACAGCTTCAAAAGAAAACAAACAATAAAACGATTAGAAAAGCTGTCAGAATCTTCCTTATATTGTCCTAAAATTTGACCCACATATGCTGAAATTTGCGACAATTTACATGTACTGTAAGCTTCCAGTGGATAAGGGGGAGCAAAGCCTGTCTGTGCCATGCTGATTGTCTGCTCTGTGCACAGTTTGCCCCCATTTTAATCAAATTTGGGAGGGGAGTTATGAATATGTATGTGCAGCCTGAGGCTGGGGTGGCATGCATTCAGTGTGTTCATGCCCCTTTAATTAACAGTCACTCTCAGAGGCTTGGTACCGTATGATTGAGAGCATATCAAATCAGTCATGGCATGTCATTCATTTGAACGCCGCAGATAGAGACCGTTATCCAAGGGCTGTAAATAACATAATTCATCTGAGTCACAGCATCGAAGAGATAAAAGCTCTTGTTTTTCCAGCTGAAGATTTCTTCTGTGCTGTTGGCACCATGAGACAAAAAGAGAACAAAGTGGAATCATCATAAAATTAAAACTTCACTTGTGGTCTGAAGTCCTACTGCCATCTATTTTAATACCGACCCTCTGGGAAATCTTATTCTTTAATACATTCTGAAATATGCACATGTGGTCACCATTTAAATGTTTAATTCATATGTGAGTGAGGTTTGGGAATTTTTCCTGATATGCTAGACTGAGTCAAAACAGCAGATGCTGGGAGACTTTGCTTAAAATCACCTCAAGCAACAGAAAAAACATGATTAGTCAAATCTAGATTCAATAAACTCACATAAATAAATAGATAAATAAGAATGTAATGTTCATATTTAAATTCAAACATCAGAGAAGATTAAAAATACTGCTCTTAATGAGTTGAAACAATTGATTACGCAGTGAAATTTCATGCAATAAAAAAGAGATTAAGTTTCTCTTTTGTGTTGGTTTGTTTTTGTTTATTTGTTTGTCCTTTAGCAGGAAAAAACTACGAGGCAGATTTTAATTAAACTTGGTGGAGGGGTTGTTCATGTCCCAGTAAAGAAACCATTAATTTACCAGTGGCTTTGAATAAAGGAGCTGATTCAGGATTTTTTGTTTTGCAAGATAAGGCTTTTTTAAAACCATTTTTGACAAGTATGCATAAAATACTAGACGGTTTACCATGAAACTGGGTCTAAGTGTTGGGCGTGGTAGAAACCATCAAATATTGGATAAAGAGGTGGATCCATTACATTTTATTAGCTCCTTTAACATTGTGAGATAAGGCTTTTTTCTGCAACACTGACCGCTGATGACCTGTCCGAACAGCTCCTCTGGTGTGTCTCCGAAAAAAGGCACACAGCCCACGAGGAACTCGTAGAGGATGATGCCCATAGCCCACCAGTCTACCGGCTTCCCATAGCCTTGTCTGAGGATCACCTCTGGTGCAATATACTCTGGGGTTCCACAAACCTGTGCAGACAAATCATGGCTCTGAACAAGATGTGGTTCATGGGAAATGTATTGTTTTAAGTGTCGATGGTTGAATAGGACTAACCTGCTTATCAGAGAACTCTCTGGCATCTTTCTCTATATGTCCCTCATACAGGTTAGTGGTCATGTTCATCAGCCCAACTTTGGACAACCCGAAATCTGTCAGCTTAATGTGTCCCATGGATGTAACCAGCAAACTGTGAAGGAGAGAATGGAGAAATTACAATGAACTGTGATCATGAAAAAAAAAACCTTTGGGCAGTTAAGCAGGTGTTACCTGTATTCCTTTGTTTTATTATAAAATACTGGCAGTGGTAGAAGTATTTGATCCTTTACTTGAGTAATGGTAGAAATACTGCGATGTAAAAACTGTTCAATACAGGTAAAATCCCCTCACTCAATATTTCAACTACTGAGAAAAAGTACTTTAAGTACCAAATGTAAAAGAGCTAATGGAGGAAAAATTACATTTTGGATTATTGATACTGATGCATTAACATGTGAGCAGCATTTTAATTAAAAATGAGCTATTTTGTCTACTTTATGTAATATTGACAGGTTTAATCTACGAAAATGCATCATGATTTATAAACCAGACCTAAACGTTAGGTGTAAAAAAACATTTTCTGCAATCATATTCAAATTAATTTCCCAAAGCTAAACCATTTAAAATAATGACATTTCGGCTCCTTTATTTGCAGGACTTTTTTTTATGATATTTACACATCCAGCAGTTTTCATTTGAAGTCTTGTTTCTGCCTCATTGTCTGACATATGTGGCTCTTTAGCCGCTAAATGCTCCACATTGTTCACCAGCTGGTCTCTGCGTCTGCCTGCTGTTTGCTGCTGAACAGGTACACTTTGTTTATCCCTTAAAAACACTGCCTGAGTGAAAATAACAGTAATCTTTCACCACAGAAACAATGACATAAACAATCCCTGCAGAGCTGAAGAGAGCTGCACATTCAGGTGATCATTCTCTCTGAGATACCACTGTAAATAAAAAATTATTGATCATAGCTGCTGTAAAACTTGTGAGGTCTCACTTGTCTGGTTTGAGGTCCCTGTGGACAATGCCATAATTGTGGAGATACTCCAGAGCCAGTACTGTCTCTGCAAAGTACATCCTGGCCATATCCACAGGCAGGGGACCCATGTTCTTCAAAAGAGTGGCACAGTCTCCACCTGCAGAGATGAATGGAGGGATGTCACAGAACACAGGAGACATTGTTCACAGAGCACAGCTTTCAGCTGAAGCTCCATGCACTAAACAAAAACCCCTATCTGCTGACCTTCAACATATTCCATGACCATGCACAAGTGCCGCCGGGTCTCAAAGGAGCAATACATGGACACCACAAAAGGATTTTCAGCAAAGGTAAGGATGTCTCTCTCCACAAAGGCTTGCTGTATCTGATTCCTCAGAATCAGATTCTGCTTGTTGATCTTTTTCATGGCAAACCGCTGCTTTGACTCTTTGTGCCGAACCAGGTAAACAGCTCTGAATAAAACACAAAAGACAGTTTAGCAGAACTGATCTTAAACCAGCTACACTTGGATGAACATGTGGTGAAAGTTTGGGTAAATCCTCAAATATGTTTGACTGTAAATATTTATTTTAAAAGGTTTCTTGTTGGGGCTGCAGGAAAACCATCAGACATTAGATCATCTGCTCTAGAATCATAAGTCCTTACCCATAGGCGCCATTGCTGATGAGTTTTGTCATCTCAAAGTCCAGCTCACAGGGTTTACGCCGAGCCCGCAAGGCTGTGCTGAGGCTGTGAGACTGAGGGCCAGAAGAGAGACAAATACTAGAACAAATCAAACAGATCAAATCTCTACCCTGCAGGTGCAGCTGCAGTAAAGACGGAGGTAGATCAATACAATAATCAATTTCTGAGAGCTTACAGAGTCGTCTGTTTCTGGGGTCTCTGCAATCCCACTGTCACAGCTGGTCAGCTGGGCAATTTCTAAAGACAGACAAAATAATAAAGACAAAAAAAAGCAGCAGAGAATAAGAAATAAAAATAACTTTTACGTAATTTTAAACCTATAAACATGCAGGCTTTTAAATAAAGATGATCTAATTGCTGGAAATCAGTCAACAAAACAAAACAAACAAACAGCAAACATTAGCCTTTATTCACCTATTAGGTCTGAGGTGCTGACTCGGAGATAATCTGAACTGAAATTAAATGGGCCAGGAACCAGATGTGGCAACAGAACCTCATTTTGAAAATCACTACTCCAGAACAAGTACTCATTATAAACCACCTTGCATCTTTTTTTTTTCTCTCTCTGAGTGTTTGTATGCAATCATGCCAAGGTCCATGTGTGTGTGTGTGTGTGTGTGTGTGTGTGTGTGTGTGTGTGTTTTCACAGAGGGGTGTTTGTCTTGTCCCTCGAGAGCCTGTAAACACATTTCGACTGCTATTTAACATCTGTCCTTCATTGTAGGTTTGCTTCAGGCACGCAAGGCGCTGGGAAAACGAAGCAAAAGAGACGCTCAGGGGAAACGGATGGAGAGATCGTCTGATGAGCCAGCCTGTGTGGATCCATATAAGGACTGTGGGGAGGCCATTCCTTTCTAATTAGTCATAATGAATGTTGTTGTGTTACTGAATCTGGAGAGACGTAGGGTCATTAGAACGACAGTCTGTTCAGTACAGGACATTAGTCAAGAGTATCTCCCTTCACAGCTTCAGTTCTTTACAGCTTTGCAGTCAATTTGACCACATTTACTGCATCACTGACTCATTTATTGAAGAAGCAGGAACTGTCAGAGGAATTATATACATCTAGAAACACATTTTTATTATTTCTCTTAAAGCCTACAGAAGAAGCAGCTAAAAAAAAAACTAACTTTACCCCATATTTTAGAATAAATTTAGTTCTTTCAGAACAATTAAGTGTCTTGTTGGAGAGTTCTAGTCGTTAGTAAGATATTCCAGAGTTGTTTGTATTGTATCATCCTTGCTGTACCTTCCAGAGGATCTCTCGTGAGCCCAAGTTGGCTTATGATGTAACGAGGGATGTCTGTTTTGATGCCCTGGCCCTCTTTGGCGTGTCCTTCAGCGGCCTCCAAAAGATGGTAAAACTCCTCTGGGTCAAACTCCTGCAGACACAGCAGGAGAAATACTTCAGTACATGTTGATAGGAACAAGACCGTGCATCTTTTAAAGGAGGTAAACAACAAACGTGGGTTTTGTGGGTCCTTTTTATGTTGATAGGGTGAAAATGTTAGCAAACAGTTGTGAAATTTAAGAGTCCAGCTGTTCATTCATTTGGAGTTGTGTTGATGGCCATCTGGTGAATGTAAGTACTCTCTTTCTGTTCCTCTCGTGGAAATCTTTGACTCTTCAGCTGCTAAATACTCTACTATGATCACCATCTAACTGCTAACTGTGTCTGTTTTATCCTAATAAGTGACAAAAGATTGGAATTACATTCAAAAATCAAATCTGTGGCACATTAATAATTACATTTAGAATTATTTTAGTGACATGAAACGTACCAGACACTCCAGCAGGCGAGCAGGTCGCGCTATGATTATGAGGATCTTCTTCACCAGCTCTCTGATGAAGTTTAACTCCTCGCTCTCTGACCTCTCTGTGGACTACACAGCAGCCAAACACACAAAAAAAACAAGATCTCACTTTTTTTTTTACATCTTAAAACTTGGAACACAAGTTGAGAAACAAGCTGAAAACATTTTTTAAATCATACAACAGAGTAAATATGTTTCCATCAAGAAAAAGTCCTTACAAATTCTGTAAATATCTTCAGGGTTGTGGTGAGTTTTTCAAACTGCTCTTTTTTTTGTGGATTTTCAAGGAATGCTTGAAAATCAGATGCTTAAAAACTGTAAAGATCTAAAACTCCACATCTTAAAAACTTTAAAAGAAAACTTTTTTATTGGTATCAACAGATCTAAGGTTTCTGCAGATGCCCTCACCTCAAGAACAAGCCTCTCCAGCTTGTCAGTGAGCTCACAGAAGTAGCTGGAGGTGATGAGTCCTAGCCGGCTCTTCTCCAGACAGTCACGGGCCAGTTCAATTATCTGGTGGTGGGCAAAGCCAAGCACACCATCTGCCAAAGGGAGGACGCTCTCAGGAGAGTTGCTGCGGATGATGTCCTGAATCCTTTCCTCCATCTGAGCGGTGGCCTGCGATAGAGGAAGGGTATCTGTTTTAGCCCTGCCTGAGATGATTAATAGCTGCAGAAAACGTATTGTCAGCCTTTACCTTTGGAAACCGCTCCTTATAGACGTGGTTCATCATAATAATCTCATGGTCGTAACAGGATGGAGATCTTCCCGGGCTGAAAATAAATAGCGATACAATGAGTGGCTTAATGGCATCATTTGAACGTGAATATGTTCATTTGCAGAGGTGAACCTCTACCTGAGACTACGTGAGCGGGGTCGCATGGCCGTCGCTCTGCGGCACTCGTCGCCAGAGATGCTCTCGGTGCAGAAGTGCTTGGAGAGGAAGTGCAGTTCATCAGGCGTAGGCTGGAAGGGCAGCTGGTGCAGCTTCTCCTGTGATGAACAGGATGACTGGAAATGAAACACATATATATTCAACATGAAAAGAAAAAAAAAAGCAACTTTTTTTTGTTGGATAAAAAAAAAAAAAAATACCATGCTGACAAAATTGAAAGGAACAGTTGTATATTTTTGGAAATACATTTTGTTTGCTTATGTTAGGCTTATAAAGCTGTAGACGTACTGCTCAGATGTCTTTACCTGTGAACAGACCCAGGCTAGCTGCTTCCTCCTGTCTACAGTCTTTATGCCAAGATAAAGACAGGCAGTTGGCTTCATATTTATTGTATAGGAGTGAATTTTCCAAAGGATCAAACTATTCTTTTAAATGATCCTAAATAACTACATAAATTGTGGCCTAATATTAACACATGGGACAGTGATACAGCTTTGACAAATCACCAAAAAGTTCAAAAAAAATTATTATAAAAGATACTAAGCTCCAGATAAAACTCCTGATGTCAGACTAATATTTGCATTGCCTTTACAGTTTATTAAAAACAAAACAGGTGTGCTGAATAACGCCAGGGCCAGACTACACAGAAACTTTTCTGTTTAAAAAAAAACCTCACGGTCACAACTTTATTTATTATGTAGACCACGAGGTTAAAACTCATTTCCTACTCATATTGTTTGACTCTACTTTTAACCACTCTGTTAAGTTGACGTCTCTGATCGTGTTTAGCTGACCTGCTACTATCCTTGATACCAGTTGTGTCAGACCGGCTGAGTGCATGATGCTTACTGAGACGGTGGAGCTGGGTGTGTTGGTTCCATATCCAGAGGAGGGAAGGGAGGCCAAAGACCAGCGGCGACCATCAGTTCTGTCACACAACAGCAAACACAAACAGAACCGTCACACTTCAAGGTAAAGGAACAATGGATCACAACATGCAGTAGGAAACAGGATTATTCAGCCCCTATTGTATATTAAGTTTATTGACAAAATACATTATTTATCTAAATCACACAAGAACAGTTTGAATCGCTCAATGCAACATAAAATGTTACTTTGACAACTGTGAATCAGATGATGTTAAAACACTGAGCCAACCTTCACAGACTTACTTTAGCAGTCGAGTCTCAAAGTTTCTCTGTTAAGGCCTGAATTTACATAAATCTGCAGCGTGTTGAGGGTCAGATGGATTCCATCAAGTATCAGGAAATCCTAGAAAAAAACGTTTCTCCATCTGTGAGGAAGCTGAAGCTTGGGCATCATTAGACGTTCCAAACAGACAAACTTCCCAAGCAGACCTCAGACCACCAGGGTCACCAAGGCTTGGTTTGAGAAGAGGTCCTGGATCATTCTAGAGCTGCCGTCACAGTCGCCTGACTTCAATCCCACCCATAGAAGATCTCTGGTGGGATTTGAAGAAGGTGTTTGCAGCAGGTAAAAACCAGGAATGTTCCAGAACTGGAAGCCTTTGCCCATGAGGAATGGGCTAAGATTCCTCAGGAACGCTGCCAGAAGCTGGTGTCTGGATATGCAATAGTCAGTAAAGGTGGAATTTTGTCTTATATTTAAGAAAAACACATGTAAAATCAATTGTATTGAGCTATTTAGACTGTTCTTGTGCAAACAGCTAATAAATAGTGTATTTGTCAATAAACCTAATATACCAATGGGCATTGAATAAATTTGCTTCAAAACTTACATTTTCACTTTGTCTTTGCTGAAAGAAAAATTTGCTAAATTAAAATGAAGTTTACTTAATTTCCATGTTTGTATCCAAAACATGCAAATTAATTCCTACAGTCTTAATGATGTAATGGTTATACAGTAGATGAATGGTTAACCTTTTCCTCAGTTATGCTACACAGGAAAACAGGAAGTTAGAGGAACAATGCGGGATCTGAATGGAGAACAGAAACCAGATGCCAGAACGATGCAGAAGGAAACTTCAGAGCTACGATGAGACAAGCTAATGATGAGAGGAATGAACTTTAAAGTCTTCTAGGGACGAGCCTAACATGACGTTACCTGTCTGCTCTGTGGCAATGACTGTGGATCATAATGAAAGTACACAATTACATGATATAAGGAGAAAGTGTAAAAAAAAACAAAAAACTTTTTTTAAAGCTATTGATGCTCTTTTTGAAAGTATAAACACAGTCAAGAGGCTGAATCTTTGCAGGTAAATCTTTAATATTGAATGGCTTCTCAGCATTCAGCATACTCCATACTCTGTATTTGATAAGCCTGCACACTAAGTAAGTATCCATTGTTGTGCATACCTTCGTGCAAAGGAGAAATGAGCAGAGGCACTAGGAGAGAAATTTCTAGGACTGTCTTGTGGGCTTGTTCCTGCAAGAAAAACACAAAGAAATGACAATGAAACGAATTGAAAAGGAAAACGACCTTCAAGCAAACAAAATTCAGCCAAACAGGATTCACAATTTCAATTCGCAGCCAAAACAAAGCCTGACAATCTGTAATAACCCACTGATGGCTGCATTATCACAGATCAGAGCTTACACCAGGCAGGATGTTTGACAGGATGCATTTTAAATATAAAGAAAACACACCATCAGTACTGCACACTGGAGTACGTTCAGAGAACATTTGTCTTTTGATATCATGCAGTAGATAGATAGATAGAATTGAAGAAAACAGAATTGAAAAATATAGAATACACATTGACATTTAAATATAGATATGCAATACAGATAAATATGAAGAGTCCAATCTCCAGAAAATAATAAAATAAAATAAAATAAAATTTAAAATAAAAATAAGAATAAGAATAAAATAAATAAATTAAAATAAATTAAATTAAATTAAATATAAATAAATAAATAATAGATTAAAAGTAATCAGTAATCCTTATTACAGTGCATGGGTTTTGTAAGAGTTAAAAATAAGGTCAGCAAACAGGCAAACTAAATCCACCCACAGCTCATTCCAATGGATCGGTTTCATCAACAGCATATTCAAAGAATGGACCGCTTCCAGACAGCCTGGCTTATTTAACATCATCTCCATCCTCCTATCTCTTACCCGACTCCTTCCGCTTGCCAGCAGAAGTAAAACGGTCTGCTCTGCTCTGACCTATTTGTTTTCAAGAGCCTCGTGTTTTTCCACACAGCATGCAAAGATGTGTCTGCATGTCAAACGTGATACCTGATGTAGTTTAATGCTCTCTTCTCACTGATCTCGGGTTCAATATCTGGGACGCTGATTTGTTTTGCAAATGTGTTGGGAGTTAAGCCTAGAACAGCCTTACAGGCACATAACCAATCAGAACCGCCTTGATGTTGCAGGTGAATATTTATCGAGTCGGTGACACAAAAAGCATGCTTCTCAAATTCACTTTGAGTTTAATCCAAAGGAGGAGCGGTTGAACATTTTTGTTAAATCTAGGAACAGCTGCGTGATCATCATAAAGAGAACATAAAGGAGATGATGGAGTATACAGGATAAAAAGACTGGAGGCATATGAAGGAGCCAATCCATTTAAATCAGAAGGAAGTGACATCAGGACAGGTGTTTAAGCCCATTTAAGCACAACGTGAAGCTGAGTTCGGGAGTTTTTTAAAACTTTTAACGAGACTTAAACCCTTCATCGACACGTCTGCACTCTAAATAACTGGAGAAAATGTGATGAGGTTTGTATAGTTATAAAATATTGTGTATGAAACCTCAACTGAGAAACTTTAATAGGTGCTTAGATCCACACACAACAAACCTAAGCTTTGTTGACACATACTGCCTGTACCTACAACAACACACCTGATATAATTCTGGGAATTCAGACACACACAATATGAGATTTTCCCTTCCGTGTCTGACTGGATGCTTTGTTTCTATTTGTCATGCAGGTATTTATCACAGCGCAGAGCTAGACTGAACTTTGAGCTTGTCAAGCAGTAACGTCGACACACTGAACACCATAATGGTCGAGCAGCTTTGGGCCACTGAGCACATTTACACTCTAATGGAAAAACAAACCTATATGGTCCAGCATTAATCTCATATATCATATGAGATTCACATATATGATCATAAAAAGTAAACGGAACTTAAAGGGACGTTTGTCTTACCTTTGCTAACACTGTTACGACTCAGCCACAATCTGAGGTCATCCAAGCGCTGAACACATTCATGAGTAAGATCACTGCTTTCTGAGTCTGAGTCCATCTTGAAATACAGACCAAACACCGAGCTGAGGCTCGCTTCTTTCCCCCCCCCCCCCGACCAATTGCAGGAAATAAAACGCCCCTTGGTAAATGAGGCCTGGCCTCCCTCTGCTCCTTTGCATTTCCTCTCAGCAGGCCATGACTTCCTCACCGAGCACAATCACTGCCCTTCAACCAGCCACCGTTCAGTTCAATTCTCACCCAAACACCACACAAGTGACCCGACAAACATCACTCCTGAAAGGATAATAAACATTTTATGACTTCTTTTTTTTGTGCTTTGGTTCCTCTTGATGGTTTCTGTGGCAGAGAAGGATCCTCAGGATCCTCTATGTCGGTAAATTAATGGCACTTTTGTGTTTTTAAAATATCAATATCATACTGAGATGCCAGATAAGTGCTGGAATTGAGAGGGGAACAGGAGGATTACATGCCTTTCTGACACTGGGATGAGCAAACAGAGCGTACACATTAACACAGACTTACCTGTAAGCGATGACAGAGGGGAGTGAGGTCGAGGCAAACCGGAAGACTGGCCGCTTCCGATCAGGCTTTTTCTGTTGCTTGTTCTGCAGCTGTAAAAAAATCACACAGTCAAAACAGTCAAAAGCACAAATCTGCTACTGTAACCGACAGCAGGCTAAATCTCAGCTTTATTACTTTAAGCATTTGAATATGTTACTAAATCTGATCCTCATTGTCTGTTTTGTCCGCCTCATTGTTTCTTTTGTTTAGAGTTTTTTGTTAGTGTGTTTTCAACACCTGCATTTAGTATTGTTCTTGTCCACTGTTGTAAAAAGGAAATATTATTAAATCATATTCCCAAGATGACATTTATTGTCTACACTGCGGTAAAATAGAGGTTTAGCTTATAGGAAATAAAGAGAGCAGAACCAGCAATACTGGTTGAATATTTAAAATAATATTTAAAAGTTAAGTATTATTAATAGCCATGGTAATGTCAATTGGTTTGGATCCCTTCATTTCCAATTTGTCAAATACTTTGTTTTAGGACCAAAATACCTGTTAAACTAATGACATCAGCTTTACCTGCACTTCGTATTTAGTGCTAATTAGCAAATGCTAGCATGCAAAAATTACTAAAATGTCCAACATGGTAAACAATATATCGACATGTCAGCTTTGCCATTTTTAGCATGATCATTTATCTTAATACAAAAATGTAGCCGTTTTGCGTTATGGTTCAAAATGTACATGATGTCAAAACATTTCATTTCTATGATTTTATTGGCTAAATTTAGACAATTTAGATTTCTGTCGATTGTTAAGGCTTTTATTTGTTCCCATAAGTATCTTTCCACACACTGCTGGTAACTGTATCTAAATTATATGTGCCATAATGAACATTATCACTTCATTTTTAAGCATTATTCAACATTTTAAGAGACGTTCAAGAGACACCACTGACTGCAAAGTCTTGGAATCATTGTAAGAAATTCTCCCGAGTACATTTAACCGATCAATACTGGTGTGAGGGATCATTAATGTGAATGTAATATCAGTCATTTGCAATAATGGAAACACTCTTTTAAGGAAACAGTATTTGTCATGTTTCAACTATTCCATCAATGCAAAGAAAGCAAACACTCAATTACATGTTTTTCCAACCAAATACTCCATTAAACTGCCAAAACAAAAACTCAGGATAATTTACTTGAAAGAAGTCTTACAGTCCTGGAGTCACCAGTAAACACTGGTGCACCCAGTTAAATGAAAACGAAAGACTGTGACCCAGGTTCTGTGTGCAGCATTGGGAATGTTTTCTGCTTGTTGGTCTTATTAAATCAGGACTGTGACTCATGAGGAGCAACAGTGATGAACAACATGAGACTCATAACAGTAGCCCAGTTTTTAACCTTCACAAAAGTGAACTATTTGGATGTAAAAGCAGCTTCAGGGTTCAATGTCTGACTAGTCCTGGTTTTATACTTTTAAATTAGAGGCTGACAGGAGAAAACATATAAAAGCCTGAAGAACATGAATTCACTTCGAGGTCAGAGACTCAATGACCTCCTGTTACATAATCTGCTCAGAGAGCTGAACCATTTCTAATAGAATTCTGAAGATATTTTAATAATAATTTAATAATAATTTCACTGCTGTACGTTTTACAAACACCTCAAAAACTGAATTTTTCTGCAGCTTCACTCTGAGTGAGAATCTTGAACCTTGGTGGTCTCGGCCTCCAGAATCTTAAAAACATTTCTAGTAAGTATTGAAACGTTAATCTTTTTTTCTTTTTTCCCATTATGGAGGATCTGGATCTATTTTTTTTTCCAACTAGAAATTAAATCAAATGAATCTGAATTATTTGAGCTTCATGTTGGTGGCAGTGTCATGTCTCTACCCCCCCCCCCCCGTTACCGTACCGTAATCCAATACATATCGATGATTGATTGCTTCACTGGCTTTACTTTCTCTTGTTTTATTGATATTGTCTGCTTTTAAATAGCTTGTTGTTGTTATTTTTGTTTTCAGTGGACTAGCGACCACTTTGTGGTGAATCCAAGAGAGGAATAGATAAAAGAAGAGCTAAAAAGATCTTTTATAAAGAACAACAACACAATGCTGCATGGCTGAAGGGCTGAGCCATTTATTCATGGTGTAGATACAGAACAAACATTCATGTGGGAGAGAGAGAAAGGGAGAAAGTGTGCAGCTGTCTGCTTGTCTGTGCATTGCAGCATTGATCATGCAGAGCAATCTAATGGATATGGGTTCCTGCAATGGTGCAGAAATGCTTGAACAGGCAGCCTTCATCTCTCTGTCAACACTGCAGTTCATACAGGTTCCACTGCAGAGGCCTGTGAGCTTCAATGTCACATCAGCAATAGTGACACATTTTTACAAGAGCTGATGACTGGAATTTTCAGACTGGAGAATCCTTTTCATTGTTCTAGGAAATACTTGCCTTATTTTTTTTGTTTTCCAGTGCAGTTTTTATGGATTTCTTTAGCTACTACTTCAGAGTAGGTCCTCTCCCATCGCCTAAAAGAAGACCTCCATTTTTACAACGCTGTGTGAAACCTTACATAATTGTTGCACGTCATTGTCGTCACACCGTTATACTGTATGTGGCGAAATGGTGACATTATCTGCCAGCAAACTTCACGTCATGATTCTGTTGGTGGTGAAAATCCAGAAAAAACAGAAGTAAAAAAAAAAGGTATTCTTGAAGGTATTCAGTTTTTTGGGGCACTTCCTCCCAGAGCTCCCAGAACTGTTTGGTCTAAAAGAACATAATGATGCATAAAAAGCTCTCCACAGTCCATATGACTCTCCAAAAAAAACCTCACAACACAATGAAGGCTTTGACGGATACAAGAAAACTATTACAACATTCAGAGTTCTGACACTTTGCTGCACCAATTAAGAGTTATCTTGTTTTGTTTTCTCCTAAACGCTGTTGCATTCAAAGGCTTTAGTAGCAGTGAGGTCAAGTAGGTTTTTTTTGGCAAACTGAGCAGCTTTCCAAAATAATCCATGTGATCCTTGATTCTCATGCTCACACAAGTTCATGCAAAAATGAAAGCAGTGGCATCAAAATCAATGAAACTCACCCTCTCAAGTTCAGAGCTGGCCATAATTTATGTTGCGGCCTGCAGAATCATGATTTTTTAATAGAGAACAGTAAATAACTCTGGCGTATCGATGTCAGCTAGTTTTGGAAATGAGTCATAAATTTAAAGCAACACCCTATTTATTCTCTGTGCAGGGAGTTTTAGCTGCAGACCTACACAACCCAGACCTAGCTAGAAACTAGATAATATATATCATATTATGTATTACAGCGTATTCTTCGGTGCAAAATAGTGATACAAAAGGGAGCCATGCATTGATTTTGTACACATGTTGGTGTTGATTTAACTACAAGGAATTCCCCTCAAATCTGATGCATTGATTTGGAAGAAGAAATATCAGTGGGCAGAGGAAGAAGCCGGAATAGAGGAATAGAGGATGGCAACCTTTCACGAAGCTTTAAGTTGTTTAAGTTCTAGTATTTGAATATTAAAGAAAGCAATGATCTTCAAGGAGAGCTGATGACCTCCCAAAACCCTAACCCCCTAACCCTCTAGCCCTAACCCTTAACCCTAACCTTAGCCTTAGCCCTAACCTACCCTTAACCCTAAACCCTCTAACCCCAACCCTTAAACCTCTAACCCCAACCCTTAAACCTCTAACCCCAACCCTTAAACCTCTAACCCCAACCCTTAAACCTTTAACCCTACCTTTAGCCCTCTAACCCTAAACCCTAACCCCATCTATGGTGCTGCTCTACTGTCATGTTGTTGACAGTTGTGCACATATTTTCAAATTGCTCCAGGTCCACTAATACCAGTGACAAACCTAAACTTCTGTTCTGTCTGTTGATTTCTGACAAGATGTATAATTTTAGTTGATGCTCATGTGAAATCTCACCCATGAATCATCTCACCCGTTTCATGTGCTGAAATCAGTGTTAAGAGATTTGAAACAATCGCCGCAAAACTGCACAGAACAAAAATAAGGGATTTAGGATTAGAATACCAGAAACACAGGTATCCAAATCTGCTTGTTTTTCTCTGTAATCCTGTTGCTGCCCCATAGTCACGCCAAAATCTAGATTCATGTCCATAAATCAGAGGGGAAAAAACACTTTGACTGGGATCCCATTCATCCTTGTTTACTCAAGTGGTTTCTGGGGCTAACCCCTGCAATCAAGAGCGCGGACACACGCCATGAATCATTTATCATGAACGGGAGGGAATGAATAATATGTGGTACACAGGTGTTCAGTCAAAGAGGATCAGATTTAACGAGATCTATTTATACCCTCTCAGCGTGGATTAGGCCAACAGAATGCCACGCTGCTGCCCAATCAACCCTCTTGTTGCTTCACCCTCTCACCACCCATGTCAGCGTTTGTAGCATTAGAACTCCTATCAGACGGCTATAAGTGCCACTCATGCAAACATTAAAACGACTGCTTCTGAAAAAAGAGGCCGCAGGTTAGGACGACACGTGGGCCCCGTCTTCTATGCCGTTTGATGCTGAGCTGAGCTTTGGTGGAGGCATCTCTGTGGCCAGTAAGGCTGAGCGAAAGGGAAGAAACTGTGTCTGAGCTCTAAAGGAGGGATAAGAAGCCCTGGGCGAAGATGATAGGGAGAAAGTAGGCCAGTGTTGTATGCTGTGCTGCAGATATGTGAGATTTCCTGTAACGGATCCATATGAGATTTATATGCAAAAAAACAAAACAACAACCTCAAACCGTTATTGTATTGGACGAGAAATCTCTACAAGCACAGTTAAGAGTCTTTCTCAATGACTAAAAATACTGTATAAAGGTTTGTATCAAAGTTAAATACTGCTCATTTTAATTTAACTTAAATTCACATTTATTTCTCATTAAAAAAAATTGACCAAAATCATCATTACTATTACAAAGTAAACTGAATCTGTCAAAAGCTGTTTTGTAGATTTCAGCTCGCTTACCTATTTTTGGGCACAGAGTAGGCAAAAATAGATAAAAAACCTTTGATTTACAACACTTTGAATCTTTTAATGTGAAACGTCTGATCCTGACCAACGTCAACAAAAAGCCACGATTAATCAGTTCTGCTTAGGCGAGATTTGCTTCCTTGTCAGAGCCGTCAGGTGAGCTGACAGAGCGCATTGTCACATAAATCGCTGCTCGTCGCTGACAAACCCAGATTCAAAGTCAGACATATGACATTTACTGTTCTATTATTAGCATTTAAAAACGTGCTCCTTTGTGTAAAAGCAGTTCTAGTTCTTTTTTTCTTGCCACTAAAGATGCTGACATGTTCCTACATCTGAAGATGTACAGTATTAAATAGATGTTCAGAGACTAATCTTTTTTTTTTTTTTTAGTGCTCCTCAAATTTAACTTTGCAATATAATGAAGAGTTGGAACGAAGTTTAAACATCTTGCCGTTTCTAAAATGTTCACAAATACACAGTTTACTGCATCTTATTTTCCATTTTGGCTCCTGCATTTATTACTGGATTCACAATATTATTATTTAGGACAACAGTGTCAAATATCATGAGCTAATAGCACATTTTCTTTAAGACTGTTAAAAGGACATTATTTTAATCGAAATAAAAAGCACTTATAACAGTCATTCCAGCCGATTTAATGTCAGTTAGAGTCACTGCTTACCTGTAATTACCTGTAACTTTAGATACGTTGCCAATATCTTTATTAAATGCAATAAATATTTAGATAATTTTTTACAAACAAACACAGCAGAAAAACATTAACTGTGATCTTTGTGACTGTGTCTTTACTGATATCTAATCAATGTGTTAGTAGATTTAGAATAACCAAAAAACATTTATGCATTGACGCAAAATGTCCCAAAAAAAAGAAGACGAAGGGGGCCAGTATTTCATATTATGCTGTTCTGCACTATAAAATGGGTCAGGACAGGGATTAAAAATAAATATCAGTTATATGGGCTTCACCAAACCACACACAAAAACTGTGTCCGAGAGGTTTAGCAGAAACAAATGACACCTTTTTAATTCAGCAATGAAATATATAGCATGGATATGAAATCACAGTTCTCTCTCAGAGGCAGTGCTTTGGTAAAACAAAGAATAAACGGTTTTAGGTGGTCGGAAACTAAAGACCAACAATAACCGGTGACAGAAAAATAAGTATTTTCATTTTACGACTGTTAATTAATGAGGACGGCATACAGGAAAGTACAGATTCTGTCTAAGTAACATTAGACGGCCTTAATGACAAAGGTTCAAACTCTACACAATAGGCAAGAAGGTAACACCCAACCTCTTATTCACGTCGGCCTCACAGAACAATTCCACTGACAATACCAACAAAGAAAAACATCTTCCTGTCTGATCACTGCTCACAAACCTTACGTGTCAAGTCGCCTGTTTGGTGAGAAAATAAGCTTCTCACTCGCCCAAAAATCCTGTATCTGATTACAATTTTATAAGGAAGCCTGTCTGGTAATGCAACAAAACACATGTTAGAAAAGAAAAGTGTTCTGAAGGTTACCTTTTGGAGCGGCGCAGGCGGGCACCGTTGAAGAAATGTGGCATGCTAAAGTTGGACAGCGCTGTCCACAGACTAGACTCTGTCATTGTGTCCAAGTCATGCCAGAGAGGGAGATTTAAAGGGGGCTTTTGGAGGCCCTGTGAGGAGAAGCGATGCCTTTTGGGGTTCAAAAGGATGCGACCCCCTGAGCGGTCCTGACAAGCACTCCTGCAACAGATCTCCTTAGGTCCAAACTTCCTCTGCACAGGCACACCTGCAGCCAGCTGTGGCATAAACACCCTGGCAGGAGAGGACACGCTGTCCTCCACTGTCCTCAGATGGAAAAGGTAATCCAGAGAGGATCCAGTGTGTGTTTGTGTGTGTGATCCGGTCAGGTGTTGACAGCTTCTACTGTTGCAGGGATATGACACCTCGTACCAGCTGACGTTTTGTTTTCACCGTCTCACTGCGACTGTGTTCTCTCTCTATCCCAAACACTCACCCTGCTCTCCTTTCGCTCAACATGCTTCATATCATGTAACAGGCATCTACCACTTCACATCCTGTGAAAAGGGGGGGGGGAGTTGTGGGGCAGGCTGGTGCTGCATCATCAGCAGATGCTGCTCTGCACTCAGAGACCCCCCCCCCCCCCCCCCCCCCCCCCCTCCCTGCAGAAGTTTGATGGGTCAGTGTATTCAAGCAGGACCTATTTGAAATGGAAATCTTATGCTTTTTTTACATGGACTTCTGCCACTGCATGCACGTTTCCCTGCATACAAACACACACAGATCTGAAGTTTGTAAATATATTTGTATTTACAGCTGACCTTTTAGTAGAACTACTCTGGACATGCAAGCATATCACACAAAAACTGCTCTTTTTGTCAGTTCAGTGGTGAATTTAACTTCTGAGTCCTGCATGTATGTGTGAGAATTTAGGGTCGGCTGCAGGGAGCGGCGCATGCAGACGAATGCTCTCATGTAACTGTAAGTTTAGAGCTGTGAAGAAAATAATATTCCAAACCAAATGAACCAATACAAGCCTTTCAACTTTAGGACTAAGCCAATGACAACTTTTATCAATTGACTTTTATCCACAAGAGAGACCAAAACTCAGCTCTTAAATCTTTTGAGTTCACATGACCATCCTCAGAATTAAGGGTGGTCATCGTGACATGTTTCCATATATTTGCATGGATAAAGACAAACAGACAGCATGACCCAACACTGCTGGCTATACTGTATATTCTGCCCAGTCATAATTCTTTAACAGTGAACAGAAGAGCTAAAGAAAGACAGGCTGAAAGTTTCTCTAAGGAAGTGCACAGGTGACCTAAGGACCATCACGACGCTGCAGATTAGTCCCTCGACAACTGCATTGCCTGGAAGGAATATAAAAGGGGGTAAGACTGCCATGACTGCCGCATCACTGCTCCTTCTACTTACATGCAGCTCTTCTGTAATGAAGTGTCATCAGAAGCCATTTTTGTCAGCATAAAGTGAGTCTGTGTGTGAATTCCCTGAGAATGGCACAGTCTGCCTCCCTGCAGGCCGGTGTGACAGCCCTCACTCTAATTATGGCTTTGCTCCGTTTCTGTGTTCCACATAAGAAAACTATGGTTCAAAGTCAAACTTGGAGCAGCATGAATAGGGAGGTCACCGTCAACACTGACGTCACTGTTACTGGCCTTTTACGGACTTCTGACTGGTTTCTGGTTCTTCTTAAAAAATAAATTCACTTTTTTTGTATGTGCATTATGGAATGTATACGTAGAGTATTTCTATGTAACTCATTCGAAATGTAATAAATTGCAACGAAGCAATTAGTACAAGGATCAGGATCTGTTATCGTTCATAAATCCTGTGAAATGTTACTGTATTTGTGGAATCACAGTCCACTCTGACGATCTGAAATCTATAGCAACAAACATTGAGTATCCAGGAGGATTTAAATCAGAGTAAATGATGTTCTGGTCATGCCCACATTGTGATGTCGATATATCGTGTACTTTGAACCTATGTATCGGGCATCATCTTACTGCCAATCCTACTACAGTTTATTAGTACACGATGGAATAAAAACTGAAACTGTCTATAAAAAAAAGAAGCATTGAACAACCAGTATGTTCTTGTATGAAGATGAGTCACTGAACTTCTCCCCTTGACTCTCTATGAAAGCTGAGCAGAACAAGCGGAGGAGGCATAAACGGGTGTTTCATGCTATCCATTGATGCTGAAAACTCTTCCAAACTGAGAGTTCTGAATGAGCTGGGGGGGGGGGGAAGAAATCCAAATATGCTTCCTAAGCATCACAAATAAAGCCAAGAAGACCTGAGAGAAAGCATCGTCTGACTCTTTCTATCAGTAAAACAGACATTGGTTTTGCTGTATAGCTTTTCATCTCTGAACACTTGGACTGTGCTTAAGAGAAGCTGCTGCAGAAGTTCCTTGGATATATGCATAAATGTCACCTGTGAGGCTTGTATTGAATCCTTAATATCACAAATAACACATGCAGAAAGGTTCAATTCAATTGTCCATTCAATTAGTAAACAAAAAAGACAACAACCGTGAGATTCGAACCTGGATCACCTGAGTGGGAGTCGACTGTTGGAACCAGCTGGCGGCCGTAACAGATGTAATGAACTTTGCAGAAAATCCATAAGACTTTCAGGCGTTCCTTAAGAGTTGACATGTATGTAATATGGCAGAAAACACCATTTTAATGGGATGAAGATCGTAAGCAGCCCACTGTAAATGGGATAATCTCAGATTATATTATCATGGAGCCAGCGTGTGATGGATCTGACACAGACCAGACGTCTTCGCCACCTTTTGATCCACGTGTCCCACCAAATTATAGTTCCATAAACACTCGGTAAGTGACACGGAGGCACCAAACGACGACCTATTTGAAAGTGAGACCGAACAAAGACCTCTGATGGGTGAAATGTGGAGTTTGAGGAGGTTATCTAAGACATCACTGATGCACTTTAACCCCCAGAGACATAATCTCCTCAGTGACATGAGGATAAATAGGTCTTGATGTTCCTTAATATATCTGAAGCTCTGCCGGCACACGCATGTTTTTGAACACTAAGAAACCATTACTGAAACGTCTAAAACTAGCTTTTTTACCATTCTGAGTGTCCCTAAATGAATCAATCCAGACGGATTCAGACAGATTGAGAGCATTCTTCACTTTGATGTATTGAAAATGCCACAAATCCTACTTAGCACATGAAAGAGGGGGCAAAACCTCAGAACAGAGAGGAGAGCAAAGATGGGGGAAGGGGTGACACCACCAACATTACATAAGCACCGTGTCCTTCTCTTTCAATGTCATTTCAATGGCATATGATTTAAGGAGGGCCAATACGTCGCCCCAGCCTCGTGATGCATGCACGAGGGCTAATGCGCTAACAGGTTTATCAAAACAAAAACAAAAAAAAGGTTAAAGAGCTCTTTGCTTACCTCCAAAAATGAAAAGCGTGCAGTGGGCTGCACGGACTGCAGGGGCTAGTGGGAGTGGGGCTCAAGCTTCGGGGAGTGAGGCTGCAAGTTAAATGGAGTGTAGTGAATACTTGTCTTTTATCACACACAGGACAGAAGCCCAGCACACACAGCTCTGACACATGAAGGCAGCAGCAGCATCGGGAAGAGTAATGACCCTGTCATGTGATCCAAAATCACGTTTAAAGAGCAGCTTCCCTTGGAATTTGTCTCGTTCTGCAAAGGTTTTGTAGGATGTTGAGACTGAAAACACTACAGATTCTAACGTCAGAGGTTTTTTTTTTTTTTTTGGAGTTCTAATTTCATTCTTCTCTGATGATCAGGTTAGAAATAGTGCATCTCCCATAATTCAAGTCACACAGAAGGATTTTCACTGTACTTGTGTGATGTCATGTACAGTGTGGCACTGCAGAGCATTAGGTCATATAGAGGTGAGCAACTTTTACTGCAGTGACAGCACAACATGAAGTTTTTTTAAAGGAGACGTCTGGAGATTTTTCTGCACTATTTATGGAACTCAAGCAAAGAAAATATGATGCACAGTTGTTTTAAAAGTTAAAGTCTATTTATTTGTAAGTAAATACTGATACATGTGAGTACTGCAATATTATGTTTTGTGATAGATTCTCAAAAACAATATTGATTTTTAATCAATAGTTTAAAAGTAAAGATTTGTGGCAGTTACTGTTGAAATATATATTTTGTAATTTGTTCACCTTTACTTTTTAATGACATTAGTGATCAATAATTGCTTTGCTCCTATTCCACAGAAAGCAGCGCTATGATGTTGGATGTTACAGGGTAACTCAAATTTTTATGTTTAATACGTTTACGGCTGTGTTTTCTTTATAAAATTAGTTTAATAAGTCACGATATATATAGCATTATATAAAATTATAACCTAAACATATTGTATTGGCAGATTCTCATCAATACTGAGTCCTATTTGTGACCCTTTTTTTTTTTTTTTTTTAAAGATTTACATCTTCAGCAGGAACCAATGGGCTTTTGGTGTGAGAGATAATAATGAGAGACAGGCACGTTGTTGTTTTTGGTCTTTTTAAGGGATTTATTGATCATTAGAAAAAGATGGAATATTGGCACTAGGTAAAAATATAAACTATAATGTGTGGGCTTGACAGTGCTGGTTTTAAAATGTTGGATAGAATCGTCTTCAGTATCCATAAAGATGGGAGATAAATTGATGACTCCATATTTTAGGAATATATTTATGCTGCAAAATCTGCATAGAAATACTGGTTTTAAAGCTATTTAACCGAGCCACTCATCAGTCAGATGGTTTTTAAGCCTCAAAAGGAGGAAACCGTAACAAATACCTTATTGACCTAAATAAGAAACATGTTAAACAATGCCTCTGATAAGAAGGGAAACCTGCCATTTAAACACACAGCCGTCAATGATTCATGTAAACACTACCATAACACTCATCATAGGTGTGTTAGGAGTTTGTGTGCGTGAGAGTATTTGTCACGCCAGCAAAAAAAAAAAAAAAAGGAAGAAGAAAAAAAAAAAAAAAGCAGAAAAAAAAAGGAGCTTGTTGTGCAGCTGCGGCACTCCTTATCGTGACCCATTATCTGTGCGTCTATCTCACACACGTGCATGAAAACACAAATGCGTAGACGCGTAGACACGCAGACACACACACACACAAATCCACAAGACAGCTGCTGTTGCCTGGCTGTGAAGGATTTGACATTAGACTTCCTGCTGCAGATGCTGCTGCTGCTGCTGCTAATGCTAACGCTTGCACAGAGCTTATATAGCAACAGTGAAAAGACAGCAACAAACATGACACAGAGACGGATGAAGCTGCCCCGCGCGGAGATGCCGCCACCCCAGTGAGGTAACACAGGAAAAATACTCACTCTAGCGTCAGCCCTGGAATTCTCAGCCTCTCCCGCTGGGCTTTCATGGCTGAACTGTGCTCGTTTGCTCTATTGTGGTCATGATATGCATTCACGCTGCCTGCCTGCCTGCCTCCTGCAGCCCCTGCACTGACAAAGAGCCAATCCCAGCCACCACGGTGCGAAGAGGCAGATTGGTTTTCTCTCCCCCCCCACACACAAAAAAAGAGGGGCTAAAAAAAGGGGGGGCTTCGGGTCTTATTTTGGTCTCTCCACGTTCCACCTTGAAGCTGTCAAATGAGATCCTCCGTCGCCTGGGGAGGGCATGGAGGCAGGACAATACCCTTCTTCCCTCCCCTAATACACGCCCCCTGCTCCTTCACAACGCAGCCAACACAATCCCCCCCCTCGCCCCCCCACCAGCTGGTGACTTGCTACATAGCAAAAATGAATGCAATGAATTCAATCTATATTTTATCTGCTCTTCTAACACGCAGTCACCTTGACACATGCCGTACGACGTAATGTCACGACAACAGCTGCGGTGACGTCATCGCTGGGAGGAAAACATAATGCACCACTACCTGCCAGTCCACATCAGGCCAGTGTACAGCCAGACACGCTCACACCTGGCTTTGTGCTTTTATATAATAAATGACATGAATGCTTCGTGGAATAAAATGTGTTTATGACGTCTAAGCGTTAACGTTCGTGCCGAGATTCAACAGCCATGCGAGTGTGGAGTGTGACTGCAGTAAAAGACTAGGAAGTCAAAGTAATAAAGCACGATGACGACGATCCAGACCACAGAGGCTGCTGTTAAATCATTGGTAAAATCACCCATGGTGCATTTTATCCACAGTTATTGTTGCAGACGCTCTAAACATCAAGATCCCTAGAAATCTAGATGAATTAGTGACTCTCTGTCAGGTAATCATCTGAGGACTAACTACTGCGTGACAAAAGAGGGGGTCTATTCAGAAAACACACTGTAAAAAAGACACTTCTAGAAATGTGTTTGAACTGCATTATGATGATGGTTTTGTTAAACCTGGAGTCATGGCTGAAGTATAGTCAGCAGACCAGACAGACGACACTCAGCTGCTGCATTTCTTCCTCATCCAGTGTTCCAATGAATTCTTTATCGCTGTGAGCATGTTTGGGGGAACGAGGAAAAGCCACTGCAGATGACACCAAACGCTGCAATGACCACAGAACTATAGTGGTTGAGGCAGGCAGGAACTGGAGCAGAAGAAGATGTGGGGTTGTATCTCGAGTATGGAGCAGGTCAAGAGGGGGGCTACGAACTCAGAGTAAACCGTATTGTCTGATATGCTGTCTTGTTAATTTTCAGGCATTTTGGTCTTTCATTTTTTTTAAAAATCTGATAGATTGTAAAGCTTGCAGAGCAGGTTCAACTGACTCCACAAGCCGCAGGGAGCAGCACTGCATGTTGTTAATTTATAAGGCTTAACTATAAAAATTTATGAGTAGAATTTTAAGGCAGTATACCTACAGTGTCAGGTCAAAGACCGTTTAACATTAGTTGCGCCTCCTGTTTGCACTGAACTTGGCAGGAGTAGGTTCAAAGACTATGCTGCACACAAATGGAATGAGCATCAACACTTTGCATGCCTCACCTATTACATCACTTTACCCACATAAACCTGCAGGCCCCTCCTCTCTCCCTACTTCCTGCAGCCTTTCCTTCATCCAGAGCCAGGGCCAGAGCAAGTCCTCTAACTTGTGCTGCCATTTTTTAAACTCAGTCTTTGTTAATAAAACAAACTATCTGCAAAATTAGGTACTTGCAACACAAATTACTTCCATGGATATTCTGTATTATAGCAACCAAAGTGCCTCAGCTGAAAAAAGCTGCGCCTCCAAAACGCCCCCAGCTGGACGTTTCCAGAAGAGCACCTGGCATTTTCAGCTGGGACAAAATGCTTTAGTGGACACAGGCCTTTATTCTAGCAGTACCAGACCCATCTCTCACCGGATCATCACCAAACTTTTATCATCTCTAGGATATGCTAGGGTCCACCTTTGGTGACAATTTCATGCAAATCTGTCCATTAGTTTTTGCATAAACCTGCTAACAAACAAACAAACTGAACCGATCCCATGACCTCCTCGGCGGAGGTAACAAACAATGCAGTGTCATCTTAGTTGTATACCTATGGTGAGCCAATAGTGCAGATATATCTAAATAAGAGAAAACAAAGTCAAAAGAACATCTTTGATGTATTCAGGCAGCTTCCTAACCTTAGTCTAGTTTGACAACAAACAAACAAACTTTTGCTCAGCTAAATTTTCCTTCTCGTCAACATGTCAGTGAAACAACAAACACACTCAGACCCACCTGTCTGATCTGTTTGTGCAGTAAACACAACAAAGAGGACTCTTGACACCCTCTTCAACAATCATCCAAACACTCACCAAAAGGTCATCAATATAAAAATCCTCTGAAACATCTTCAGAAAATAATGTCAACAGCCATTAACATGAGAAACAAGTCCTTTTTTTTTTACTCCACTGTGTGCATACTGTGTGTTTTTATAGTCAAATCATTTTAATTGTTAGTTATGTTCTGCCTCCACAATGTTGTACTGCTTCCATTAAACCGCCATTAAGTCATATCTGGTAAATCAACAAGACAATGACTTATGATATGGAAAACTTGCTAGCAAATAGTTGCTTATTAATCCATCCAGTAGACAGGGAGCAACATAAGAATGCATTTAAAGTCATTTCTGTATCTTTTATTCCTAATGCCTGCCTGTTTTCTTCATACTTTACTGCATACATGTATGTTATCTTTGTGTTTATGTCTGTTGTAAAGCACTTTCTTAAATTGGTTTTGGTAAGTGCTAAACAAATAAAAAGTATTATAATTATTATTATTATTATTATCATTATTATCATCATCATCTCTTTGCTTTTTTCAAACAGCTGAGTCAAATATCTGTCAAGTTTTTATCAATGAGTTTTGCTGAAAATAGCTGTGACCAGAAAATGATGCTCAACAGAAAAAAAAACTGAACTAAGAGTAAAACTGTAACAAACAAACATCAAAAACATGAAGATTCTACCCCCAAGTTATATTTTCAATTCCAATTTCCATTTTCATTCCATCCATTTATATTTTTTTCTTTTGTTAAAGGCTATATAAAAAAAAATGAGGTTCTATTCAAGCCCCAGTAGATTAAGGAGATGATTGCATGAGCAAAGTAAGACATCTTTTTTTTTATAATAGAGAGAAGGAGAGAGCATGTGAGGTGAACAGGTACTCTTGGGAGAGGAAGGTATTCCAACCATTTTTAAAAGGCATAGAGGAATTCTGCTGATGAGTCAAGTAACTTTTTTTTTCTTCTTTTTTTTTACCAGCAAAGCAGCAGATATGAGTCTAGGTTCAGATTTCCTATCATCACAGCAGGACTAGTCACCAAATGCCTGTAAGCTCTTTGGATGAAAAAAATGCTTTGCATAACAAAAAAAAAATATATCTTGCAATCTGTAAAACTATTGCTAAACATGTCATTAAATGGCTAACTTTTGACAACAACTTAATGTGCAGTAAACAAGGCCATGAGGTATGATTGATAAACGCCAGCCATGTAACAGAATAGTCAATAATTCCTCATTTGATATCCTGTTGCATGGAAAATCAGCTCATGTACAGTAGCTGGCCAGCAGGACAGCTTTGGTCCGTCAGAACCTGCAGCAGGGTGAGTGTTTGTGCTTTTTGAAAAGAATCCAACATAATGGGGAACAAATCCGATGACTGCACCTTGAGATGCCAACACATACTGTATGAATGGCTGCCTTTCAGATATTTAACTGGACCCAGCGAAAGACTTTTAGTTATTAAGGTCAACTTAAAAATAGGTTCCAGGAATCGCTCAACGAGGATGACACATGTTGAAAACAACTCTCCATACGACATCATCTGAAAAGGTAATATCCATCAGTCTTGTGGCTGCTGAAAGGGACTTACAATAATAAATGTCCTGCCAAGATGTAAAGCATTTGTGGAAAAGGCTAACCCTGGTAATTAAACTGGTATGTTGACACCAGCCAGCATGTTAATGGCACCAAATGTTCAGTAGATGGCTCTCTGTCACAAACAAACCTCGAGGAGATTTTCAACATGGACACATTTGCAGTTCCTTTTTTTTATGGACTGCCCTTATTGTGAGTAGGAGATGAATACATTTAGAGGAGGGCAGTCCCAGATTATTCTTATTGTCTTATTCCTTAGTTATCTCCTATATCTGTCACATCAACATTTCATCCCACAAACATTTTAATCCTAACATGTAGAAATCAAGCACATGAGTGAGACAGCAGTCTGAGATTTCAGCTATAATATCAATCTAGAGACGTTAATATATCTTTCTTACAAATTATGAGACACACTAATGCATGTCTTGATCATCACTTATCTCATTTTTAAGATGGTAAATTCATCCAGACTAATTTAAATTCTATTCGATATTTCACTGAACGTGAATTTGATGAGTTTGAAGCAGCAAAGTTCGACTTTGTCAAATTAAACACCATTGCTATGGTTACCAAAGTACCCTGAGGCCATGGCACTCTAAATATAAACCAATGCCAGTGCTGGTGTAACAGCAGCCTGAAAGTAATGGCTATTAGAGTAGGTGCCCCCCTCTGGTGAGGTGCCATCGAGAGCAGCAAGGTTTCATGGGTAAATCATTCTCCTGCACCATCAAAACAAAATCAATGTCCGGGGAAGGCTGTTGTGCTTCATCTGGCCTAAAAGCTGCATCTATTAATGGCCAAGTATAAACTTTAATAACCTGCTGAACAGACATCTTACCAAGCTAAAGACTAGTTCACTCTCTATTTCTAATGACAAGATAGACCATTAATTAAAAGAACAGCAGTTATTTATATATATAACCATGACAAAGATTCATTTATTCTAAATCCAAATGACTAGTGGACTATAAGAAAAATGCTCCTAATGCAACAACCTATTTCAAATCTACATCATATTTATGAAGAAATATTTGAATAATTGAACTATTATGTGCTCCAACACCAACACATGAGCAATGACCTTAAGAGGGGTGTGGTAAGGCTGGGCTGGGCGTAGAAATACTATAAACAGTATATCGAGCCAAACACCAGGAAGGTGTATCAAATTGTACCACTAGGTGCCGCACTTGCACGCACAGCTGCTCCGATTGAGCCCATGAACGGGAGTGCGACAGTGCCACAATTCATCGGAGTAACTGTGACATCATGGGAAAATGCCTCGAGACTCCAGAGAATCAAACTATTTATCCCACCACTCAATGTACAGCAGATGCCCATGTATAAATATATGAGTACTTACAAACTGCCTCTTCTTGGGAGACTCAGTTCTTTCTGTAAAAGAAAAGACGAGAGGTATACAGTAAGTAAAAAAACATACAAAATAATGCATTTACATTACATAGGATATGACATTTAAAAGGTTATTTGATGCAAAGCTCCTAAATCGCTAAATTGCATCAACATATTTGTGTTTTCATTTATAAATATTAATTTGAGTTCTATAAAATAGTAATATTGTTGCAGTATAGTTATAGTCTCACACACATACCACAGTCAATAAAGAACAGAATCTATATTGGCAGCCTGCTCTGCTGGTGCTGCTGCTGCAGCAGCTTGACAGCCTCACAAACAGCCTCACAAACAGCCATCATGTGGAAAGAGATCACAGAGCAGATGTGAAAACGATTACATCAAAACCAAGAGAACTGGAAAGAGCTTTAAAGAAAGCATCTGGATTTAAAACTGTTCGCTGAAATCAAATAACAGCTGAGCTGAGCATGACGGCATGAATGGATGCTGCCCTCCCAAAACTCACTTCCTGTTTCTGTTTACTCCCAAGAAAAAAAAAAGAAGCATAAAATGCTCTGATTTTATTCTTGAAAAATGTCACAATCTGTTTCTTGTATGTAATTTTATAATAGACATGACTGTATATATGTTGCTGCAGCTAAAGATGAAAAGGCTGTGCAACAGTTATTCTTGTCACGTCGCCTCTTCTTAAACCTGCTATTTTAATGGGTTGACTGGCCATTTTTTGAAAGGAGAAATCACTCAACATGTGCTTGTGCACTGGTTTGAATGTGCTCTCAGCGACTACATACATATCAAGAGAAAAAAGAGCGGCGTTTTTTTTGAGGCTGTAAGAACGGATTCAACAGAACATCTGGAAATATGTACTTCGGGCTCCTTCTTGGAAATCAAATGACAGACTTCATTAGAGGACTCCAAAGACCATATTTCTCTCCGACACCTGCCAGGAACAAGTCAGTAAAATACATGAGAGCAGGAATGATGCTGCTGCTGCTGCAGCATCTGCTGGCATGTCTGGGCCACATGGAAAGCCTAGCCAGCCATGGAACCAGCAGAGATTTAAAGATTTACCTGTGCTGTTTTTATACCAGCAGAGTGAAACAATAAAAAAAAATTAAAAAAAATTTAGAATGCCTCCCTACAGGATCAGTCCTCTGGCTGTAAAACAGCACTGATAAATATCCTGGGTTTTTGGATCTGTTTGGTTTTGGGTCAACAAATCCCAATGATGATGATGATGATGATGATGATGTCCTTTGTTACAAACAGTGGAGGACATTGAGTTGATGTGTATTGGCTGCTCCCAGTCAGCAGAAAAAGATCTAAACCCTGGTCTCCCTTTGCTATCAATTAGGGCTTAATGTCTGGCTTCCCCCTGCTGCCTACAGAAGACCAAGGGGCGGAGAGTTTCCTTGGGGGGGGACATGACCACAGCTCACACAACACTAATTACCAGTAGGGAAGGACTTACAATGATGGGATGTCCACCAATCACAGCACAGCAAATAACAGCATGAGGTCGACACAAAACATGATGATAATAAACCTTTTTTTTTTTAATTGAAATTTATTTACTCACATGAAATCTCTTCATGGCTCAGTAAAATATTTATAGAAAGTGAAATAAACGTCTAGTTAATGAGTTGCTTCTTTATTCTTTTGATGCTCGACACGTTTGACTCTTTTGTGAAGAACCAAACGCCTGTGTAGAGAAAAACGGCCCCATTACTTACAGTGAGCATATCTTTAAAGTGCACTGTGTGACATTGTTTTAATGAAATGCAGTGGTGGGACAGATCCAAACACACAAACAGGAGCCCTGCCTGGAACCAGCGTTTGGTTTTATCTTATCTAGAATGAATGAAGCAGCCCTGGTTGAACAGATATTGGGAAACCAAACATATTCCAGCAAATAACACCACAAAAAAATCAACTTAGCATTGAGGAATAGATAGAAAAAAAAGAAATAATGATAACTCAAGTTATGAACATTCTAGGTTACTACCATACTCGCAAATCAAACTCAATATTAATTATAATCCAGTTTTAATACTATATATGGTCACCACTTGTTCAGCAACTGTAATTACTTCTCTATATAATAGTTTCATTGTTATAGTGTCCATGATTCCCAGGTGGGATTCAGTTTTCCCTGATGAAAAAAGATTCATACAACACAAGGCGTGCATATAATCCTATGCTAGTTCACACTGCAAGCATACAACTGGAGAAAACACAATGAAAACACAGGAAACACAATGTTTTTGTCCCCAAGGTCAGCAGCAACAACAATCGCTGATTAAATATGCACCTAAAAGAAGAAAGAAAGAAAAAAAGACATGTTTTTCTGCATATCATTCAGTCCTCAATGAAAGTTTCCCAACATTGTGTCCTGCTGTTGTGTGGAAAACGGATTATGGTTTGCACATGGTGTGATGGAAATTTATGGACAAATTATGACTGACTTCTTTTGTCTGTCTAGAATCTCTAAACCTCGTCTGTTGAGAATTATCTCAAAACCTGCCCTAGAAATAGATGAAAAAGAGAAAAAGGTTGAAAAATGTATGCATGCAGTGTAACTACTATATATATATATATATATATATATATATATATATATATATATAGGCTGTGATATTTCCTCCTGTTGTTAATCTCTAGCATTAGCAGACGTGATGACATCATTTTGATTTTCTCCCTCTGTCAGTCAGCGGTCCTCACCTCTTGCTTCATTATCTCTCACACACATTTCTCTCTTCATGCTCAGAGTCGGAGTGGAGCCTGAGCTGTGTGTCAATGTCATGGTCAAACAGTGTTTCTGTCTCCCACTGCAGGAACGTCAACAGTCTCAGACAAGAGAGGATGATTCAGTGAGAGTCAAGGGATCTATACATGCACTACTGGTTTTATGTACATTCACGAAAAAATAGTTTCACTTAGAATCATTTTTGATGACTTTATGATGAGTTTTATTCTAAATTGAATTTCTCTGGATAGTAAAACATGCAGTAAACTTAACAAATTCATGACAATTTCTTAGAGGATCTATTTTTTCCTTTCAATTAAACTATTTAATTGGCTCATTATTGGTTCATATATTCGCTTATAATAACACTCAATATATAAATAATAATACTCAATAATTTAAAACTAAATCAATAATTTGCATTGATCTTTTATGGTGTACAAATGATCTAACTAACTTCAAGGATTGTGTTTTAACTGCAAAGACTTACATTTGAAACCTTTACTGACATTGAAAACTGACATTTTTTTTTTTTTTAAATCACACCAGACTTAACATAAATACAGGAATCTCCATTAAAGTTTATTATCCTTCTGTGAAATAGGTCATATAAACTGAAAGCAACTGCATGAAAACCTTTCATGTTTCAAAGTTAAACTGCTAACCGATTGATAGCATTTATCAGAAATATTTATTCAACATTTGTTTGCATATCTTGATTCCAGACAACTCATCCTGCATTCTAATAATTCACCCAATGTCGGGTCTCTCAGGCATATATATGCTTAAGATGGATAAAGAGCTCTTTAGAAATGACGATGTAATAACAAAAGGGTCCTAATCAAAGACTTAACTCAGAATAAAATCTTAGCCTTGATCGAATCTAAATGCTGCTTCGAAGTCAGAGACCTGAAGAGTTTGCAGATTAGCAGAGGTCAAATAGATCAATAAAGCTGCTTATCTGCTCTAAACACATGTGTAGCACAATAAGTAGACTAACTACAAATAAAACTGATTTTAAGATGCTCTCAAAAAGTGCATAGATTGACTTCACATAGCAAATAAACCATGTTAAACATTTATAAAAAAAAACAAACAGCCACTGACCTGAATTGTGATCATATAGAAACTATGTGTAAGCAGCTGACTTTTATGAGCCATTAAAAACTATGGTAATAAACTAAAACCCAGTCTGGACTCACTTGTACTATTAGGCTCAGCTCAGTATCAAAGACACATTTGTGCACCAGCAGGGGGAGATTCTACAACAAAGCACTCCCACATTGATAGAGAGCTGATTAAATCTGTTGGCATCCTCACATTTCTCCTGGTAGGCAGCATGTTGGGCATCATAAATCCTTAATCCACCGCCTCATCCAACGTCGTAAGAGGGAAACCTTTCATTTTCAGACTGACGCTGAACATAATTTGATGATCTCTCTTTTTAATGAGCTCCTTTGAATGCTCTGATAATGGAATCATCCATAATCTATATGCACTTCTAATATGCAGGGTCGCAGAGGCTGGAGGCTGCAGCCTGTCCCAGCTGACACTGGTGAGAGGCGGGGATACACACCCCTGGACAAGTCATTAGTTCAACACATGGGCTGACATATGCGGACAAGCAACTATTAACATACACACCTACGGGCAATTTGAGCTACTAATTAACCTCGCTTGCATGTTTTAGGACTGTGTGAGGAGCCTCAACATCCAGAGGGAATCCTCCAACCTGAACATTTACATCTACAGCACTACGTAGAAATACTGAGAAAGTTCCATCAGGTCTGCATAAAGTTTTCTGCTCAGTTTGAGAATGTGACAGATTCCTATTAATTAAGCTATACTGGAAACACACGGCGCGAACACTGGAGCACATCCCGCCTCACGTGAAATAAAAAGCACCAGAAGGGAACAGCTGGAGACGACAAGAGGACTCTAAACAACTCAGTTTGTGAACAGAAGGTACTGCAAGGACATCAGAAAGGTGCAAACTGTGTCGTCACTAACGACTGATGCCTCATGTTTAAAACAGAGCCATGTGGAACAAAAATGGAAGGTAGAATATTCAACTTGGTAAATATAGCAGAGATTTTGATACTTATGGCCTGAACTGTTTTTAAGATAGTATGTTGTTTGTCATTTTTGCAATAATGTTGGAACAAATGAAATAGATTCTAGTGAATATAATGTGATTTTGCTACTCTAAGCATATGACATTACACTCTAATAGAGCTCTGACCTTCTAACAGCATCAAAGAAGTGCTGCTGGAGCTGATTAAAAAAAAAACATCTTGCACAAGGACACTTCAGAAGCTGCTTATGTCGTCTCGCTAAAGACAGACTGTCCTATTTACTTGCTCCTCACAGATGAGAGATTTTCTTTGAGGCATCAGTAAAGTAGTTGTTGTTTGTGTCATCAAATTATTACACAAAGACAAAACAAATGCATGGGCAGAGAGTGCAAACGTCCATCAAGGCCAATAGTCCACTCTTATGATATGCAAACCTGCAAGCACAACCATTTTGAAGGAATACATGTCCAGAAAAAATAGAATAATATCAAAATATGGTCAGCATCTGCAGTATTCTTCTTGTTTTGTTATGCATTATTATTTTTGCAGTGTTGAGGACATTTCTGCACATCAGTCTTTGTGTATGGGAGGTATGTGAGGTAAGTATGAGCTAAAAATGTAGTGACCAGGTTTCATGGTTTTCTCCGTCCCTATCATTGTTTGTCTGATGCATGAAGAGCTGCAAGTGTGTGAAAATGTGTGTTTCACTAAACCCAGCACTGTGGCTCCATCCTGCAGGATTGTGCAGAGGTGTGGTCATATTTTATTTATTTTTTTAGTTCTGCCGTGAAACAACCAGAAAATAACTTTTTTATTTGTCTGATTCACTGCTGTGTTGTCGCTAACACTGCTCTCCCTCTCTCTTCACTCTCTGTCAAGCTGGTTTGCTGACTGCTGCTCTCTCCAGCCGGGGGGGGGGGGGAGAGAGACGGGGGCCAACACACAACTATAATTCTACTCATTGAGAGAGAAACATAATGTGTGTATCCACCCTGTGGTTCAGGTCTGTGCCAAAATTTAATGGGTTCTTTCTTGGCCCATGATACACGCTTCCACCAAGATTAATGAAAATTGAGCCATAGATTTTCTGTAATCATGCTGACAAACAAACAAACAAACACCAAAAACATAATCTCCTTAGCGCAGGTAATAACTCAATAACTCCCTCCCTGATAGGAAATTTTATTTTATTTTTTTACCTGCCTGTTATTATGTTAATAAGAACTGAATTTATGGGTCAGCCTTACAAAAAGCATACAAGTAAAGGGCCTTTCTGCTGCTGCACCAGCTTGTTTCGTCTCCATCTCACACGCCTGCTTACACAAATTCACAAAAATGGCTCTTCAGAGGCACACAATGTCACAGCACTCGTCTGGATGGCTACCTTTTATATAACGAGGCAGTGTTTGTGTCACAAGAACAGTAAAGCTCACAATGTAAAGCAAGCAGCGTCTTACGGGCGGCTGCTAATTAAGATGAAGGGCATGTGTAGCTGCTGTAGGCGTCATTAAAATCTATACAAATCCTACACGTTTTATGGAATGAGGGGACATGGTGGCGATAGGCACTCAAAAATGGACTGTGAAGCTCATGAGACGAGAAATACAAAAGATAAACCAAAGGAAATACTGGTGAATAATCTTTGAATATTTTTACTACTGTGGTATAATCACATCTACCATAATGCCATACTCATTTACCACAAAACTAGAGTTGCACTCAGTATAGTGTACACCTTCGTCAAGGCCGGACAGTCCCTTTTCATTTCATTTAATCCAAAATCCAATTACTAATCTAACAAGTTTCATGAAAATCTGTCAGGTGTTTCCTTCTTTGGGACGACGGTCACTCTTCCACCCAGTTTTATGGTAATCTGTCAAGCAGTTTAATCGTAATTGACAAAAACGGACCAAAAAAATAATCTTGCGATGTTTAAAAAAAGTGGAAAAAGGCGCCTCATGTCCAGAGGTCGAGTCCTTCCAGTGGCAGCCACAGGTTTGATTCCACCTGTGGCCCTTTATCACACATCTTTCCCGCCTCTCTCCCATCTTCAGCTGTCCTAACAATAAAAGTCTGTCGGCCCTAATCCACCCATTAATCCAGATCCACTCCACAATTTAATGGGTTCCTCCCTCGCTACACGCCCAATCCTTCAACCACGTTTAAACAAAGTCCGTCTGGTAGTTTGTGCATAATAGACAGAATGTCTTGCAACAATAAAGAAAGTGGAAAATTCCAGGATTCACTGCTTTAGCAGAATTCACTCCAAAATCTAAGGTTTTTTTGGGTTTTTTTTTTGCAACAAGCCCAAACCTTCCATCAAGTTTAATGAAAATCCATCAAGCAGTTTTTGTGTAAAAACAAAACAACAGACACTGGTGAAAACATAACCTCATTGGCAAAGGTAATAAAAGGACATCAAGTGAAATAAAAAATAAAATAAAAACATCATATAACTTCACCATAATCTACTCTGTCTCATATAATTACGCTTCTTTATTTATCCCCAGCAAAGCAAACACAAGCTAATCACAGTACTTACAGACACTCACACTTGAACCGAGCTGAACATTTTAGCTGAGCAATTTATTCAGAGAACTCATTACTGGTTCTGATACTGGGAAACGATTCTCCTGCGTATTGTTGGTCGGTCTGTGGTTGTTATCAACGAGTCTAAAAATAAACTCTGTGCACCGTCACATTCATTATGCATCAACATGAACTCTAAAGCTTTCTGTTGTTGTTCTCCATGATCAAAGATCAAGTCAAAGTTTTCACATTTTCTTGGTTAAAAGTAATTAATCCTTTTTTTATTTTTATTTTTTATACACAGGATTTTTCCAGTAACACAAATGTGCAAGTGAGGAAATATCGCCTTTATTTATTTTGGGTACCTGCCTGTTGGATATTTTTGTACATGTTGCTGCTTAGCTTCAGTGTATCTCAATCAATCAATCAATCAATAGAAAAATAAAATGAGGATTCTGTGATAAGCCATTAAAGGAATAGATTATTCGCTTTCTTACCAATATATCATTATATTGGTTAAATAATAGCAAGAAGGCAATTAGATTAATATGAAGACCAGAAATAGTCAAGAATACAACCTTGAAAAAAACCCACAACTAGTAACATTTGAGGTTTAAATGGATTAAACAACAACATTAAAGAGTAAATATGTTTATAACTGACCTGTAGACATTGTGGTAGATGATTTTTTTTACTGCTACAGTTTCCCTCTGCTTCTAGCCTTCATGCTAAGCTAAGATAAAGAGCTGCTATTGTCAGAATATTTAAATTCTCTCAAGCAACTCTGTGCAAAGAACTGATTACGTGCTTTCCCCAAAATGTCAAACTGTTGCTTCAATGGATTAATTAATAAACGAGAAGGTCTTGAAGTTTGACAGAGACCAGCTCATAAAATAACCAAACCTGGAAGATGTTGCTCCAATAATCAAATTTGAATACAACTTTTATAAGAACATTAATTTAATAATTTAAAGGTACTCACAGAGTAATGTATTGTTGAAATATACAAACATTTTTCACTTGAGGCTAAAGACACGGTCACCTTCTGTGCTGTTCTTAACACACTCCACATGAACAAGGTCTGCCTGGAATGATGTCATCCCTTCCTGGCCTGAGAATGAATGGGAACTTGTGGAGCTGAAGCAGCTACACTCATTTGCCTGACAAACTAACTTCCGTGTTTCCTTTTGAATGTGAAAGTCGGAGCCACAGGAGTGACCGTTGTGTTCGGTGCAGCTGATGCATAAAGACGTCTTGTGTGGAAGAAAGACAGCGAGGGAGGAGGAGGAGGAGGAGGAGGTGGTGGTGGTGTCCAACAAAGGAAGAAAAAAAGATTCAGGCAACTGTGAGCGAAATTTCAGTTTGGAAGCTTATGATAAATGTAATTAGAAAAAAAAAAACTTTATTGGTTTCTCTGGAGAAACACGTTAAGACACTAAAATAAATAATAAAATAAATGTCAGCATTCCAGCTGTGTCGTTTTCATAAAGATTCAGAATCACAGAGGAACAGATTGACATTAAATTTGTGAACATGAAAGTCAAACATTGGCAGCTTCTTAAGATTTGTTTGACAGCTAAACAAATGAAACAACACAGAGGAAACAAACAAGCAAAAATTCACCTTTGTTTGTGATGAAATTAATGTTGGGGGCATAAAATCTGTTTTACTGGTTTAATTAATCAGCCACAATGCAGCCTAATTAAAACAAAATGTCACATACAATGGATCACAGGGAGTTTGTGATTCTAAACACACGCAGTGGTTTGAGCTGAATTCTTTTAAAAAGGCTTCTTTTCAATCACGCTTATCAATTACTCTGTAAAGTGGCCCAAACCAGAATAAGCACATTTATAAATTAAGTCAATTTACTCTTTACTTGTCAGGCTGGATGTAGGAAATTAATATCTGAAAAGGCCTTTAATTAAAAATGACATGACATGTGGTGTAAAACACAAACAATTCCATATTTCTTAACAATCTCCTCCCTTTTCACCTGCATTTTTCTCTCATGTTACGCAGAAATAGTTTGATTCAGGAACATTATTTGTGAGGACTGCTGTCCTGAACTCAGCTTTACACCTTAATTAAGATTATTTTTCGACAGAATGGGAAAAAGCCCCAATGTAAATGAAAAACTCAATAAAAGCAACAATATTCAATCTACGTTTACAATTCACTCATTAAATGTGACACTGGACACAAATCCTTTTCTGCTATAATCATTTATAAATCTGTTCAAACAATGAAACGTTTTCAGCCTATTTTGCATTGAGTGAAAATCAGAATTATCCTCCTGAATAATAAAAAATGTCCTCACAGTTCTGCCAAGAGATTTTCTCACATACTGAAGACGAGCACCAGCAGAGCCCAAATCTTTGCCCACACTCTGTACTGCCAAGTGTTATACCACAAACAGGTCTCAAAGTCCTAACTGTGCTCTGTTAAAAGAGCAATGCAGGAGCCTCACATGCTAAACAAGCACACAGTACAAAGTCACCCTGCAGCTCAGACCCACAGCTCCACACACAGCCTCCCTACCTGTAGCCCTCGTCTTCTCAGAATGCTGGACTCATCCATGGTACACAGTCCCGACTTACCCTGCCTCCCTACCGGTGCAAAGCCACGCTGCACTGCCTGGCTCCAGCCTCCTGCTATACCCTCCCTCCCTCAGGCTAAATCTGATCTTTGCAGCTGCTAAACACTTCCATCAGAACTTATCTGATTGGAGGGGGGCAGTCAGCTGACGCCTCCTCTTGTTCCTCTCCGGTGTAACTTCAGGAGTGAAAGAGAGAGAGAGAGAGAGATGGAGCATGAGAAAAAGGAGAGGGAGACGGGGAGAAAAGATAGGCACTGCTAATTTAGCGCAGCATCGGGTGGAGGTGAGTGGGTGAGGAGGTGGGAGGGTGGGAGAGCGGGAGCTCCAGGACTCATTTCTCCAAGCAGCCACGCTTTTTAGGCACCCCAGGTGACCGTAAAAATGAGAGGATATCCTTCCCAGCATTGTTCTGCTCCAACCTCAACAATAATCTGGCATCCTGTCTGCAGCAGGCAGGCAGGCAGGCAGGCGAACCGACCAACCAACCACTATTATAGTAGTCAATGAAGCTTCAGCCGGTGACGGAAACATGATGGCTCAGGATGCAGTTAATGTAAGAGAAGTAGTGCAGAAATATAGGAAGAGTTACAAGGAAGGAGGAGGAAAATAATAGACTGGCTCATTTTTAGTTAAAAAAAAAAGAGAAGTTTCTGCCCAAGATGTTTTACACCTGCTGTGAAAATATGTCTACAGAGGAGATGTTTCCTTATTTCCTATACAACCTGTTATGTATACATCTGTATATCCAGGGTCATTTTCAGGACAGGTTTTGAAGCAGTTGATAAGTGACCAAAAATATTCCCATATCCTCCAGAATTATTGGAATTTGGAGAATAAGTTGTTTCCAATGTCATGTTGCCACTTCCATCCTGCAATTTGGCATTCTGTTTCAGTCTGTGTTTTTTTTTTTTTTTTTTTGCACCCCCTCCCCTTCTTTTTTCACCCTCTCTCACTCATTTCCATTCACTGTGCTCCTGCTCTGTGAATATTAAGTGGGCCCCTTCCATTCTCCTCATCTCCACCCAAGCTCAAATGATTTTTCTTGGAGAGTACAGTCTAGGAATGACAGCTACTATACTGACAGCTCACTAGTATACGGGTGGTGGAGGTGGTACATGGGACAGGCAGACAGGTGACCCACGACATCAACTTGTCCCATTTTTGAAACCTGTACAGCAGAAAGCTAATTGAGTGTTGCAGAGGCTGGGGCGACGGTCATTTGTGCCGCTGCGCTGATTAGAAAGTCGAGGGTAGAAAGCCCAGGTTTGCACCCAAGTAATCAGGCTGTTTTTAAATAAACCTCCTTAACACCTCAGAGGATGAGGATTACAGAAGTCAACTTTTACAGCTTGAACAATGCCCTCAGATTACCTGAGGAAATTACAGAGTCCCGTCTAACTGACTGGTCTTGAGTAATTGTTCAGTTTGTGGGTCCTAAAAAGAAGGATTAAGAAAAATTGGACAGACAAAGAGAATGAGAGACTGCAGGAGCACAGCGTAGGGTTTATTTGTCTTATTCAATACAGGAAGTCCCAGTTTCTCTATTGTACATATTGGCTGGAAATGCTGCTGTAAGTACTGCTAAAACAATTAACAAATTCATCAGCTGGAATTCAATTGTCTGCACAACAATTCATTTAGTAGATGTTAAAGGTTTGACCCATGGGTGACGCTACAGAGAGAGTCATGGATGTCCGTTGGGATGCATCATTTAGGGACTTGATTTGTCGTGAAATTTCAAGGCAATCCATAAAATAGTTGTTGAGATATTTCAGTCTGGACTAAAGTAATGGACCATCTCTGCTGTCCCTAGTGCCATGCTGCTAAAAATGGCTAAAAAATATTGAATATTTGCTGCATAAAGATTCTTAAAGGACAGAATTTGCTGCTTTTCGCTGCTTTATATACATCTATGTTTATTCTATTTGGCTTTTGCATTATTTTGTGGACAAAAAGCTATTTAAAAATATTATCCTGACCCATGATTATAAAGGCCATTTGTCATTATTCTCCAACATTTTATACACCTAATAAGATAAATCAAACGTGTCCTTTCAGTCGCATTGTGGAAGAGTTACTAACAGACAGTTTGTAGAGAAAAATGAAACAAAGATGAGCTGCTTTGAGCGTGGCTTCAGGCCAGGTATAAAGGCAGACAGTTTGTGCCACTGGCCTTGGAGCACAGCCACAGAATAGCCTCTGCGAAAGGTCCAGGGGGTTCTCTCTGACTCATTTCCTCTTGGCAGGTGGGCAGCTGAGGTTGTTTCCTCTGCCTTTGGAGAAAAAGGGAGCGTTGCAGCTGAAAGCATGCAGAGAGTGCTGATTGAGTGACCCACAGCCTTCTGCCCTGCCTGAGCTTATCAGACCAAGACCTAACCTGCAGATGTAAGGCTAACAGAGGCGGGACGTTGGCCTGTGAAGAGTGGTAAGGAAAGAAAGAGTCCATTACCTTCATACAAAGCACTGCAAAAGAGTGGAATATCCAACCATGATAAAACCCCGTAGAGCCAACCTCCCAGTGGAGGAGAAAGTCTTTAACCCTGACAACAAGCACAAAGATAGTAACCAAAAACAACGCCTCACTCTCAATTCCTCTCTGCTTTTTCAATCTGGAATAAAATGGAATAACCATGTAAATGAGATGCAATCATCAGAAAACGATGTCAGCTTGAGTCGGCTTGTAAAATCAAATAGTCGTTTTTTTCCGTTTCAAAGCAGCAAAAAGTCACACTGTGCATAAATACATCTGAATGTCAGAAGAGAGGACATTGTATATCTCAAAAAGAATGACAGGGGTTGAATGTCTCAGCTGCCTCTGCTTTATCTACAGTGACAGTTTCATCTATACCCCTCACATATGTTCACAGTAAACACACTGCATTGTTTTTTTTTTTACTTTGTAGTGAGGTAATATTATAGCTCCTCTATGCTGCTGAAATACCAACACATCTCTGAATAATACGCAGTTTAGTTATAAATGTGTTTGGAGGTAAGATTCATCTTTAATCCTCTAGTTTTTTTGTTGTTGTTTTTTTTTGCAAGCAAACACAAACATGTTAAGATGGAAGATTCATTTCTCTTTTAAACAATGCAATCCATAGATATCAACATATAAGGGTCAAATTTAAGCAACATTCCAATAGAAATTTAAACCAGAAAACAAAGAGACCACAGACACCAAATCAATAATCTGAGTGACATATTTTCCACTCTGGTGTTTTTAGTGTATTTCTCTCATATTAGAGGTGGGCTGATATTAAAAAAAAAACAAGACAGGTTGGTCAGTGGTGGCTGAAAAAAAATCAATATTTATTAAAAACTTTATGGTTTTTCTTTCCAGACAACACAACACCTTTTGTTTGGACACACAAACTGCAGTTTCTTTCCTATATGCAAACGGCTCCCACAACAATGATATCAGTAAAGGACATCAGCGACTACAATTATGAGGGAGAACGAGGATCCACAAAGCCACAACATCAGGATTATGACAGTCTTATCTCCATATCACACCAGAGGTGAAGTATTGATTTTCTGCCAAAGAGCATCACAGTCAAGAGAGGTGTGCCACGCTTGTCAAGGAGCCTTGCACACCCAGGGGCATGATGGGAGAGCATAAAGGAGGGGGCGGGGGGGGGAATCAGAAGGCAATAACAGGTGAGGCGGGGGGGGGGGGGGGGGGGGGGGGGGGCAAAGCATGGCTGGAAAAAATGTTAAGGAGCAAATATGAGGACACAAGAGGGTAACTACAGTCACATTTCTATATATTACATTATTTTACATAAGTTACATAACTAATAATAATATGAGCTGAAGAATTAGCAAATTAATTGATTCCTCAAAATCTCTTATAATCAATTATTATTTAAAAAAAAAATTTTTTAAAGAAAAATGTCAAACATGAAATCTTTCCAGCTTCAGAAATGTGAGGATTGCCTGCTTTTTAAATCACTGAATATTTTTCACCTGGGGCTTTAAGAAATCGTGATTTTTCACTACTTCCTGACATGTTATAAATCAAATAAGTAACGATTGAGTGAGAAAATAATTGTCAGATAACAGTAAATATAACCAAACACTGAGCCATTACTAAATTTGCAGAGAAGTTCACACACTTTGCTGTTCCCTCCAACAAAAACTAAAAACCTTAATATTAAATTAAATTAAGGTGAGACGTAGAATTAAGAAACAAATACAATGTCACATTAGCGGATTATAAGAGCAATGAGAGTCTAATATATAACAATATAAGTTTAGAGCTGCAAAGAAAATGTATCTGCAACTATTTTAATAATCAATTCATTGTCATTTTTAAAGCAACCTGATTCCAGGATGTAGAGGATCTAAAATGTGAGAATGTGCAGCTTTCCTTGATCTTACAGCAAAGTCAGTATTTCTATTATTTTGGACTATTCATTGGATAAAACAAGACATTCAATGACTATTCAATGAACATTGTTCTCTGAATTTTTCTACGTCTTACGATGAACCAATAGATCAACTTATAATGAAAATAATAGACAGTTACAGCCCTAAAATAAAACCCATCACTTCATAGCAAAGCAGCAAACCAATTATCATCAGGTTCAAGGCAGCTCACACAGCTGTGTCTCAATCAGGTTTAGAACAAAGAATGTCTGACTGAGAGATAGTTCTTTCTCTGCAGAGACTTTAACCATAGATACCTTTTGTCTCTTCTAGTGGAAAACTGTGAAACAATATGAACAAGAGTGTTCAGAGACCACAAACCTCCGTCAAGGCTGAGCATTCCCTCCAAAGGGGCCCTTCTCCACACAACTTACATTCCTATTTGCATGCAACACATGCATTTAGTTTCTTTCACCGTGAAAATATGCACCTAGAACCTGGACGCGTCTATAACTCTTGTAAATTTTGTTAGGTGTTCCATGAAATAACCTCTTCCATTGCAGATCTGTCTATACCTTTTTGAGTTTCATGGCTGCCCTCAGGGATCTTGTAATGTTAAAGAAAGTGACCCCAAAAAAAATTATGGATCCACTGCTTTATCCAGATCTACTCCAATGGTTCCTTCTTTGGATCAACGCCCAGTCTTCCACCGGTCTTCCACCGGTCTTCCACCGGTCTTCCACCGGTCTTCCACCAGTCTTCCACCAGTCTTCCACCAGTCTTCCAACAGTCTTCCAACAGTCTTCCACCAGTCTTCCACCAGTATTCCACCAGTCTTCCACCAGTCTTCCAACAGTCTTCCAACAGTCTTCCAACAGTATTCCACCAGTCTTCCAACAGTCTTCCACCAGTCTTCCACCAGTCTTCCACCAGTCTTCCAACAGTCTTCCACCAGTCTTCCACCAGTCTTCCAACAGTCTTCCAACAGTCTTCCAACAGTCTTCCACCAGTCTTCCACCAGTATTCCACCACTCTCCCACCAGTATTCCACCAGTATTCCACCAGTATTCCACTGCTCTTCCACCGCTCTTCCACCACTCTTCCCAGTAGTTTCTAAGCATAATTTTTGCTAAATTGGCCAACAAAGCCCTATCTTGCAATGTTAAAAAAAATGTCCCCCTTTATCCTGATCCACTCCAGAATATAATGGGTTCTACCCTCCAACACAGTTTCATGAAATTCTGTCAAGCAGTTTTTATGTAATTCTGCAAACAGACAAACACAACAAAAATGATCACTTTTACCTCCATGGCTTAGTTAATTATTCTCTGTTAGATAATGAAGAAAGAAACCTCAAATTAAGCTCCACATTTGAATGAATCCTTTAACCATATTACTTAAATGCGTCTCTAGTTGTTTTTTTTAGCACCATTTCAAGGGGATTGTACATTAAAACAACATCATACAAATACATAACATCATCCAAAACACTGAGATCCAAACAGCCTGAAAAGCACCTACATTTCAAATTGGCCCTTTTCAAGCTGAATGGATAGTAACCAATCCAACAGCCAATTAAATCTCTTAAGACATGAACATGTCTGCCAATATGTCTGTCTCATGCTTAGCACACATGATGGAGCATCACTGTGTGTATGATGCCAAGTCTCCATTCATCCATTCATTCATTGTCACTAAAGCTGGAGACAAGTACGTCCCAGTCATACACCCATTATTTTTGAAAAATGCCAATCAGCCTGTGTGTAATTCTCCATGCATTTCAGGCACACTGAGGATGTTGCTCTGTTCCCATTTTATGAAAAAAAAACAAAAAAAAACAGAAATCTAAAACAGCTTCGTCCATCCAGAGCCTACAGCAGCCGAGGTGATTCATTCTTTCCCTCCTCTGCAAGGCCGACCAATTCACCATCTTTTCTAAGCTCGTTCTGAATGCAGGATAATACACTGAAGCCCTGTGGTGTCGGTGCAGCTGACTCCCAACAGATAGTGTTCAGATGCAGCACATCAGCCAGTCAGCTTGTGATTATACATGACAATATCTGAGCAGCGGTCACCAGCATCTCATTTTCTCTTGGTGCCAACCACTGAGTCACTGGGGGACACGCAAACAGTGTTAAGAATAAGAATAATGATGATGAGATCAGATTTGAGACGAACGCTACACAAACATAAAAAAAACAAAAACACTAATACATCTGACAGCATATTGTACGTATTCAAATAACTGTGGGGAAGATTTTCAAGGATAAAACTAGCAGCAGTGCAGTCTGAGAGCACGTACCTCCACCAAGGCTAGTCGTCCACTCTTCTATAACAAGCACATCTGCATATGCAACAATAAAATCTGTGGATATCTGACTCTCTGCCTGTACTTTCCTCTAGTTGTTATTCTTCAGTGTAGTGGAGACATTTCTGTGCAGCAGCCTTGGTGTAGTTTGTATAGCCTCCAGCCAATAGTAATGCACAGAGCGTGAGGTCAGACTGTAGGCCCAAAAAAATGTCGCGACCAGGTGACAAAGCCGTCTCCCGTCTGGATTCATGAAGAGCTGCTGGTTGTTTGTGTTTGACTTCATCTGCAGCAATACGGCACCTTTTCTGCAAGGCTGTGTAAAGTTGTGGGTGTACGATTTCGAACAAACCCACCATGAAACCACTAGAAGGTAACTTTTTTTTACTTCTCTGATTCACTGCTTTGTTGTTGCTATCATTCACTGTCTAGCTTGCTTGATCACTGCTGCTCTGTAAGGCTGAGCAGACGATCTGAACCATAACTAAAGAGCAAAAACATTTTTGTGTGTTTGCCTCAACGATTCAAACACACAAACTGCTGGATGCACCAACAGCTAACCAGTCTTGTTTTTTTGTTGTTTCCCCCCCCATGAAAACTAACTTTTGCAGGTGGAAGGGATGCAGCATGGCCTGTAGTGGAAGGAGGCACACAAAGCACCCCAGTGCCCTTTCAAAGCTGCAAGCCCAATTTCATCCATCTATTTGTCCATTTGCTGAATTAGGTCTGATGAAAAAAACTGCCTGCCATACTCCCGGGACCCCCATGACCTTGTAGCCTTACCTGAGGAGGCTACAGTGCAGTAGTCCACTCCATTAACTTCACTCCATTTCTTCTTTAACTGGGCTCAGCGTCCACCCAGTGCACTCATATCAAATACTCAGCATGAGCTGATAGTTGTCTACTAGATCCATGCAAAGCTATCTAGATGGAGTTTTTAATGCCTGTGTAGAGGGGAGGAATTGCATGAGGCTAGAGACTCTCCATCTCTCCCTATGAAGTGTCCTTGAGTTATACTATGCTGTACCAGCTCATGGAGTCCTGCTGGGTTCTAAAAAAATAAATAAATGAAAATATACATCTATGGAGGTTCAGAGGTGCATTATCTTAGATCACAAATATCCTTAAATCCTGACAAAGGCAGACATTAAAGCCAGCTTCAGGTCATGAAGTGTTAAAACTTAAATTGAATCAACACATCTGGACTGGAGGACAATCATGTTTCGAGGAAATCCTGATTTCATTCACGCTGCAGGGCACAATAACCAAAAGGGATCAGCTTTTACAAGCACAGGGACACAAGTGTTACACTTCTACATACTGAAAACACACCAGCGCCCTCCAGTGTACAGAATTAGTTCAGATATTTTGTATTAAAACCAAGATCTAAAGATGAAATCATTAAATTAACTAACCTCAGATGCCTTCAGTTAGCAGTTAATCATTACGGCTGTGTATTCCGAGCTGTAGTGACACCAGTGCTGTGTGACGTCATGTCAAAATCAGTCATCAGGATCACACACTGTATTAGTGCTGTTATGTTATGAGTGTAAACAGGGTCACCATGATGTCATCAGAGAAATAGTTAGACCTCCTCTAGTTCAGGTTTCACATTCTTGGTCGACCCACTCAGATCCTTAAGTGTCAGTTACCCAAATATTCTGTCACAGTTACTCTAGAAGCATATACTTTATTTACACACACACACACTTTATTACATTAACCTTTTCTCTAACTGATCGCCAGCACACACTGGGAATGACTCATAGATTTAACAGCATTGGATTAGGCTCCGATTGGCCATATCGTGATCTTGTTGTCTCCAGAGTGAGATGCAATCAAAAGCAGGGTATCTGTCATCTGATGGAACAGAGCTGAAGGTCACCTCCGTCTGTATGACTTCATTCTGGATGCACTTGGACCTCTTCAAAATGGGATTTTTTGGGGGGGGGGGTTTGTTATTTTCTTAATCTGCTACACTTAATGCAACAATCCTCTGTGGTTGGGTTTCTGATTGCATTTGATTTATCTTTGATGAATGTGAACACGATTAAATATACGGTTTGTCATGATTTATATCTACAGAAATCAATGCAGTTGTAAAGCAATGCAGACAAGTGCTTTATAAACCTGTAGCAGCCACAGAAGATGTTAGTTCATTGTTTAAAAGGCATGTTAGTGATCTGAAAATACTGGAGCATGACCACCTGAGGTGTTTTGATATATGAAATATGGTTTGGACCTAACAAACTAAAAGCATTAGGAATTTCACTGTAAAAACCTAAGCAATAGAAATGTTTGATTATAGTTGGTTATATTTAATCTACTAGTTTTGTTTTACATCGTTTTATTCGTGTTTTAATCCTAAACATGAGACTCACATTTGAATATTTAGGAGGCATAAAAACGAATTATTTAATGCCTTTTGTCTCTGTTCATTTTAGTGCAGTAGAAAAACATTTTTAATTTAAACTAAATACAAATTTGTAGATATTATAAATTCAAACATGTTTGCAGAGCGTGTTACTATAAAAATACATGGTAAACTTTAAGTTGGATTTAAGCAGGGGTTAGTTAATATGGATATCTACTGAAATTAGTACATTTAAATGTATGCAGCACATCTTATCTCACATTTATGTTTTAATTCTGTTTCCAGGACCATATATGAGGCAACCATCTTTACAAATGGTCATCTATTTCAAAAAATCCCCCCAGAAATTAAGTTTGTTCACCATGAACAACTGAATATCATTCAGACGTGGACAAATGGGTCTAAGTAAAAAATCACACATAGCTGCTTTTGTTTTGACCAAACTGTGTTCAAAGGATGAGGTAATGGGAGCATTCTGACTAGATCAGGATGCAGAATGTCATAGTGGGGGTCATGATTTAGGAAGTACTCACAAGGCTGGAGGTGAGGGAGGGGTCCGACTTTCCGAGGTTCCGCGAACACATACGGACCAGGTTAGAGATCTCAGATGACGGCTGACATGCTGGTTGCTGGGGGTTGTTGGGTAGCAGGAGGTACTTTCCTGCACGGCAAAACAACAGGATGAGGTTCAGGAGTCGTTCCATGTTTTGATCAATTCCTCACATGAGTGACTTATCCCCTAAACTTGTCAGATGATAACATTTTCTTGTGATCAATGTTTTATTGAGAGAAGGGTGAAAAAAAAAATCATAGATGGTCTGGTTCACAATGAAAGCTTCACAATCAACATTATCAAGGATTAAGAAAGAAAGAGAGAGAGAAAAAATCATGAAAGAAAAAAGAAGAAAAAAGAAAGAAAGTAAAATGCTTAAACTAAAAAAAACTAAAGGACAAACTAACTCAACTACAGATAAACAGCTGCAGCAACAGCAGCTAATGCAAAAAGACAGAAGATAATCTATGTTAATTACAACTAGAATAAATCTACATATATACTGTATATATAAATTAACTGTATGACTAAGTTTGATTAAGATCTCAATAAAAGCATATCAATGGAGCAGAACCTTTTTTTTTTTCTCTTCCCGTCTTCCCCATTAATCATCTCACGAACCCTCATATTTATCTTGTGACCCTTTGGAGGGCCATGACCCATAGGTTGAGACACACTAAGTATAAGTAGTAGTTAAAAGTGACGGCCAGAGGAGCCATTCCTCTTCATGAGAACATTTACCTTTGATATTTGAAGTACATTTTGCTGATAACACTTCAGTACTTTTACTTAGGTAGGATTTTAAATGCAGGATTGATCCTTTTACTAAATTAAAGATCTGTATATTTTGTCACCACTGTGTAAAGTCAACAAGCTCAGCTGTACTACTGACCCCTGACCTATGATGAGAGAATAAACGGGGACAGAGTACAGGTCAAATGACAGACCGGTAACATAAGATGATCCTGGCTGTCTGCTCTTATTAGCACCATGAAGCTAAAGCCCCTGATCCTGTGCTGCCAGGCAGGATGTCAAGGGGTTACAATAAGCCAGAGGGGGGGGAAAACCCATTAAGGGATCACTCAAAATCCCAATACTACATAAGAATTAGCACACCACCATGTCATGCTGACATTTACTGGGTCTGCCTGCATGTTTCACATGTTCTGTTTAAGAATGTGCTGGTAAACCTGGAAAAAAATCATCTCCACTTCCAACTCCCAGGGCTGGCAGCTAGATGGCACTACCAGCTGATTTCTATCACTCACTTCCATCTGCCCTCTTTAATCCTCAAACCTCAGTCCACCAAACCAAGACAAAGATGAACACAGAACACAGGCAGCCTCAGCCACGTGTGTATATTTCCACTTCCTGTTCAGGTAAACACTCGAGGAGACGGAGGAGAGGATTTATAACCGTGGCACGGTGCATGAAGGCGAGTGTGAGAGTTCTGAGGGTCATATGGCCTAAAGCAGGTACCTCTCTCCATCAGATGTGTTTAATGGCCTGGAGGAGACGGGTTTGTAAACCAGCTGTCCTGCTAAAAGCTCAACTTAAAACTGCAAATGACGGATTGCTTTTTTTTCACAGACATAAAAAGCATCTTAAAGCTGCGCTGCACACGTTGCATTTTACAAAACACAAGAACAAAGGAAATTTATTTGATTTTTAACACAAGAAAAAATAACTTTTTATTTAATTTTTAAGATGAAATCAATAAAACACTGTTCTGTAGCCTCACTGTGGTTAAAAACACGTTATTTGAAGACTTCTATTGAATTATTGCTAGAATTAAATTTAGTATAAATTTAATGATCAAATTAATTTTCTAAAATGTACATTTTCATCCGATTTCCTGCAAAATATGTGCACTCGGACCGCTGAATGTCTCGTTCTGACATCTAAGAAAGCTCACTGTTTCCTATTTATGCCAAATATATTCGAATATTCCGAAGGAGGGAAAAAAATCACTGGCCTTTATTATACAGCTATCTACTGGTTTCATGCATTGAAGGTAGATCTGTGTTCATAATAATAAATACATTTATGGTTTATTCTGGCATTTACTTGGTAACACTGCCTCTGTCAATGTTAGCCATCAGTCATGTATTCTGTATCAATCCTCTGCAGATGACACATATTAAAAATGCGACAAAACTTTATGAATAAGACTATTTAACACTGTTTTTTCTATGATTTTCCACTGCAGACAAAATTATAAGGCTAATTTCTGGATTTAAGCTAGAAGACCTCTCTCCAGTAAATATACAGTTCATCATCAGTGGAGTCAGCATCATAGTTACACTGTGATCACTGTGGTTAAGTCATGAAAACTGAAGGGGAGGCCAAACAGGATGAGGAGGGAAAATTAAGGTCCTTCCTTCCTTACCGGCAAATGTTTTCCCTCACTAGAGTTCATCACATCCCGGCATAAAGGAAATCTCTCTTGAGGTACAAGTCAACAGTTCTAAAAGGGGGGAGACCAGGAGAAATGTGTATAGAGGGGCACCTTATACCTGTGTTTTTATATTTAATACGGGAATAAGGTCAGACACTCTTCCCTCAAACACGCCTCTCCTGCATGAATCATAACGTGAAAGACACAGCACTCCGAATAAATTTAGTATGAGCAGATTTATAATTAACATTTGTAAAAATGAATACGTACATTTATAGAGCTCAGAAATACGTTTGAATGTTTGAACTTTTCAACACTTCAATAATTATTAATAATAATAATAATAACAATAATATAATTTGATGTTTTATTTATAATGTTAAGCCATATCTTAATCATTCAATGATCTTATGAACACAGCATATGCCAAATAGAAAATAGCTACTACTTACTGAAATACTCAAACACAACATTTTGACCATGATGCACAATCAAGTCAATGAAAGTCAACTGTTTTTTTTTTTTTTAATAAGACCAATTTATTACATGTATTGTACTCATTCAATTAATTATCTGATGACAACACTTTCCTTTGAATGAAAAGGTCAACATTTGAATCAGTGGTGTGAAAGTCCTGCATTCCTCTGCCAAGGCCAAATAAATCTGTCCAGCTCTAGCAGCTAAATGAAGATCACCCCAAAGCACAGGTACAGGACAAAGACACGTCTTATTATCTGGACCGCACTGTATACACTCATAGATCAACAACATCACCTTTATTACATCATAAAATTTTACATCTTGATTTAAGAATTGTTTCCTGAGAAACTACAAAGCACTCAGAGAGGGCAAACCTCCGCCGAGGCGGCTCAGTTCCACCTGTCAAGCTCATTTCTTCATGCACTTAGTGGCCACACTTTAACGTCCCTGTGGCACACCTTCCTTTTCTAAACTAAGGTGTAATGGAGCTCATCGCTACATTAACCTGCTTCCCTCTCGTGGTGGGAAACCTGCAGGTGCAGCTCTTCTCAACTCATCTCCCTGATGAATACCTTGAGCAGGCAGCAAATCGTGTCATCGTTGTGAGACTGTAATGATCCGGGTCACCATCACAAAATATTTTATCACAATCCGTTCTTTAATGTTTGAGTAATCCTGCTAACAGATAAACAAACCAGAGCTAAAAAAAACAAACATAATCCTGGTAGCAACAAACAAACCAAACAACAAACAGATTTGGTTAAAAACACAACCTCCAGGGCAGAGGTGAAGCTCAATGTTGTTGACTAGCGACACATTTTATCTGTGCTCATGTGAGTAAGACACCTATTCTTTTATCCAGGGGCAGAATGAATAGACTGAACTCTTTGTTACATTTTCAAATCAGTAAGGCAGAGAACTGTTACTGGAAACTGGATGCAACTGAATGCATGTGAGCCATATAATAACTCCAACAGGAAATACTAAATCTGGTTTTTGATGACGGATTTGCAACCAACCTACAAACTTAAATCACGTATCCTATATTCCAAGGTGATCGCTCTCTGCTGACATACACATTTTCTCATCATCTTTTTCCAAAAGCGCCCCGGCCTCCCTGCTGTAGAGGAGCATGAGAGGATGAGACATCTCTACTAGGCAATAATCAAAGAAAAGAATGTGTTCCTGTTGTAGCCCATTGGTCAGAGTGAGAAGCTGAGAGAGAAAACATGTTTTCAAGCCCATTAAATAAACCAAAATGTTGGATGGGAAAATGTAATCTTGAATTTGTACCTTCATGTTTTACAGGGCTGGAGGGAATCCGATTTTATGATGTTATAATCCTATTAGCTTTATTAAACTTAGCTCTGTGCACCTGCAATGTCCTACCTAGTGTGGCACTGTCATTGTTGCATTATTGAGCAATCCTCTTCTCAGAGTTCATTTTAAATGACATATGGTGTGTGTTCATCACTAATTAATGCAGCTGAAGTCAGTTTTTTCTTCAAAGCATGTCCTTGGGGGATCATTTTGTCTGTAAAGGTAGGAACACAAAAAATAAACTGCTCTCTCCAGGGTCTGTGGATTATCCTGATTATTCTGAGTAATCTTTTTTCATTACTCTGAACTTCACAAATGCAATGGAAATTCCTCACCTCCATTAAACTGGGAAGGTGGCACAGATGTGTGAGATCTAAAAACCATAGCAAATAAAAAATTATTCATTAACATAGTTGGATATTAGTGAAGATTAAAGAAAAAGAAGTAACTCTTTAGAGCCATTAAGGGGTATAGAGTCCATACTGAGGAGCATCTATTTATTCTCAAACTGATAGATGGTCACTGCTTTGTAGCCATTCATTTAATAAGGATTAACATAAACTGTTTTTATCCTTCTGGCGTGAACCAGAACAAATAATAAATCTTCAAGCTGTTGCAAACATAGGAAAGAATGTGTGAAGGTGAAGGAGAGTGATTCATTGATCTGATTTCAATGTTTCCTTACTGGATGCTGTTTTGTGTACTGCTGCTATGCACGGTTACCTTCAGTGCCATTAGTCACAATAAATAGCAGGCTGACATATTTTTAACCTACAGAGCCTGTCCTCCTAAGTGGAATAAAAAGACTAAATAAAGCTAATTTTACACAAATCTAACCAGGCATGTGAACTTTGATGAATTAAAACCATCTACATTGAAGCTCTTATTGGTAGATATGCAAGTTTGAATACTGTGATTTGCAATTGGATGGAAATTTAAGAAGACAGGGATAAAAAAAAAAAATGTTGCTGTTATAGCTGCAACTTTGCAAACCCCAGAGGAAAACATAAAAAAAATAGCATCAGATACTTAGAAATGTATAAATTGGTCGGTATAACCAGCCCAAAGAGTTGTATGGGATGATTAAACATGACATTACCTGTGAGACCACCGCCAAGACTCCTCCTTCGAACATATTTTCCATCGTCACTGAGATGATGCCTAAACTTGAGAGCAGGGCTTAATCCACGAGTCAACTCATGGTTACTGGACTTCCGGAGGGATGTAGAGGGAGGGTAGAGGATGTGGTCCAACTAGAGGGAAAGACAAAAAAAACAATCAGGTTGTTACAAAAATGCCACTAGAGTTTTTGAGAATATCTTCTTGGTTTGGTTAAAAGAAAATTTTAAAAAGCCAAAACTCCAGTAAAGTAAAGTGTTTCGTACATAAATGTTTTTTCTGTATATTTTCGGCCATCTAAGACACATAAAGCTGATTATTTTCACAACTAATCTATTATTTGTTTGGTCTATAAAATGTGGAAAAAAAAGACTTTCCATTTATAATAATAATCTAATCTAATAATAATCATTGTTTTTTGATTAACTAATTGATAAATCAGCTAATCATTGCAGCTTTAATTTAGTTCGTGGATCTTAAATATTGCAGGTAGGAACAGTACAAACAGAAACTGGCTGCTGGCAACAGACTCTGACTAGAACACCTCCAACATGCCATCAAGGCAAACACTTCCCCTCGCTGTGTGGTGGAGTGGAAAACCACTCAAATCAAGCCCGTGTTGCAAAGAACATAAGTGTTTTCTAACGGAGTGAAGAGAGCTGACTAGTTTCATTCTAAGTCAGCCAAGTTTTTGTTTTGAAAAGCCTATTAATTTGCCCAACATCCATAAAAGTCATAATAGTTAGACAACTCACGAGTTTGAAATGTTTATTATCACAAAAGCAGAACATACAATAGTTTGGGTTTGGCATCTAGGCTCTGACCTTAATCACTCCCCGCAGATATGTTTATATAGAGGCACTGGGGAGTGATGAGCAAACCTAATGAACCCCCTAAATGTAGCCTAAAGAGAAGAACGAGGCTTATCATGTGAAGCTGGAGATGTCTGCCTGAACTAGCTCGCAGGCTTCGCTTCATTTAAGAGATTCTTTAGAGCTTAAGTTTTCGGCGACAGATTAAATTAGACGTCCAGGTGTTTGAGCCATAGTCAAGTCAGCCTCTCTCAAAGTCTTGTGAAACAAATTCTTGCAATCTTTTCATGAAGAGACATGATATACAGAACTATGGGAAGTAAAACTGCATATCTACAGTGTAAAGATCAGGCTATAGAAGGGAAGGCTCAGCTTCTCAAATGATCGGAGAGAAGGGGGGGATTCCCAGGGTGCTCTCCAAATTCATAACCTAGCATAAAACGCAGTTTCTAAATCCAAGATGTGAGGTCACCACACCCCTGGCTCTTTTGGCTTTTTAATGACAAACAGGACTCAGCGAAAGACCAGCATCACCAAACTTCCACGACAGGAAATTATAACAAAATAATCAAATAAAATAGTCAGAGAGGGAAATCCTAGTGAGAAAAGAGTGAGATTCCGATCTACATCAAGGAATATGTTGTTAGAAATACATTACAAATATACAACATTACACAGCACAACACCAGACTATTGTATTCGCAGGAGATAATGACCTCGTGCAAGAAGCTCAGAACACATAACAATGCCCGGTGGTAAGGAAGGGGCCCTCCCTGAGGATTCAAAGATATACATGACACAGAGCTCTATGTGCAAGGAAATACCCTGTGCTTCTCTATGGGAGGATTGATGAGTCCGGTACTATTAAAGGCAACTATGACCAACTCTTTGTGGGGTTGCTTGGCCTCTCCATGAATGCAGACATGTAGAGCAAGACTAATACAGCACAGACTTTCTAGATTTCGTTGGTTAGTTGTTGAGCTTTGGAGACATTTGTCTGCTATCTCTTGAATATAATGGAACTAGACGTTTCTGTGCATGTGGTGCACAGGAAGCCAAAATAAATACGTTTGAAAATAAAGAAATAAGCAGGAGCCAAATACTATTAGCCAAACAATACCTGCATTCAAATCTTTCTGTACCCATATTTAGAAAATAAAATAGTATTTGTGTGCAACTAAGCAAAGTAGGCCTTCATAAATGGAACATGACATGTGACTGGTCGAAAATCACAGCAGCTACAACCCGTACAGTGTGTGCATTGATTCAAAGATGTGTAAACACAACTTTTAAACTCATGAACAGCCGGTGAAACTATCTGCAGATGTTTTAAAGGTGAATACATTCAGATACACCACAGTGAAATAAGTAATAGACAGACTGTTATGTAATTTTAAAGCAAAGTACCAAGTAATGCCTCTATAAGTAGCTTAGAGTTAAACTGTGAAACAATCGGAGCCAAACTCCCCCATCATCTAGTCGCATTGTTTAGATCCTCTGACAGGTCATTATGACCTTAACACTTCACCAACGTGGACCATAATGATACACAGTGCACGTATAATGATCCTAAGAAAGTCTGTATGTCTTTCTACACCACAAAGGAAGGTAGACTCATTTTATAGAGGAACTGTATTTTCATCTGTTGCTTCTGTTGCTTTTCATCATTTTCAAAAAGCTGTGTTGTGTTTGAATTATGGCATACCTGTAAACCATCACATAAGACAAGTGAAGTAAAGCTTATTCTAAAGGCAGATCAGATCATATGAACCATCACTGGTAAGTTTACTATCAACTCAGAAAAAAGGAAGGAAGTAAGCTCCTACGGTAATAGTTTGTTATCTGTTGCAGTCGGTCAAAGTCTGAAGTTTAAGGGTGTGCAATACATTTTGGTTAATCGATGTTTTAAAGGGTGAAATAGGGTTAGCTTAGGAGCACTTCTTGGCCATGGACAGAGATGACTGGGTATATTCTTTCTGCCTCCATAGAATACCTATAAAGACAGCAAAATATAGGGTCTGACAATGTCAAACCTACCACACAACAAACAAACTTCACTTTATAATCCTTGTAATCCTTGCAACTTTTTGCCTTCATCCTCCTAAATCGGTCAATGCATAAAAACAGAAATTTGCAAAACATCTGCACTGACTTTAAGTTTGGGTGTCAGCACTTTAAATGCCTATTCGATTACTTGTAGAGCAGTGAAGCAAGCCAGTCTCAGTTGGCTCACACATTGCATTTTTGGCAGCAGCCAGTGCACTTTCACCTACCATTCTACTCCCTGCAGCAGAAAAACCACAAAGCTCTGAGAACGAGGTCAAACCTGCCCTGCTCCTCTTTCCTCCATCCTCTGTTCCACCCTCAGCTTCACATGCAGTGGACAGTACCAACAATCCTTTGTTGTCAAAGCAAAGGAGGAGGCAGCAAGTGAAACGAAGACGGTGGACTGCACAACACACAAAGCCAGTTATGTTTACTAACTAAGAGAGAAGGGGAGCTTAAGCTGTATGGAATGTGTGGCAACCAGAGGCTTTATTTCTATATCATAGCTTTGTTTATTTAGTGTTAGACCATCATACTGTCGACTGAGACTATGGAGTCTAATGTTTACTAAACAACTGTGATTAAGATAAGATTGCACAGTCTGACATCCTGATGGTGGTCTGCATCTGTTTGATTTGAATCTAAATACCTTCTTTTAATATTTCCAGTCATTCCAAAATGCATAAAAATGATGCACTGTATGAATCGCTAATACACTAAACATGCAATATTCAAACTTTAAATCCTTGACAAGACAAACCCATTTCTATATCCAGCAGTTGCAAAGTAATACTGGCATTTATTTGCAGTCATGTTTCTGGTTACCTGTGATCCAAATCCAATGTTTACATTCTTTATGCTCTATTTATATGGTCTTTTACCAACAATGTGAGAGAAATATTTGCCTGTCTATGTTGCTAACTGCTGTACAGTGGACTCTTAAGAGCTGCCCCCTGTGGTAAAAACAACAACAACAACAATTAACAGCGGTAAGAGCCAACCAAAACAGTAAAGTTAAGGGCTGGACAGCTAAAGAGGAAGATGAAACTCAGTACTAATCTGCATAACAACTGAAAAAAGAGCCAGTAAACCAACAAATTAGGGCTGCAAAATATTGCAGAACATTTTCATTGCAATATCTTTTCCTGTGATATACAGCATGTTATAAAAAAAAATAGAGGAAATTTCACTAGTTACATGCAGTGTGTTATTCATGTACATGTAAAAAGTCTATCAAATGGCTCCTCCTCCTTCTACCACCGATGCTGTTGAGATGTATGCTTAATGCTCGCGGCAGAAGATAAACAGGTCTGACAGAAACAGACTTTTCTTGTAGATTAGTCACAGAAAATGAGAACCTTGTGAGTTTTCTTATTCTATCAAGCAGAAAAAGAACTGTAAGCATGATGTGTTTGAGTTCATTCGTCCTTTTAAATTGACCATTTCTTTTCCTGCAATGTCACTTTTGCACACGGACACATTGCTGTGTCAATGCTGAAACAATGCATTGTGCAGCCCTACACAAAATGATTCAATGATGCCATAAAAGGCTGTCATTAATTAATCATTGGAAATAAGGAAAAGGAAAGAGGAAAGCACAGAAAAAAAGTGAAAGTTGGGAGACAAATAAGAATAATAAATAAGAAAAAAAAAGCTATTATAGCATGTATAGTATTGTATATGGCAAGTCACCACACTTCATGCTGTAATGCACACAGGGAACATTTCCAGCATTCTGTGGTTAACTGATAGTGTAGAAAGCAAAAGCAAACATTGGTTGTTTCACTCCCACTGTCGACCTTTACCAGCCAAGACTACAAAGACTAAATATATTAGAGGCGAGGGAAAGACACTCGTCTTAAGAGGGACAATTTTTCTATGCCGATACATACACAAGCATACACAGCTACCCAAACAAACGGACACACAAAAGGACAGAGCAGCAGGAAGAGTTGTATATCCTACACAAGCAAACGCAAGGATCAAAAGGGCACAAAAGGCAAGGCAGCGCACAGGAACACCGTCCCCGAAGGTGGAGGAAGAAATACTCCGATCATCCCCGCCAGGGAAAACTCTACGTCTAGGTCTACACTAATAGACTAAAAGGCTTGGCTGTGAAAACCAGTTTTCCTGTCAACAACATATTGAACATACTACAGTATGTTACACCTCACTGATTAGCATGATTCTGCATTACAAAAGGTGAAGTTGAGGCTTAATTTCCACGTTAAATAAAACTAAGGTAGTCGCACAAAAGAACATTAAGCTAATGTATTCACCTCGCAAGATGTTAATTCCCTTTGATGGATTTGTGGGGAGGTGTTGTTTATCATTTCACAGAGATGGGTGATAGGAAGCTTTTATAAGAACAACGGAGTCTCTCAATGGTTGCTAAGACACAATAAGCACGCATTTAGAGTCAAACAGGAAGAGAGAGCTCGTATATTTCCAGTCATCGCTGTCCTTTGTTTCACTCATCGCTCTCCCTGCCATTGTTTCTCTATGTTTTCTAATCAACAACTAGAATGACATGAAGTGGTACTAATCAAATGTTTTTCACAGATGTATCTTGACACCTACAGTACGTCACAACCTGATTGGCAAAGTGTCCAAGTAAGATAAGGTTTTGGCATCTCTTCCACTTCACAACTATTCAAGGCATGTTTTTTTTTTTACAAACTACGTCTTTGCAGTTTTAATGATTCTATTTCTTAGGCTGCTGAGTGACATTGAGTCACTAACAGAAAGTAAACTATAGCCTATAAGTCAGTAACAATAATAATGTGCCACAAGTAAATGTCCTTACGGGATAGTCTTTGAGTCTGCACAGTAAGGGTTGGTTTATTTTTCAGTCTTCATGTTTCTTGCCAAACATGTTCATCTTGTCCAGTTTAAGGGAGGATCGCAACAGAGTGACAACACTGAGGAAGTGCTTGTAGAACTCGTATATTTTCTAGCAACCTTCGGCAGAAGAGGGAATCAAGACTATCTCGTCGCCAGGCAAGCTTTGAAGTTTTTCTGTTGTTTACTTTTTCCGAGCAGGTCTGTGAGATGACTGTTTGGGTGGAGGAGATGTTGCACTAGCTCCTCCCTCACCCGTCATCGAGGTGCACATGGCGCCATCTCAACAGCTCTCGGGCACGTCAAATTTGGATGATTGATGAGGTTCATGGCCATTGTTGAAACAAATAATGTAAATCGGCTAGCATCAACTCTATGGGCATTACCACATGTTCGCTATAAGCATGCAATTAAAATCAGCAGCTGTATTTTATACTTCTGTCTTTTAGGTCTGTATATTGTGTGTTTGTATAATCAATTGAAAGTTATCTGTATTCACCCTAGAAATAATTAATACTAACACACACAAAAAGAAGCCCCCTGCCATGGGGGGAGGAACCATAGACTGTTCCTCTACTTTGCAGCCAAGCTGGAGTGACAAGCAAAAGTTAAGTGTAAAGTTTCGTAAACATTCATAGCCACCATAGAGTAAGATAAACACATTTTACATGCTATCACCCTTCAACACACTGCTTCAACTTGTGGAGAGATCAGAAGCTTGACAGGAAGCCATGCCTAGTTACAGTTTCTAAGCTGTAATTGGACCATCGCTGTTTGGGGAGGGGTTAGGAGAAGTGTCAGATGGTTGAATAAATCTTTAAGGGGAGGATTGTTGTTGCCGTTTCTGTAAACACTACGAGACATTTCGTTTTAAGTAGCCTAAATCCTGGAATAAACACACAGTGTCGTGATTTAATGTGACTGTCATTTCGCGCAAATGCTTACGTCTTTGGGAACTCAATACACTCTGGAGATGTGGGACATGTTGGTCGTTTTTTCTCAGGGTCATCTGCAGCAGAGCGAAGCATGTTCTGGCCGACCTCGTCACCCCGACATCTGCCTTCTTCAACTCTCCCCGAATTCCATTCTGGGCCGAATCTTTTTTTTCTTTCTTTTTTCTTAATGTTTACTCCTGAGCAAATGCATAAAAGTCTCACGGCTCGAATCTAAATATCTCTGTAGAATCTAAATAATTTTTTATTTTATAATCATTTACACCACCCCTTCATTAGACACAGAAAGTCTTCAGTTTTGAGTATTTGACCTGTGTGTTCTGGCACATGGGAATTCAGTTTCCTGTGTTGACATGATCTAAAGTTATGAAAATAGAGCAGTTATTTCCTTCTCCTATTACACTGGTTTGACCATGTTAAGATTTATTATCTTCAGCATGACAAGGCATTATACAACCAAGGAAGTCACATTTTCCTGCATTATGCAAACCAAAAAAAACCCCTGCTGTACTCATAGACTGTAGGCCAGCAAACAACCACATGTATGTGGACATGTAGTCTCTACAGGGTTGTTTGAGTGTCTCTGATTCAATCCTTGTTACCGAGGCAAAATGCTTTCTTTTCAACCATTAAGTTCCGTCCTATTTACTGGAGTGGTGAACAGCCTTTCTATTGCATAGGTTCCGTATTGTTCCAGGCATTAGTCAAACACTCAGGTAAAACCAGAGAAGCACAGTTAAACATCACTTTACAGACAAACTAAGATAAAACACATTAAATGAACTTCAGATTTACCCTTCTTCTAATCCAATCAGATGAGTCTCTTACCTTGCTTCCCTCAGGTAAATTCCGACCTAGAGACATTTTGTTAAGGTAGCAATAAAGGACAGCATGGAAGAGTCAAAAGTTAAAGATGGATCCTGCAAAGACACAGTACGACGTAGGAGGGGAAAAGACTCTTAACCACATTGTGTTAATCCTCTTAGCCACAAAAGCATACAGTACCACTGGATGTCCCCTCTAATCACCCTGACTGGATGCCTGCTTAAATAAAAGGCTGCTTATTTAGGGGGGGGGGGACACGACAGGATCAGAACCATTGCATAAAAAGAGAGTTAAACATTGTCCAACAGAAGCAAATATTTATACACAAGCTCTGATGCAATGTCCAACTGCTGCGCTCTAACTTTATGCAAAAGGCCCCAGGGATGATAACAAATAGAGATGGACAGTAAAAAAGGAGATCAGGACTGCCAATATATTCACTTGGTTGTTTAAAATCAGAAGAAATTGTTTTAAAAAAAAAATGTAAAATTACAAGGATCCCATGAGTTTTTTCACTACACCTACAATGCAAGATAAAATAAGCACTGAGATCACTGTGTGCCACCCGAATCATTGTTTTCTTATATGAAGTGCAGCATCCAAAAGAGTACAGTGCTTAACCCGAAGCAGTTTGCTTTAAGCTATAAAGTACTGCTCGTATATTCAGGCTCCCAAAGACTCTTAAATTGTAGCAGGGAAATAAAGCTGAGAATAGAGAATGAATTTTAGGAGAAATGCTCGATCAATAAAACTGTGCTTTGTAGACTTTGTAGACCTAATCTCATGCCTGTCTGTACTTTTGTAAGCCTCCATTTATGTTGTAAAAAAACAAAAAAACAATTTATACGAATGATACAAACATTTTTAAGCTGTCCTTGTCTGCTACACAGAGGCCGTATGATAAACCTAAACAGAGCAGCTCCGCCTCAACAAACCATTCTAGTTGTTTTAATCATCCAGTTAACGCTGTTTGCTGAGAATGAAAGTGTCACACATGGTTGCTTCCATTTGAACAAACTCATTATTCACTGTAGGGGCGTGTGCCGGCCTGTTCAAACCGACTACTCAGCAGGGAGGTGCTGAGAAACATATTTCATTTCAACAGAGCCATTTTCTGCTCATTTATTTACTTTATTTTTTGACAGCCAGCTAACTTTATTGATATTTTAAAAAATTAAATTAAATCAAAAATTTAAAAAAAATAATTTGTTATTTGACAGCTGCAAACAGTTGCAGACAGCATGTCATTCAGTGTGATACAAACAAATGGACAAACACAGGGGTTGAATCGACTGAGAACAGCTGCCTGCTGACGGACAAATAGAAACGACTGGATGCAAAGTAAACTTATTGTCACAGAAATGGAATAATAAAGTACAGGGAATGAGAATGAAAAGTCCATTCAAGTTTCTTAGTGCACAACACATTTCTGGAGCTTCACAGCAAAACAGCATTGCAGCATTCTCATAAACACCTGAAGGAGACGGAGCTTGGTTTTAAAATGTCAAAAAAGAAAAAGAAAAAAAAAGTCTCCAGATGCCTCAAAGATCACATTGATTTTAAAAGGCATTACTTACACCCTTTATTAGCTGAATAACTCACTTTAGCCTCGAAGCTAAAAGCATTAGCATGCACGCTGTCTGAGGATAGGTGCTTAATGACAACTTTGCGGTCTCTGCAAAACCTCTGCAAGACTGCTACCAGGAAGTTGGATCACACACAAAAGAGAGAGAGAGCTCTGCTGAAGGTGAAGCAACGAGTGCCTGGAGGATTTAATATTACACTACTCTGCGTATAAGCTGAGAGAGAGAGATCTCTCTCATTGAGCTCCTCTAGCACTGCTTGTATGCACAGTTAATGCGCCAATGCTTTTTAGCGGAATGGGGTGAGGCGATAATGACTGAAATTTAATTCTTAGATGAAACCTGATTATTTTAAGTATAATATTCACTCTTTTTCTTTTTTTTTAGCTCTATTTTGGTTTCTACCAGCTGCAGAGCTGCTAAATGAACATCTATGATCACCTGTTGGGTGCTGAGCAGTGTCATCACTATGGACAACACCAAGATGATGTTTAAATATTTACTTCAACTGTATTCTTTAATAGTGGCGGCTCAGGCTGGGCATGACAAAACACATTTTCCATGTAACCTCACCACTGAGGAAGCCATACACAGCCACTCTGTGTGCTGAAGATTATCCACCTCATTGCCAAATAACTACAACAAAAACATCTGCAGTCATTATCAAAACCGAAAAAAGTAAAGCTGGCATGTGGGAAGAACAGGAAAAGTCATTCTCTTGGGAACAATCTATCATTTTTGTTGCAAAACGTTCACTATTCTCTGCCAAAATAACTTCAATTTAAGCATTTATCCTACCATAGTGGGAGCATTCATTTTAAATATCATTATAGCATAAATAGCATTGTTGAAAGTAGGACATTTAAGGCTGACCTACACAGGACAAGACAAGCCTTTATAGTTGCAGTATAGCAGCAAATATAAATGCAAGAAAAAAGCAAATAGGAGATGGGGAATGAAACATAACACAACTTGCATTTCCCACACTCTTGTGTACACAACATGAGAGACGGAGATGAGAAAGCATGGAGCACAAGATTTATGATCACAAGGGGACGTAAAAGCAGCACAGCATATATAGACAATGAATACACTGATTAGTATGTTGACTGTGTACCTTGGCAAACCATGCGTGAGACTCCCTGTGTCAGACACAAATATTATATAACATGTATGTGAAACAGTTGCATTTAAGTCAGACGGTGCTTTCTGTGAAGCTTGTATGGTTATTATAGTAAAAGCCATATTTAAGCACTTTGATTACATCCTTCTAAGGTAATTATATCTTCAATAATCAGAGTAGAACTGCAACATTTATCTGATTATTCAATTAGTCACTTGTAAATATGATTATTCTGCCAATCCATTAATTGTTTCAGTGAAAAGATGCCAAATCTTCTCTGGTTGGAGCTTCTCCAGTTTTCTTCTTTGTTTTGTCATAAAATAATTGAGCTTTTATTTTACTGGTGAACCCACTAATAGCTGTGTCAATAAAATGCTAGAAAATGTCAAATAAAAAAAAAAAGAAGCTTTATTCCAGTTTCTCAAAGTCCAAAGTTTCGTCTTTAGATTTTTTTGTTTGCTTGTTTTTGTTTGACCAACAGTCGACAATCCCAAGATTTTAGTTTACAATAATATAAAACAGAGAAAAGCAGGAAATCATTACAATTTGGCATTTTGCAGGAAAAAAACAAATTTACTTCACTTAAAATCCTTTTTACCTGGACTGTCTGTTGTCTATTTCTATTATTTTATCTTGTGCATGTAAGTAAAGATGATGTGTGGGATGTTCTTTGTCGCTGCCCGCACACTTGACTGATTTAGATGTCTAAGATGCAACGACGCTGAGATTTATCAAATAAACATTGTGGAAAACATCATGAAGCACCAGAGTACCAAGTATATCACTCCCTGAAACACTGCACGGGGGCTAAGCATGGAAAGGTGATGTCATGAGAGTTCTCGGAAGACATCTCCTTTAACTGCTCAGCAGAAAGACATAGGTCAACGGTCAGGGTTTCCTGATTAACCCTCTAGTATTACCACTGGAAGGCTGCTCTGCTATTTAGTTCAGTAAAACAGGTCAAATTACATCTCTTCTTTGGCCGGTGGTTTTAAATGAACTGACATTTCAGCAGGGTCAGGAGAAAAGGGCACAGGGTTCATCCAAAGTCTTTAAAGTATGTTAAACTATGGATTCATCTTAGTAAAACTGCTTTTGGGGCAATGAGATATTAAAGTTCTCATTAAAAAAAAGGGGGCAAGATCTTTATTTTAGTCAAATATACTGCATGTATTTTAAAGGAGTTCACCCAAAAATTATCATCATTTATGCACAAAACATTTCTGGAGTTTCCCAGTAAAACAGATTTGCAACATTCTCCCAAACAACTGAAGAAGATGGGGACTTGTTCTAATATGTTAAAAAACAACATGGAAACAAATAAAATGATTCCATACAGCTCCAAGTCTACAGAAGTGCAGAAATCTACAATCAATTTGAAGACATGATAATTATACCCTTTTGATGATGAGACATTAATTGCAGCCTCTAAGCTAAAACTGCATGCAACACCATCTGAGGAAGGTGCGTGAGCTCCAAGGTGTGTGCAAGCATCACAAGAGACGATCAACAAGAATTAAATAATAATTATTAATTCTTTTAGCTCAGACTAGAACAAAGATTTCATCTTTTAAAAAATCCATTTTGAATCTCTGGGCTTCTGGACACATGGATTACATGGATATTTTACATTTTAAAACATTTCAGTTGTTCAGGAGAATGCTGTGAAGCTCCAGAAACTTCACCTGTGGCTAATGACTGCATTTTCATTTTCTGGGTGAACAGTTCCTTTAAAAAGTGTAAAATAGCTCACTTTGAAAGAGACTGAAATAACAAACCAGTCTTAAAAGTTCCCCTTTATTTAGGACATGTTTGCTTTATTAAGCTCCTGGACTGTCAAACCTGTTATTCAGCCAAACCTAATTAGTTACACAGCATGGTTAGCAGACATGACTCTACACTGGGGGGCATGTTCCAGAGGATGTTAGAGCATGCTCAAGTCGGTCATAAAAGCCCCATACAAATATAGACTCAACAGTGAGGGGGGAAAAAAGGGAATTTTGTTTTGTACTTGCAGTATCCTTAAATGCCATCTGAAGCTGTCTGCAGGTCTCTCAAAGCAATGATTCAGTGGTTTGAGATTCAGGCCAAAAAAGTACAGATTAGCCACCTATTGCTGCACTGCTTCAGGGATAGGGAAAGAAATGACACGGCAAAAAAGTGCAGAGTATGACGGTAGATATCATTGCACACATTTCTGTAATCGCCTTCTGTTTATATTTGACTTTACAAGGGATGACAGACAGCCACACCTACAGCCTCAGGTCAACATGTGTGATATTATGATTTAGAAAAGGCTTATGGTAAGTGTTTAAGTCGAGCTCTCTTAGGCATCAGGATGCATTCTGCTCCTCAGAGCCAGTCGAACCAGTCTGCAAAAGCACCCAGGCTGACATCTTTTTTATTTTATCTTGTCTTCCTCATTTCCCCCCCCATCTGTTTCCTGAATAAACACAACAACTTGACTAGTCCCAGTTTGTGCCTCCAATGTATTAGAAGAGAGGATTTTAAAATGTTGTTTTCCATGCAGCAGATGGAATAAATTTAAACTCCAGATGGACAGAAAAGTCTTTAAGATTATGGAGATACTGCAGTATTAGTTATTAAATTACTTCCTGAGGTTTTTAGAGCTTGCCGGGGATTAATTCGTTCAGAGAATTGGGTACTCAGCTCTGTGACTCGAATGTAATACAGAACAATAGAGGCACTAACTGGGGTTAGAGTTAGGGAATCAAAAACATGTGAAGCAGTACCAAAATGGCAAACACCCATAGACACTGACTGAATAAGTTAGGAGTCAAAACAGAACCATAGTGCAGCAGTTAGCACACTGAAAAGAAGAGAATGACTTTTAAATGGAGAGGATGAAGCAGGAATTCTAGTTAGCCTGTGTCTTCCTGAAGCTCATGTGGGTGTTTGCAAACATTTAGACAGCAGGAGCAGAATGGATGAGTTCTTCCTCACATCTGTTTCTTACTACTGGTGTTAAAGGGGAATCGCTGACACACCTTAGTTTAACTGTAATTCTGCTCTGTTTTTGAACACCAGAGTATAGTTTGCAGGGGCATCACTAGACCCATTCTGCAGGGACACATGCCCCGCCCCCAGTACTTGATCTTCTGTACCCCAGTAAAATGTCACATTTGAGTTTCAACAACATCCGATATATGGCAGTGGATTATTTTAGATTAATTGCAAGAAAAGTTATTTTTTTCAATTCACAATGTCAAAGCAATGCAGCTTTGTTTAAAATGCAAGCTCTGAGGTGCAAAACTTATGGTGAGAGTCCAAACACCACAGCAAACACATGCAAGTGTAAGTGTGGATGTCGTAGCTGGTGCACTCAGCAAACCATGTATCAATGACAAACCAGTATCAGGATGGGATTGAAGAAGGTTTTTAAATAATACCAGTGATCTTATTTTGGTGCTAAAACAAGCTAGCTAGCATAGCTAACCTATTTGCAGGCCGGGCAAATGTAAAACCCGACAGATGGTATGAATTTGCAAAGCTACACATTTTAAAAATGCTGAGTTGAAAACACCAAAATACTGGTTCAATATTGGACCTTGTGGCTTTACATCAGAAAGACACCAATATGGCGTTTTATTTTAATCAAATATAAATGTTACCCTACTGACATTAATCGACAGTCAATCATTTAACAAAAGGCATGTCTGTGCTGGATTAAAAAGGCCTGAAAGTAGATACAAGGATTATATATTCATATATACTTTATTTGAAAGTCTTGACTCAAGTCATGAAATGATTTTTTTTTTTTTGCTTGAAATGTTCTTTGCTCTGAAATGATTTTTATTACCTCTGCCAAGCATTGGTTTGTCTGTCTGTATGTTAGCAGGATTCCAATCCATTACATTTTAGTGTTGCTATGGATCATCATCTGGAACCAGAATTTTTTTCTTACGATTCTTTACCATTACAGGACAGGGGAAATTACTAATTTTATCCTTCCAGCATCGTGTATAATGTCTGCAATGCTTAGACAAAAAATTTCACCATGTTACAAATGTGATTCCTAATTCTAGGGGTGGGTTTTCATGGTCTAGGACTCATATTAGGAGGGTCAGATTATCATGTGAGTATTACTTTCTGAGTTGAGCTGCTGTAGCTGCTTCTTTTTTTTTAAAAACTATTATTAATGTAGAGTGCAGAAGAATGAACAATAAAATTTGATAGCTTGAGTCTGGTTTTGTTATTACTTGCATGTGCAGGGTGTGACTTTCAAATAAAAGCATTCTGAAAGGAACTGCAGCAGCGCTACTATATAACGTGGAGTAATAGGGAGCGAAGCAAGGGTGGTTCATACATGTGTATAGCATGTTTTATACATGCAGCTGACGTTAAAGAAAATAAAATGTTATTTGAGTAATGGGGGGGCCTGTGCCCCCAGTGTACTGTCTTCATGTCTACCACCGCCCCTGGTCATGCGTATTCAAACTGAGCACACACATGTTTGAATCTCACACTTATATGTTTGAATCTCACACTGGCTAAGCGTGTTTACCTTTTCATCGTCGTCTTCTTCACTTTCTTCATCCCCTCGTGTCTCCTTATTTCTATCGTCCTCCACTTCTTTGACGCTTTCAAAGTCCGAGTTGTGACCATCATCTCCATCTCGGTGAAGTTTGACGTCCGTCGTCGTTTCTTCTTCTCCTTCGGACAAGGTGTGTGAACCTGAGGAAGACTGACTTTCGCCGCCTCCACTCGCCAAAAAACGCTTTTGCTCCATGACATTAACTAGCAGTCCTAAGGTAAAGATGACACCATTCAGATGCGACGTCCAAACAAAACGTAGCTATTAATTAACCTGTCAACGCACCTGTCCGGTGAGCTCATTTTGAGTCGCGTTACCATAAAAGGATTTTAAGTAAAAACAAATACACACATAGTCCGAAGTCTGTGTTATTAAAATATCCACGCAGCCTGTTCAGTATGACGGTGCGCGTTGGGAGGAAGCCTCCTCTTCAGTTTAAAGATGCCTGTTTTGGGGGTTTTGTCGCTCCTCTCTCGCCCAGCAGCGCGAGCCCATGCTGTCACTGACTTCTTAATGCACGAGCGCAGCCCAGCGGCTCCAAAATAAACCACGCCCACAACGTGCAGCTTGTGCCAAAGCAAACACAGCTTTAATCGGTTTTACGCGTTCAGTCTGACAGGTGGACACAAATAATGTGTGTTTTCTTTTCAGCATTGTTCATTTAAAAGGTGGGCAGCGTATTTCTATGAGACCTTATCCACGTGTCTGAAACCAGGATGTGATTATTTACGTACACAACGCATAAGAGGATACTCACCTGCAGTGGTGGAAAGTACACAAAAAACGCAACACGTGTTTTTCAGCACAATTTGAGAATTTTTTTTTCTTTTTTTGTAATTGGTTGTAAATGTATACAAAGGGCAGGTTTTGTCATATTTGTCAACATGTGAGGTTTAGGCTGATTTTTGCCTTTTGTCTGAGTTTCAAAACATAATAGCCATGTTGCCTTTCTCCAACTAATCCCAAATGACAGCTGCCTTGTTAAAACCAACACACCCATATAAAAAAAAGCCTTGAAGATCTGAGAGAAAATGAGATCTGTGAAGAACGCCACGGCTGGTGCAACATGACCGAGATCATGCCATTAGCATGCTGGAAGCAGTCACCATTCCATAATACTGTGTATACACCAGTGTAATGAAGCCAGAGGAACAACAGACTGCCAACGCCCTGGTTGAACACAATGTAATGATACGGAACCAGGATGAGCTTTTCTGCCGGCTGCACCTCAAAAACAGGTTCTGCCACCAGTACAGCCACAGAGACAATTAGCGCCCATAATAGGCCTGCACATGCAATAAGAAAATGGTGGTGAACCTCATATATGAACATCCTCCACAGATCCAGCAGCAACTCCAAGCAGCTCTGACTGAAGTGTGGGCCGCCATCCCACAGGATGACATCATCTGGAGGTTGTGTCAGTCCATAAGGAGGAAGATTACTGATTGTGTCCAATGTTATATGCTCCAGTTGTGTCGTCTCAGAAATTTATGATGCTAAGTTTTTTGGTGTGTTGTTTTTGCTAGACTCTTTGTTTTTGTACTGATTTGATTAATAAAATCGATAAAATTAATTTTTTTAAAAACACTGACATGAACTGACCAAATGAATTTGCAGATAAACACAGTGGTGCATTCATAAATCCCTTGAGTGTAAATTTACTCATTTACTTATGTGCCATAGTGCTGTATTTCCATTTTATGCAGTTTTATACTTCTACTCCACTACATCCCACATACAATTACTATATTTTTACTCCACTATGTTTGTCTGACAGCCTTGGTTACTTGTAACTTTTCAGATGTGTCCAATGGAAACCATGAATCTCCAAACGTAGTTATTATTGTCATCAACAGAAGGATGATGTATTCTTTTATGGGTTGAGAAAATTCCTCTTAAGATAAATAAACAATGGTAAACCCTCTTGGACCAGCTGGGAAATTCCATGTCACGAAGCTGAAAACAGGGCTGTGTGTCTGAGCTCGTGACTTTTTAGAGATGTGTGGTTCTCACAGGAAAGCAATGCTGTTTATTTCTAACATTTATTCATTCACATATACTCCTGTCACAGGTATGTTAATAAAGCGATCTATTGCTTGGTTTCTCTGACACATTTTTCTACCCTCTGACTATGAAATTTGCAACGTAGACATTTCCCAGAGAAGCAATAGCTACTTACACAGATTACAGTTTTATCCTCTGAGAAAGTACTTGTCTTAACTTGCTTGTTCTTCCACGGTTAGCCAGTCCATCCCTCTGCATACTGCATTTCATCATCACCACATGAAGCAGCAGCAGATCAGCAGCAGGGCTCTGGCTCAGGGGGGTCCACTAGAGGGCCCACTTGCTATTATTGCAGATCACAGAAGGGGATTCACCGGTTTGTTGGTTTTTTCAAACATGCAGTCAATCTGCAGGTCTTAATGGTAAACATAGCTACCATTTAGTCAAGCTTAAGAAGACAGAAGGGCACAGGCATCACAACCATGAGGCAATGCTTTGCTGCAAAGATGATCGTTTATGGCATATTGATTTGTTTGTCTGAGGTCATAAACGTTCAAATAAAACACACAGGAGGAAAAGAGAAAACGTAACTGTACCTCTCAAGCCTTAAATCATCATTCAGTGAAAGTATCATTCCTGACTTGTTGGTGCAGAACCACAATCATTGCCAGTATTTGCTCAAGAGGAACAAGGAAACATTCCCACATGGGTTGAGTGGATTGTATGTAGTCACTAAAATTGCTCTGTTCTATGACTGTGTACTATACTGTGAGCTGAGTGAGACTCCCCCCCCCCCTGGATTCGGCCTCTCAGGTGCATAAAGGTTGCCCTACCTTATTAGTGGAGGTTGTTTGAGATTATGTGCCTCCTAAAAAGACAATAACATCAAACCAAGATCATTTCATTATTGTTTTATTTAAAGGGACAGTGCATATATATTATGTAAATGCGCCAGAGTTAGCCATGAGGCACCTGCAGCCCCGGGACTGATGTAACACAACCTAAAAACAGAATATAAGCTGTAAAGGACACAGATGCAAACACAACTCTATTAAATCAACAAAACATACTGCATTGGTTAGTGCTTTAGTAGAAAAGCGTGTCTGCCATTATTATGAAAAGCTCAATAACCAACTCTTCCTTGATTTTGTCATTGTGTGTTAATATTTAGCAAACCGTAAAGTTTAAAATAAATATATATATATATATATATATATATATATATACACACAAACCTTAAACACATATATTGCCTAAATGAATTAAAACAACTCTGAACTATACATAATCATAACAAGTTTACAGTCAACAGCGCACACTGCCTGGTGGCCCAACTGTTCAGCCTGAGCTCCTCATGCAGCGAACCTGACAAAACGTCCTCCTTCTCTAATCCCTATCAACCACATTATGTCAAGGTACACTGAGCTGCACAGAGTCAACACACTCCTGAGTGTTGACCCACTGTACCCAGCCAGTTCTCCACAGTGTTGACTGGCTGACGTGAGAAAGTGTTGACATTCAGACAGATCCATTGCTAATTGCTAGTTTGCATGTCTGCTCACCGTTCCCAATACTCAGCATAGCTGTCAGTCACCACACTTCAGATTTCATCTCTGACACCAACTGCTACTGGTTTTCAAACTACTGGGATCCGTGACAAATTTATATTATAAAGGATATTAATCAGGTTATGTATATTTCTTGTTGGTCTTCTTCTAATGATTTTTTTGGTTTACTTTTCTGGTTTATTGTGTGTTAACATGCAGCGTTTAGCTTCACATAATATTTCATGCAGCAGGTTACTTTGCACACAGACTCTCCACAGGAGGGTACTGTTTGCCGATGTTGTTGACAAAAGGTTATGAGGAACAACTGGCCTCATGCTCCCATTGTAATGTGTTCTGGATGTTCTCATTAAAAACACAACATGTACTCTCCTCACCCGTTAAGAGGCACACTGTTTTTGTGCAGAAACCCAGTAATGCTATTCTTGAACCCTTTGCATCTCCTCTCAAAGCAGATTTAGGCATTTACAACCAAAACGTCAGTGCAAACATTAAATATAGGTGAGATGGTGACTGTAAAAGAGACTATATCTGCTGTTTAAATGATCAGGAAACATCAATCTTGATGAAATGTGATTATGAAGAGGTTCATTAATTACTTGTTTATTTATTTATATATATGTATATATATATATATACACATATATATATGTATATATATATACACATATATATATATATATATGTGTGTGTATATATATATATTTTAAAGGGACAACATACAGTTTAAACAGAAATTTTCCATTTGATCGTCTGTACCAGATTATAGCTTCAGGCTCATTTGCATCTGCAGTCCCTCAGCAGTTCTCGAGAAATGATGGTGACTGTAAAAGAGACTATATCTGCTGTTTAAATGATCAGGAAACATCAATCTTGATGAAATGTGATTATGAAGAGGTTCATTAATCACTTGTTTATTTATTTATATATATGTATATATATATACACATATATGTATATATATATTTATACACATATATATGTGTGTATATATATATACATATATATACGTGTATACATATATGGGACAACATACAGTTTAAACAGAAATTTTCCATTTGATCCTCTGTACCAGATTATAGCTTCAGGCTCATTTGCATCTGCAGTCCCTCAGCAGTTCTCCAGAAATGATGATGTCACTTTTATGACATTTAATGATTTGATTTTAGTCATGATCATTTGTGCAGCTGACTTCTTTCAGACCATCCCACCAAAAACAAAGCATTCAAAATGTTTCCTGTAGAAATGATGACTAAAAATATCGTCTGCTTCCTAGTAGAGGGAAATGTAAAAAAAAAAGAAGAAGAAGAAAACAATTAAATAAAAATCGGGCCAGAGACAAACGTGAGAGGAAGCCACATGATCTTTCAGCTCTAAGTGAGTCATAGCTCATTGCTGATCTTAGGGATAAGAATAAAGGTGGGGAAAATTACTAATGACAAAAACATAAGTAGGCTGACACTTTAGTTGTTTAGAGGAAATTAATTTCCTGTGAAATGGCCTGTTCAAAATTTAATCATGGCTATTATACTTAAACATTTATCAGTTTTGCTTCTTTCAGTACGGTGAATACAGCAAAAATGAAAGATGTCTTCCGTCTCTTCTCCCTCTTATCTAATCAGCTGACCTTTTTAACGCCAGATAAAATCATGCACAGTAGGCTTAAAAAGGTGACGGTTAGAACTTTGCTCTGCAGCTTGTAAAGTGCACCGTTAAGATCAAGATAATGACAAAAAGCATTGATTATGTTCGTCAGGCCTGCTGACTGAAGTCAGTGAGGTGTGAACAGAGCTTCCTGTGTGTTACCAGAAGGAGGAACACGCAGCTAAAATGACATGAGTGTTTCTCCGTCTTAGAACTCTCACATGACAACACATAGAAGCACTTCTGCATACTTGCTGTTTCTTTTAATAAAAAGAAAATTTCCTTAACCCACAACAAGAAGAAGCTGCATGAATCCTCCTCTTGCTGCAGCTCTCAAAGGGTGGCCTGACCTTATAGAGCAAATGTAGAGAGAGCCATACATCATCAATACGCTCCTTTAAATCACTCCTCAAAGCTGACTGTTATAAGAAGGCTTTTAAAAATCTGTTTTAATCTGTTTCATGTCTAACAGACTCTCTTAAGGTAATTTGAAAACTCACTATTTTAACTCATGTTCTTGTTGTTTTATTGACTAATTGTACTACTTTCACCCTATATTCTATGTTTTTTACTTATGTTTTTGTTATTCTTACTTTGACTATGTGTACTATGTTTTTTTCCTGCTTGGAGCACTTTGTAACTATGTATTAATAAGTGCTATACAAATAAAGTTTATTATTATTATTATTATTATTATTATTATTATTATTATTATAATACAAGTAGATTTCTGATACAAACATCACTTCAGGATCACTATGTGACGACAGGGAGTCTTAAACAGTATACAGTATTTAAACAGCAGACTTTCTATTCTTTTCTACATTAAAGGAACAGTTGACTCAAAATAAAAAAAATTCATTCATTTTCTACATATTATCTGCAAAGCAGGGTGAAGTTTCTCAGTCCACAAAACATTTACGGAGCTTCACGGAAAAACAGTGTTGCAGCATTCCTCTAAACAACTGAAGAGGATGGGGAAAACAACATGAAATGATTTCATACATATCATACAGCGTAATCAGTCTCCAGAAGCACCAAAACCTACTTTGATTTGAAAAGACACGGTAAAAAACATTTCTTTGAGATGAAATCTTTAGCCTCTATAAGCTAAAAGCATGCAGGTTAGCACCAACCCTATCTGAGGTGGATGCATCAGCCCAAAGCATTTGCTCCGTGAGACGAGGTCAACAAGAACTCCTAATCTCTGAATGCATCTGTGTTTAACTGCTATCCAGAAGATGCAACATACGCAACAGAAAACATCACGTTAATCTGACAGAGGCACTTGTTGCTGCAACTTAAGACAAGCAAAAAGAACTACAACAAATGTCTGACAAATATTCACACATAAAAGAAAATAATTATCCTGCTGAAACCTTATTTCCACCTGTTTTTAAGTCATAAACACAGGAGACCAATTTCTTTTCTCACTTATTATCAGAGTATGAATCCTAAACATGACCCCGCCTCTTCCCGCTGAGCATATAACTCCCTAAAAATACCGCCTCCTCACAGCAGCGCCTGTGAATGAGACAGGTTGTGGTTGTGGGGTAGCCACAAAAAAAAACAGCTTTTATTGGTTTTAGTCCCTCAGTCGGTCACAGGCGACATGGTTGGCCATGGTTTTCAGTTTGATTTCTTAGAATCAAGACGTTCCTCCTGCAAGAGGCATTCACATGTTTTCATCCTTGGTAAGTAGTCTATAACTTTTTTTGTTATCTTTATTTTTAGGTTACTATTAAATGATGGTTGTGTTCTTTTTTTGGAGAAGATGTGAATAATTGCCATGTTATTGTGTAGATCTTTTTTTTTCTGTGAACTGCCCTATTTAAGGGAGATGTTTTTGTTTTTTTATCTCCTGTTGTTCATATTAAAGGTCTGACCATTACTTACATCACTATGTTCTCCTCTCATGTTCAAACAATTCCAGGTAAGATTATTTTACTTTTCGTCACAACATTTAGGCTTTTTCATCATCAAATCGCTCCAATATCAATGTTTTCATCATATTTTATCATATTGATAAATAAGTCACAAACATAAATAATATATTTCCTACCATAAGGGCACATTTGTGTTTTTCCACTGTGAGAAAAAGCCTTTTCGGATGATCATAATCTCATACTCTTACACTAAATTCATATTTTGTTGCAGTGAGTTGCAAATCGATGAACATTTCTCTCAAATATCAGCACTGTGGGATTCACCCAGGTAATGAAAACTCATGTGAGTTATCATAAGTTGAATCATCAGCTGTAAAGGTTAAAGACTGGAAATAGTTCATTTTACTCTGAAGTATGAAGTAACGTTGCCTCTCTTTCAGACGGAGTCCATGATTTAGATTGTTTTGGTAAATATAAATTACTTGGTACAAAAACTTGGAATTGTGTGTGGAAACCTGGACGTCACACATCAGAAAAGACATACACACTCATCTTACAACAGTAAGTGATGTCAGACTTCTTTTGTGTTTAACATATTTAAAAAAACACACGTGATGATTTTTGATGACAAACGTCTAAGTTGTAAAATTATCTCTCTGTCTAGAAAAAAAAATTATTGCAAAGCTCACATTAACATCACTGACATCTCTGAAGAAATCAAATTATTTGAAAATAACAACATGACGGTGGAGGTTTTTGAAAACAGCGAGACGACAAACTGCTCAAAGACTGTTTTCAGAGGTTCACCAAAAAGTCAGCAAAAAATTTACTGATTTTAATTTTAATTTAAAATGAAAGTTTCTTTGTTTCTTTTGATGATAAATCTCCAATACAGGCAGATTGTTTTTCTATTTCAGTGCGATGTGGTCCTCCTCATAACGTGTCCTTCAGCCGCCGCTCTGGAGGACTGGCTGTGAATGTGAGCTGGCAGAAGGTGGACATGAAGGCCATCAAGAATTACTCTGTCAGATATAAAGCACAGGGCAGCCTGTGGTGGAGCTCAGTAAGTTCACAATACTAAATATCTCTAAGAGAGCGTGATCACTGAACTAAAAGTTAAAAACACATGAATTCAATGGCTTTTGGTTGGTTGGTTTTTTGTTTGATTGGTTGGTTGGTTGGTTGGTAGGTATTTGGTTACTTGGTTGGTTGGTTGGTAGGTATTTGGTTACTTGGTTGGTTGGTTGGTTGGTTGGTAGGTATTTGGTTACTTGGTTGGTTGGTTGGTTGGTTGGTAGGTATTTGGTTACTTGGTTGGTTGGTTGGTTGGTAGGTATTTGGTTACTTGGTTGGTTGGTTGGTTGGTAGGTATTTGGTTACTTGGTTGGTTGGTTGGTTGGTAAGTATTTGGTTACTTGTTGGTTGGTTGGTTGGTTGGTAGGTATTTGGTTACTTGTTGGTTGGGTGGTCAGTCAGTTTTGTGGTAGGTTTTGTGGTTGGTTTGTTGATTGGTTGATTTGTTGGTTGGTTTTTTGGTTGATTGGTTTGTTGGATGATTGGTCGGTCGGTTTTTTGGTTGATTGCTTTGTTTGTTTTTTGGTTGATTGGTTGGTTGCTTTGTTTGTTTTTGGTTGGTTGGTTGGTTGCTTTGTTTGTTTTTTGGTTGATTGGTTGGTTACTTTGTTTGTTTCTCGGTTGATTGGTTGGTTACTTGATTGATTGGTTGGTTGGTTGGTCAGCAGTATTACACAAAAACTACTGAACACATTTCCATCAAATTTGGTGGGAGGATGGTTTTTGGTCAGAATAGATCCTTTAAATTTTGGTGCAGATCCAGGTATTTTTTGGATAGCTTCTCCTCATATTTGTGAATTTCTTGCTCACAGTTGCCTGAACAACCGCAGAATGGAGAGAGAGGTACTGTGGAGAATCTAAACACCTCACTGGTCTACATTGTACAGATACGGTGCGTCAAAAATATGAAATGCTCCCAGTGCGTATGGAGCGAGGCCTACTCCATCCCACCAGGTCAGATTTCTTTATATTAAATGTAGCATTAAAAAGAAGAAGCTTCTGTTTCTCATGTTAATTGTAAGAACATAAATAATCATACTTATCATGCATCAACCTTTAGAACTGACTGCTCAGCCTGTCATCGTCAACCTTGAAGATACCGACATCGCTGGGAAAAAAGGCCGCCGGCTGCTTACGTTAACTTGGAAGGTAATTATTTTTCTCCTCAGATTTTCCCTCCTCAACAATAATAATAGGTGGAATCTCTCATGTGTAGCCATTGCTGATGTTATTCTTGTTAGTTTTCTGCCACAGAGCTGCATGATGGCTACTATGTGACCGTTGGTAAAGCATCAGGGGAGGCCGCACGTGAGCGGATGAACACCACTCAGCCTGAGATCAGACTGATTCTCTCCTATTCTGCCTATCATCTCAAAATCAGCGCTTTCAACAACGCCAGCACCTCCCCAGCAGTGAGCCACATGATACCACAGCGAGAAGACGAGCCCAGTGAGTTCTCGCTTTTTCTGCAGTACTGCCATTACACCAACAGAGGAGGCTAAAGCCATCAGCTCAGTTTGTTCGTCTGGATTTCACAAAATCTTCTTGACAGATTTTCATGAAGCTTGGTGGGAGGGTTGAGCATGTGGCAGGGAAGGATCCCTCGAATTTTGGAGTTCTTCAGTTCAACACCATAGAGGCACAAATCCAACAAGCGCACTTAGCCTATAGCACATAGCATTGTTATGGAAGGTGGCAAGTTCTGCCGCACAATAAACATCATAAATACGTCATAAAAGCTGTTCAATCAGGTTGTTGCCTTATCCGTATGTCTTTTGTTTTGTATATCTTGGTTCAATGTTAAAATTGCCGGACTTAATGCTGAGTGAATCAGGACAGAAAATGTTTTTTCTGCAAAATAAACCAAACTACAAGTGTGAACACACCCTAACGTTGCAGCAACACATGCTGACTCTTCTGGAACAGATGTTTCCCAACAGCAAAAATGATTAAGAGAGTTTAGTTCTAGGTGTTGTGATGGAGAAAAAAATGACTATGATTTATCCTCACAGGTACGGGAGCTAAGCTGAACCTGACAGTTCACAACAAGAGCTCTTTTACCATCTACTGGGGTGACAATCTCATCACAAACTATGTCTGCTATTCTGTAGAGTGGATGAAAAAAGGACACAAAGCAGCGCACATGTCCTTTTATCAGAATAAAGTCAACTATAGGACCTTAACTCCTTTACCAGGTACGCAAATATTTGTAAACTTTAGCCAACCCTGTGCACGAGAAACTTTGGTCACATGCTAATAATTTGTTTTGCCGACCATGACATATTTAACCTTTTTACAAAATATTGGCAATTTCCTATGAGAAAGACGATATTAAAATGTCTCTTCTTAGGAAAATATAGTTAAAATATCTTAAAACGCTATATTTAGTAAAACCTGTGCCTCAGTCTTTTATGTAGGACCAAATAAAATGAAGATATGATAGAGCTACAGTTATGTTACACAAAAAATGTTTGCAAGAAAGTGAAATTATATAATAGATGTTACATTTTGAAAATTAAAGATTCTCCATGAAGGTAAAAATGATTAACTTTTATTGATTTGATGACTGTATATCCTTCTGAGACTCTTCCTATAACTATTAAACTATTAATTAATGACTATTTAAAGGAACACATGATGAGTCTTTAGGGTTTCTTGGATGTTCAGAACAAATTTCAAGCAAATCCTGTGAAAAATAAGCAGTTGGTGAGGTTTTGAAAAAAACGGCAAAGAATAATATTTAAGAAATAAAAAATAAAACTTACTTCCTAACCAGCAAACTAGCTGCTATGCAAACATAACAGGGTTGATTTTATATTTAATCCTCCTGCTTATTTTAATACTCAGAGCCTTTGGAGCCTTATCAGAGATACAGCATCACCCTGTACACGCGACCCGACAAGAGAACCTGCAACATGAAGCATATCAACAACAGTGAGAGCACCTATGGGACGACGCAGTTCTATTTCATAGAGGGATGTAAGTAGAAGGCGTACCACTACTTCCAGTATCCACTACATGTTTAATACTATTGGAACAGATCCAGTCCATCAAATGTAATGGCAATCCATCCAACAGTTGTTGATACATTTCAAATATTAACCAACTGATGGCACTATAGTCAAGGGATCATCAAAACCATTGGGATTCATCCTCTTGGGGCCTTGAATGTATGTATGTACTAAAATTATATAGTGTTCAAACTTGTTCATGCAGAGATATTTTGACCATGAAATTTTGACCTGCTAGTGGCTCTAGAGCACAAGTCAGGACATCACAGGAAGTCATTAGGATTCATCCTCAAGGGACCGTGAATGCCTGCATGGAATTGAATGGCAATCCATCTAGCATTTGTTGAGGTTTGTCAAATATCATCAGACTAGCAGTGTTGCATGGAAAATCAAGATAATGCCAAATGCAAATAATTAAGACTCATCCTCTGAGGACCATGAATACCTACGTAAAATATTGGGACATTTTATCCAACAGTTGCTGAGATATTTCAGTCTGGACTAAAGTTGTGTTCTGATCTACTGATATCGCCAACCAGCAGCAATGCTAACAACAAGGATAAAGACAATATGTGCTGGATGATTGGCTAATACTGCTAGCTTCTTTTTGCCATGCTAACTTCTTGTATTATGCTCCCAAAGACCCTGTCAGTGCTCCCGTAAACATCACCACCCACAATGTGACGCCTACTTCAGCGGTGCTGCAGTGGTCGTCCATCCCAGAGGACGACACCAGAGGGTTCCTACTGGGTTACATAATCCACTACACAGAGTATCACCACAAGGGTACAGAGACAAGTAAGCGTCAATCACCTTAATTAGCTAGCTAATGCAGTTTGTTTTAGAATTTAACATTGAGGCAGCCACGCTTTTTGATTGATTGCAGATATTACAGTGGATCCAGCGTTACACAGTTATGAGTTGGAGGATCTCAAAGGTGGCACAACATACGAAGTCCAGATATCTGGTTTTACTCAGGCGGGAGCAGGAGTACGAAGCAAAGCAAGGCTCTTTGCAACGAATGAAAATCAAGGTTACATCCAAAAACCTTTTTCAACGATTAATCTTTTATAAAACTGAATTTCAAATACTTATATTTGCATCAAATTCCTACTTGTTGAGCATTTTATGCCTTTTTCCCCCCTTTCATAGGATATTCTGCTCTCACTGGTATCATCACACTGTTTGTATATGTGGCCAGTGTGCTCATATTTGGATCTGTGGTAATAGAAAGGTACAGCTCTGTCTTACATGTATGTTAAATAAGTTTTCATTAATTTATATAACAACTAGGCCTTACCGTCTTTACCTAGAATAAAAGTCATTCTGTGGCCAAGCATACCTCACCCTGGAAACAGCAAAGCAATGCACATAATGGAGAGGCCCTGTGAACTGGTAAGAGTCTGTATCTAATCTAACATGAAGCCAAACAAAAGCTAAAGCTAAGAGCCAGACAGGAGATTCTACAAACATCCTACTGATGTAGGTAAAATGTTTTTCTTTACTCAGGATCTACTCAAATCCATCAACACTCTGGAGGTGGAAGAATGGGTCACAAACAGTCTTCAGATCGTTGAAAAAGAGGATGTGGTCCCTGCTGACACTTCTCCATCAATGCTACTCCTGCCTCTCCATGCCTCAGAGGATGAGGGAGACTCAGCAGGAATGATTTGTAACTGGATCCCAAGACACACAGAGGATTACGTTTCTGCAGAAAACTTCATCCAGGCTTCTTCTTCTTCTCTGGCCTTTCCGAGCACATACACAACAATGGAAATGTTTCAGCAGGTGACGTCTCAGACAGCGAATGCATCAGATACTTGAGAAAGAGAACCAGAGGGGACAGACGTGACTGTTGTGCAATCAGGATGGGACTACGCAAGACAATTTAGCACCAGTTCGATTTGGGACGATGAAGATGTGACCATGATTCTCTGAAAACAGTTAGGATCAAGCCTGCAGAGCACGAAGAGCCAGGAATACGGGATCAGAACTGTGTTTTCCAGGAATGTTTGAATCCAGGGAGTTCTCGGAGGCAGGATGAGGGGCTGTCCATGAATTTTTTCATGTCGCAGGACCACGAATCGGATACGTATTCGATAACCTCGTGTGGTCGCCCACGTTTGACTGTTTTGTCCGAAAGTATCTTGAAAAATTTACGGATTTTGTTGAAATTTTTTATTTTACTACTGTGACACGTCAACAATTAAAATGGCCAATCCTTCCAACAGCTGTGGAGACATTTCACCATAAACCAAAAATGTTATAAATTGTTGTTTTTAAGTCTGAACCAGCCTGGTGGTGACTAACATTTCCATAACTAGAGCTAGCAGGGCTGAAAAGAAGTAAGGGTTGGTACGACACAACACGGCAAAATAACTGAATGTCTCTTTATTGAGTTTTTGGAAACAGATCAGATGTTAAATTCAAACCGAGGAGGATCACATGGCTCTTCACCAAAACTCAACATCAAGTCGCAAATACAGATGTTAATCCCCCCCAGCAGCAAACCGATGATCATGTCTACAGCATATACCATACATAGTGGTTATAAAAAATAAAGCTATTTACACTGTCAGTTGTGTTGGAAATGCTTTTCACTACGTTTCATCACTTTAATGCCTGGTGTACTTAAAAACAAACAAGAAAAACAAAAACTAATTAGGTTGGTAAAAGCCATAATAGAGGTGGAATTTGGCAAAGACGCTCTTTGAGTCATCGTTTAAATTTGGACAAAACAGAAAAAACCTCAATCTGGGGCCGATTTATAAAAAAAAATCAAACACTTATGACACGATCACAATACTGCAAACTGTAACACCAAAAAAAAACCAACAACAACAAAAAACAGAAAATAGTCTCATCGATATTCAGTCTACTCTGCTATTAATTACTAAAGACAACCGACAATACTTAAATATAGCATCTCATAAGTTTAGATATTAAACATGATTAGCAATAAATTCAGGTTGCATCTGTCAATAAGTCTCCATATTTCAAAGAATATTCTGTACAATCTTAGTCTAGGCACTTTTTGACCCTTCTGTGCTGCAAGCAGTTTGTTGTTCTGTGACGTGAGCCTCATGTAGAGTCAGCTGACAGACATTTTTCACATCATATCTTTACAGTAGAAGCCTTTAACTCCATCTTTAAAACAGCAAGTCGTTTTTATCTCACAGCATTACGACAGCAGGAAAAAGGAACACCATACAATGTGATGTTGTTGCGACTACTAATCAGAAATATTTAAAAAAAAGGTAAGTAGTGAGTAAACGTACACCCAAAGAACACAAACAGGAAGTAAAATAACTTATTAATGTTAAACAAATGAGAAACTCAAGGGATTTAAAAAGGCTCCAGTTATTTCTGGACCAATCAGAGAAATTCTTTCCTCTAAAACTGGCTTTGTGATGATTCAACATACGAGGTTTGACCGATTCTTCTGAATAGTTTTGAGTCAGAAAATAACATTTTTATGAAAATATCCACAATGTGTTTAACCAGCTAATCCCAAATGTTTGTGTCACCCGAGAAATTTATGCTTACGGCTTTGGTGTTTTTTTGTTCTGCCTTTGTTTTTGAAGTCATTAAAATGTCATAATAATAATAATGAACAAAAAATACAGGTGTATATAATAATAATACAAAAATACAGGTTCTAATTTTCATACGACACAAACAGCAAATTTGCAGATAAACATAATTGTGCATTTTTAAATCCCTTGAGTATTTTTTTTAATTTTTTTAAAAATTTTTACTAAAAAAATATTAGCAACAGGTTCACACAAACAATATGATTCTGCATTCTCACAATTCCAGCACACGGCATAAAATCATCACTGTACAATTTGCAGGATAGTCCAAGTTCCCAGGCGTGAGATGAATGGTGCCGAACAGGGAATAAAGGACGCTTCACAGACCTGGTAGTTCAAATCGTCCTTTAACACCACGCAAAGGGCAAATGAGCCTTTTAGCATCAGCAGAAATCCTCTTTTAAAAAAAACAAGCTTTTATTTCATTCATACACTCAGGAAGGCCCAACAGCCAGAGCAGCAGCAGAACAGTAAAAACAAGAGTTTTAAGCTTTATTTCTTTCACTTTATTTAGAATTATTTGATGGCTGTTGGAGTTTGGATTAGGGTTTATTTTATTTAAAAAGGGACTGCTGGGCCTTGGCGGAGGTCTACGCTCTACTGAGTGCCCTTCTAGTTGTTTCTATATTGATCAAATGCAACCACCATCAAAACACTTGGTAGGGCAACACTGCTCTGTCTGAAAAATGTGGCTCTATGATAAATTAGATGCAGTCTACAGTCAGAATCAAAGTGTAAAACATGCTTAAAAACGAATTCTGTTACCACTAAAACTGAAACTCGAGCAGCAACCAGCTACACAGAAGTAAATGTGCCAAGTTTGAAAATATAATGCAATCCAGCATAGCTGCAAATCCAAGCCTTTTTGTGCTTTATGCCCTTTTTATGCAGATTAAATTCTGAACTTATCTGCACTGTTTCCTTTGAGCAGACCTCTTAATTACAAAGTTGGGAATCCTACATTTGTACTGATTCTCATGCACCACAGGCATGTACTGCAGTACCTGTGCAGCAAACAGGCAGGTATTCTAAAAAATCTATCAGGTCCAGTCTGACAAACAGCATAAGACATGAACTTTGAATTACCTGCATATTGGTATTTGACAAAGAATATTTCTTCAGGAAATGGCAGACATACTACAGCGGGACAAATACTGATCGTCTTCTGAGGCAAAGAAGGAATGCAGAGAAACGTTTCGGTAATAATATCCATTCAACCAAGGACAAAGCTACGATAATTACAATTAAAAAGCTCTGCTGTGCGCCTTTCTCTAGTCTACCAGGGCTGGCAGTTAAAGATTTAGTATCTATACAAAAAGAATAATACAAATTCTTCAAGCAGTACAGGAGGTGGACGCTGTGTTACCTGTATATTAATACGTAATCCATGTTTGGGAAGTCTTTGCGAGCCTGCAGTATAACAGGTGGTTCTCTTATATTACATTAAATCATGTGAGAGGCTCTCTCTGCTGTAACGAGAGCTCACTTGTCCTTCAGGTGAGACGCCGAGCTGCTTAAAGTGGTTATCTGGTGTTGGTCTACGCACGTGATGGGTTATATCCAGATCCTTCATTAGCCCCCCGTGGCGTCTTTACGGTCACTTGGCGCCGTCCGCGCCCACAGATACATCCTCCTCGCTATGAGCCTTGTAGCTGCCGTTGTGCTGGGCGCAGGGCGATGACATCACGTCCTCGCCGGCCGAGTCTTCTCCGTCGCTTTCGTAGTCGTCCTTCTCCTCCCTGTCGTAGCTCCGCTCCACCTGAAATTCAAAAAGGAGGAGCAATCAGACATCGGTTAGCTGAAAAGGCGTCGTCGTATCAGAGCTCATGAGTCGGTGATGGTGAGGCGGTAGAAGAGGACTCGGTAATACGAGACGAGACGGCATGCAGATGCGTTTCCACTAAAGTCGGTCCATCATCTCGGACCTCTTACTCGTATTTTGGGAGGACAGGAAGAATGAAACAGGTGTAATAATCCAGAGCTTTAAGCTTGTGGGGCAGTTTATTGTGACATTAATTCATCAGGGAAGTTTGTCTGTTCCAGCAGCCAATGGTTACGTTTCATTTGTCTGTATTGTTATTGTATTACGTTATAATGGTTTATGCCTCATGCTCTGGTAATGTGATATTTTACATGTGCTGGTCAAACCCCAGGTTACTCTACAAGGCTTCTGACTTAACACAGTAGTATATATTTATTTTTGTGGCGCTTCTGTGTTTATGTAAACTTCTACACTGTAGAGATGATGTACTATGCATGTTTATTTAGCATGCTTAAGTATTTGTCTCTCATAAAACAGGCCATCAAAATGATTTTACTTTACCTGCTGATCTTGTTATAACATATTTAGGTAGGTGACAAAATTGAATACATATAAATTCTACTAACAGGCTTCATTGCATGTATTCATTCTATTTTTAAGGCATTTCTTTTTTTAAATTTTTGATGTGATTTAAGAAGCGTTTCTGTTCTTTTTCCTGCCTGAAGGAGGGTTGGGGTTTTTTTACGCCTGAAACGAAACATGTGAGTTAATAAATGACATTATTAGTGTTTGTGCCTGCAGTTAAACATGTTGGATGTGCACACGTATGTTAATGCTTTACAGCAGCCAAAATACACACCGGAGAAACACTAAACCAACAACGTAAGGCCACTCTGAGGTAGATACGAAATAAAAAAAAACATACATCAAATAAAATTCTTACTTCATGGGAACGTATGAATCTTTTCCTGGATTTCAAGAACAATTCATCCTAAAAATCTTTCTTTTGGTTGTTCACCATTATTACTATTATTTCATCTTAAATATGCTTTATACCTAATAATTAAACGAAACATATTCTTTTTAAAGTTGCTGTCCATTTACAGGACAATCCAGTGCACCAGGTGGAAGCAGACGGGTGGAGATCTTTACCGGAACTATAACGGTGTGGGGAGGATCAGTGTTGGGAGACACTCATCGTAGGGATGAACAGAAGAGGATTACCATAACTCTTATATAATAATAATACAGTCTACAGGCGGTGAGTGTTTGTTATTAAAAACAAAGATTCAGACTGCAGTGGTTTCTGGAGAACATTTAGCTCAGCTGTGAATGTTCTGACGGTATCGACAGCAAAGATCTGGTGTGATGAGGTTAAACTGCGTCACCTTTATTCTCACGACTATCTAACTTGGTGTGAACTTTGACAAGTAGGGTTAGCAGGAGGTTTGATACTGCGGTTAAAACATTCATCAAAGAAACCAGGTTTGGCTTCACCGCCATGGTTTTATTATAGATTAAATAGTAACAGGACACCGCAAACTATAAACATGTAGTATTTACAGTTTAACAGGCATGATGTTACATTTTAATAAAGCATTTACCTCATTTTATTTGTTCTTTTCATCTAAAATGTTTTGGCTAAAGATAAGTGATTTAAAAAAAAAATGTTATATTTGATTATTTCCCAAAATACTAAACTATTCATTTAAACATGTATCTAAAGGACACATTAGAATTAAATTAAATTAAATTCTTTGGGTGATTTGGATCATTCATAACTTTAAAATACATTAGTGATTAATGGAAGACTGATCGCCACAAAGACTCTGAAGCTGACCTCTCTGTGAAGCATCACAGCATCAGACTGCTAGCGTTGAAGTAAAGGGAGTAAGAAGCGCTTGGGTGAGTTGTGCAGCAACAGACGATGACTGCTTATGAGAATTAAGGACATTTCTTACATAGTGCATCCCTCTCACCTGGCAGGTGTTCATCAAGCATTTCTAACAGCCATTAAGAGCTGAGGGAGGGAAAAAAAAGGTCACTAATAACGTCTCCTTCATACAACGGCAAGGGTGCAGCTGGGAGGGAGCTCCTTCTGCTCCTCCTTTCATCCCTGACAAACCTTGGCTCATTATTTTTTTATCTGCCCGGTCAGCGTTAGTTATATCAGGGAGGAAGTGTGAGCTTTATTACCTTCATTGGCTTGGCTTTGCTTTTTATCCTGTCCTCATCCTTGTGGCTCCTCCTCTTGGACGTGGAGCTGTCCTTTCTGTCTCTGCTGCGCTCCCTCCTCTTGTCTTTCTTACCCCTGAGAGGATACAAACACAGTTAAGGAAAAAAAAGAAGAACCCAATCACTGATGCATATTGTGCAAACATATTAAACACAAGGAAGACATCGGGGCAAACATCTCAAATCAGCTGGTCAGGATGAGATGGGATGGATTTACCTTTTCGGTGATGGTGACCTGGCTTTCCTCCGAGGGCTCCTGGACCGATCCCTACTCCTCCTCCTGTGGCCCCTGTAACACATTAAGTGGATTAAGCACATTTTATTTGGATACAAAAACAGTTTTACTAACAAAGATTCATAGATGAGCTCCAAATAAAACACCTTGTTGTCTTAAATGTACCCACAAAGTACCCGACGATCCCTTCTGTCGAGGGAAGGGGCAACAAGAATAACCACAACCGATCAGATGAAGTTTTCACGATCAGAAATGTGATTAATTGAATTATTTAAAGACTGAAACATCTTAAATGACAGGGCCGCATGCAGCTGGACTACAGGGCATTGAACAGTATTTGGATTAGTTTCAAAGTTTCACATGGAGATGAATTTTCCCAACAAACCTTGAGCGACTTCGACTGCGTCTCCTGTCTCTGGAGCGAGAGCGCTTCTTGTGGCCACCTCTGGAACTGTGGGAGTCATTCCACAACCTCTGAGGCAGCCTGCTCCAGAACACAGAGCAAAAACAATGTAACAGACAAGACGCACAATCATGAGATCACAGCATCGAGCCAGTCAGAGCATTAGCCTGGGCGCCTACCTGTGTTTTGAACGGGATCTTTTCCTGTGTGACCGTGAGTGCGAACGAGAACGAGACCGCGAGTGGGACCGGCGAGATCTTCTAGACCGACTGGACGAACGTTTCTTTATGTCTGCTGAGAGTAAGAGCAGGAACTCTCAGCACCGGAAAGCAACACAACTAAAATCTTGACACGTGCAGCAAATCAAATCGCTCTACCTGGTTCTATAGCAGCAGCGATGGTGGACTGGGCTTCCCTGACCCTCTTCATCACACTTTCTAGCTCCTTGGCAGCAGCCTGTGGCGTCAACTCTGGAGGTTTAACTATGGCGTTGTTCGAATGATTAACCCTGGAAGACATAAAGCAATGAGAGGTGTTTAAAAATGACGTCGTCGTCTTTTGATTTCATTCTGATATCCCGAGTTAAAATACATACTTCAGGGGTCTGTCTCCGAACATGACCCCATTGAAGGTCAGGGCTCTGGCGACGGACTCCTGCTCGACAAACTCTACGAAGGCGAACCGCGTCGGCTGAGTCTCATCGCCGGCCATTCGCACAAACTTGACGTCTCCCACCTGCTTGAAGAACTCCAACAGCTGCTCTGCAGCGGTGGTCTGCGGGAAGACAGGACGGAAAGCTTAGACTTCCTGGTGCTGCTTGATCAGTTACGATTGTTTCTGGGTGTCAATTGACATATTTTTAGTGATCGGTTAATCTTCATCTTCAGCACTAGATGGTTCTTCGGGGGAAAAAAGCTCTTTCACGCAATTATTTTTGGACATTGTAACGTTAGTTGCAGCCCTTGTCTACCCACAGTGTGATATGAAGCTCCAGATCTGGCCTAAAATGATTTTAAAAAACACACCTATGAGCCAGATGGTAGCATTGAGTGACTGGGTTTGCAGACAACAGGGGCTCCGCTGTTTATTTTGAGTCATTTACTCCACCCTGCAGCCGTAAGAGTTCACAAGTTTAGGCGTGAGCACAGCGCTAAGAATGCATCTGAAACAGATTTGTGTCACCTGTGAGTTCAAGTTGCCGACATAAACGGTCCTCCGAATTTCATCAATTTTTGAGGGATCCACATTTCCCATGAGGGGTGGCTGGGATTGCACCGACGCCGTGGGGTCCAGGCTGGCTGACATCCGGTTCATTAAGGGAAGGTTCAGCTGCAGGTGTTAAAAAAACAACAACAACTTACATGACAGACAAACCAACAAGGTAAAAAAAGAAAAGAGGGCTACAAGACGCTGACTCACATTCTGAAGTGGGGCTGGAGTCGGAATTGGTAGCAGCCCCCCACCAGGAATCAGACTGGGTACTGGGGTGGTAGGTGCCAAAAGTGACAAGGCCTTGGCCTCCTCTGGGATTTTCCCTGCAGGATAGAAGCAGATATTAGTGAAGGCAATAGAGGGACTCTTCTCTCTGTCTCCTCTATGTCTGCACAATTAGCCCACTGTATTCTAGAGAGAAAGAGAGCATACACCTCCCCAAAAACAGCCTACAAGTGTTCTACTGTCTACTCATGGTAAACTGGACACCTAGCATCCTTACTTTGTATCTAATAAATTATTCTTCTCAGTCAGTCTGAATTATTATTTTAAATTTTAAAAATCTCTTTTTTTTTTCTCAAACAAAAGAAGACTGATTTTGTCCTTGGTCTCTTGTTATAGATAAAAAAAGAGAGAGAGAAAAAAAAACACAATGCAGAGAATGAGTCAACACTTTGATGCATGGGTCACCTGTACTGGAAACATATTGGTCATGAACCATACGATATCAAGCATGGGCGCTTTTCCGTGGGGGCGATCGTTTCGCAGTGTTGGAAAGGTGTGCAACACAAGACAACCCCAATGGCTGCATCACTAATAGCACACAGGACATCAGATACAGAAAAGAACAACAATTTTAAGAACTGTGGGAAATGTTAGCCAAGACTTAGCTATAAAAAAAAACAACCAATCAGGAATTTTGCTCATTCCACTCTACAAAGTGAGTTCATTTATAGCTGGAGGGACTGAGCATGAGCTACCATTTGTTCTAACACCAAAATGCTCTTCTAGCTCTAGGAAATGTATTTCAGAAACAAATAACGACGCAAAGAATAATGCATGTGTCACGAATGTAAAACAGAAAGTGACGTTGAACTGAGGATGTCTGTGTTACTAACACATCCATGTCAGAGCTGTAAATGTGAGGGAAAACTCCTAAAAGACTTCAGCACAGGATGAATAGTGCAAATAGAATTTTAAACATTCTGCATTCAATGTAGGTTAAGCTTTTATTAACTGGGTCTCACTTTCATTATAACTAGCCCCTAAGTATGTCAACAGAAGTGGGTGAAAAGAGAGTAAAGAGTTAGTGATTCTCCTAATATCCCATGTGTGATACACATCCCACCGGTATGCCGTAGCAACCTGGACATTCAATCACACACAAGCTGCAGCTGTAGCAGAAAGAGAGAGGGGGTGGGGGTTGGACAATAATCAAAACAACAAACTAAAATAACAAATATAAACACAACGCTAGAGATAAGCAATACTGTAGTTTCTAGATAGAGACAGTAGAAAGTGGACAACATGGGAAAGTATGAAAGGAAACAAACCAAAAGAAAAGAAAAATAAATAAAGAGACAAGGTGTCCATCTTGGAAGGTTCAGCGGGCTATTCTCCTGGTCACATTCCCCCCTTGAAGGCTGCGTTGGCCCGATCGGGGATAGTGGCTTGGAAAACAATGCCTGACTCAGGCTAGTGTAGTGTAACAGCTGGGCCAGGCTAGTCATCTGATATGCACACATAATCACACAGAAAAAACATACAAAACCAAATTAATAAACTCAGTAGCCATCCAGCACCAAGTCAACGTGGACAAAAAGCATCAAGTTAGAGGTGATATCATTTTTGACTGTACACAGAGGGAACAGTGGCACCAAATGGGAGGGCAATTTAAAGAAAAGGGGCACCAAAAAACGAAAGAGAGAGAGTGGGGATTACGTTAGCTGTGACGTCATGGTCTTATTTTGTGATATCCATGAAACAAATGACATAATTGACAGTTTCTTATGGAAAATACACAAGCTACTTTTTTTTCCAGAGAATCCAGTGTGTACAGTGAGGTTAACCTAAACATAATGTGTCCCAGCTTCATTCAATATATCTCTAATTCTATCTGTGGAAATCACCTTGTGACACCAAACAGAAACCTTGACTGGGCGCTTTAAGGCATTAGCTAGCTAGCTAGCTATGGTTTTAGTGATACAACCAGTCACCCAGTACTAGTGACAGAAGTGGTTCGATTCAGAAATAGCCAATAGCACAATTGTCCATGTGAATAAAATACCCAGCATTCAACCAAAACACCGAAGGGTTAGAGTCAAGGAGAGGAGACCATAAGTCAACTGAGAAAACTCTGACATTCAATTGTTATTTCCTTTAACGAAACGGGTTGCACTCACCTTCCGCACATGGAACTACAATCAAAGCTCTGTCAACGAAAACAGTATTAGTGAGATGTTGCGCCACACCAACACTGGATGGGTCTCGGTACTTTATGTAACACACTTTGGACGAGAAAGACACAGAGGCATTGCTGTAAAAGTCAAAACAAACAGGAAGTGGCTGGTTAGTTATTTTCATAAACCCGCTTGTTCTTAATCTTATAATTTAACATGGGCCGCAACAAGGCCGCACATCCGGGTTGTTGCCTTGCTAGTCATGCGGGGCTAGGTTGCTCTTACTCTGGCGGGTAGAGCCGCAGCTCCTCGATGTCTCCCAGGAAGCCGAACAGAGTGCGCATCTGCTCGCTGCTCACGGACGAGGACAGGTTCGTGACCTGGACGACAGCGGTCCCTGGTATCCCGCTCATTGTGAAAACGGATGGATGCACTAAATATCTAGTGTGGTTTTTATACAATTTTTACTTTCTCTCAATCCGCTCGGCTCTGTACATCCAGGTAGGCGGAAAGAGATGAGTCTTCTTCTTCTTTGTTTTTTGGCGGAACGAGAAGTCATCGGCTTCTTCTAATCTTTAACAGCGGATGGCGATAAACGTTGCACTACCGCCACCTACCGGTTTGAAGACGACACTAAGACCCAAGGCCCAAAGGCCGGACCAAAATTACTTTTTTGGCGACGACCACATGGGAACGAATTACTAACGATTATTAGGGTCACATTAAGAAAAAACAAATCGGAGATTTCCAGAATGAAATCGAAATATTACATGTATGATGGTGACACTCTTCTGATATTTCTGCATTAGTTTTATAATAATATCTGAGTACTTCTTCCACCACAGGAATTAAAATTCATTCAGCAGGTTGGTGCCGTCATAAACTACACCAGACATGAGCATTAACATCCTCCTGCCTATCCCAAGGCACCCAAACTTAATATTCCTGTACTGTACTGTCATCCATTTACTGAGAAACGCAGAGGATGAAATGAAGACCATTGAATCCTTGATAAAGAGCATTAGTTTTATTTTCCACAGGTTACTTCAGAAACAGGTAAATATGTACAAAATCTGGAATGTTGGATAAATGGTATCAATCATTTTCTCACTGTGGCCGTTTCCGGAGAAACCTTAGAAATACTAGCTATACATGACAACGGGTGCCTCTGCATTGCAATTTATTGCTGGTTTTACAATCGCAAGTCACTAATGCCATTATTAATTCTTTTCTCAACTGTTTTAGAGTATTTACAATTTGATTAGTAGGGTCTAAAAACCACAGAAGACTGCTAAATAAATAAGAACAGTACAAGAGCATAAGAAACATGAAGAAAATGTGACATGCTTAATCTCCCAAGATTGTCGACAATGTCAGACTGTATCTTTTTGAATATAAAGTGACCATTACCCCAGAAATGATTCCCCCTACGCTTAAAAAGTTCAACAGAAAATCACCAACAAAATGAATACAAGTAATAAAAACAATTCATCTGTGTAAAATACATTTTCTGAGAGAAATTTGAGGAAATGCACATTACGTTTGCCTGTGAATAAAAATTTAATTAAAAATTAAGGGTACAGCTTCACTTGAGGAGCTACCTTTAAAGTACTGTGACTATTATTATTTTATTAAAGGGACATTTAATCATTTTAAATTTCCACAGTGTTTTAATTTTGGCTGGACAGTGCAACAAGCACAAAATGTGGGTAAAACTTTACAAACAGAAAGAGTACAGTAGATGACACCATCTACTGAAAACAGGGTGAGGGAATGCTATTTGTTGAAACACTGTAGGATGAACTGCTTTTATACTTTGTACAAACAATCCAGTGGTAATCAAAATCCTGTTAAAATCTATATTCATGGGCCCATTATTTAGTTGGTGAATTTTATCGTTTCCATTCCTTTTGGAAACACGTCTCACTGAATAGTTATTTACATGTGAATGAATATTAACAGAGAGGAAGTGGATTTTTTTTTCTTTCTTCTGACAGTTCTTTTTGACAAACATCAGGAATGTTTTTGAGACGCAGCTTTGACTCGATCCATTTTTCAACAGTGCAAGTTGATTATTTTGCTAAAATGAACATTAGGTCTTGTGGTAATCTAAGCAAACTAACAGTAAAAAGCCTTGGGCAAAGTGACACAAACATTCACTTTTACACAATGCAGAGAAATCTGTTTTTTGTTTTTTAGCACTACCATATACATATCCAGTGCCATTTCATTACAAAAAAAGATTCTTTTCACAATATAAAATCATGTAAAATCATCAGTGATTACTAAAAAGTTGTGTTAAAAAAAATGCTGTCTGATGTTGTTTGTCTGAATGAAAATAAAGGCTTTGAATATTGCTTTTAAGCCAATATGCTGCAAATGTACTCAGAAGTTTGTGAATATTGCTTGGGCTCTGGGGTCAAAGGTCCTCCCCTATTCAAACAGTTCAAGGTCTATGGCACTTGACAACATGCTTCTCCCAACTCCATTCTCTGTACAGCAAAGAAATACAACAGATTGCTCCAAAGTGATGCATAAAAAAAACAAGCATGATACTTATTTGTAGACACAAAAGGCAAAATGTGGTCTTCTCCCAATGAATAAAAAAAAATAAAACTGCAAGATGTTGAAACCACTACGACACAAACTCTCACGTCACCGATGGCCACCTGAAAGATGAAGCCCTTATAAAAATGAAACATGAGTGAAACGCTGACATGTTCTTATTCGAATATCTTCCTGAAGTCGTCTCTTGCGTTTTGTCTTCCGTCCACATGGTCAAAACTTGCTTTGGTTAAATAGCCTCCGTATTTCTCTGCTGAAAGTAATAGTTTTTTTTTTACATTTTGAGAAATACGTAAGATCGATAACTACCGCTCTCATAACTGTCTGTTAAATATTGAGCCACTACCAGCAGCTAGCTAGCCTAGCTTAGCATGAAGCCAAAGGAAACCTGCTAACGAACTGGATCGGTCCAAAAGCGGTCTGCCTTCTAGCACCTCCAAAGTTTGCCGATTCACATGTTATACCTCGTTTGTTAAGTAAAAAATGACTTAAAGTTTAAAACTTGACAGTAAAGTTGTTCTAATACTGCATGTGTTGATGGGGTTTTGACCTCTTTAGAGTTTCTTTATGCAAATTAATATGTTAATTAGTGAGCTTTAGAGGTGTTTGGTGGTAGATTTACCGTTTGACAGAGCCATGTTGAACGTTTCCCTCCGTTTCCAGTCTTTATGATAGCCTAAGCTAGCTGGCTGGATGCTAGTGCTTCTATCGTCTCATGTCCTGCTCTGCCTTGAATAACCAAATTTCCTCACAATGTCAGTCTGGCAAAACAGAATAAGGCTGAGTAAACACATTTACTACACCTCTCCTCTCCCATTTCTCACATCTCTTTTCCCGTCTCATTGAATGATTACATTGCAGACTGCATTTCTTCAACAGGATTCATGGAAATAGCGAAGGATGTTTTTTTCCCCACACAGCTCAGGTTAGTGGTCTTTGTTGGGTGATATGCCGAGCAGATTGCTGTGAGGGAATACGCTGGAGGAATGGAGGACAGAATTTTGTCCGTATGCTGGCGGGTGTTCACAGGTATGAATGGAAGCAGTGGTGGATGATCTCCTCCTCCTCCTCCTCCTCCTCAACTGCTGGATTTTGCAAGAAGAGAAGCCAAAAAAAAAAGGAAGAAAAAATCTCTCCAAAAGCAAAATCAAACACCTCCTTGATCTACATTCGTCTCCACATGAAAAGCACGTAACACAGTCCCTCCATAAAAGATCACACGGCAGACCAGAAGATGGTTTCAACATCTTAAAGAAAGAATCAAAAAGGCATCAATGACAGAAAAGAGGGAGCCCTGCCCCCTAGTGGTCAATTCATGTCAATCTGCAGAAATAAAAACCTAATTGATGACAAAGGAGATGGGATTTGAACAAAAAAAAAAGAAAGATGATCTGTACAGAGACCACAGTCATTATTTGCTTCAGAGCAGGTCACGTCTTCAGCTTGTTTTGTATAAAAATATATATACCACAGTGATGGCCTTTTGAGGACTCGTACTTGCAGAGGTTTTCTACAGTTTCACTTCGATCCACTACATTCAGTGGTTTTCCCCCGTTGAATCAAGGCTATGACGATCTCTACTATAAATAGTCCCGACAGGTATTAACAGATCAGTCTCCTCTGTGTATAAAAATATGAGAGTCAACATAAGTTTCTCTGCTTGTCTCTGTTCTTGTGTGTGTCCCCCCCCCCCCCGTTAGAGGTCAGGTTTACGCTTGAACGTCTCTTATGATAGTCAAATCCACAGTGTTTGGAAATGTCTTCAGGAGGGACACTGCATTCCCATGATCGATATTCACAAAGCTGTATCCGTTCGCCTGTCAAGACAAGAGAGATGATTGTTGGTTAAAATGGAGGAAAAAGTCTCAATAAACCTTCAGCTAATCACAAAAAGACAGCAGAATACCTGGATGATTTTATCTCCAGGCTGGAGAATCTTGGATGCCGGGCCCTCGGGTTGAACCCTTGTCACAAATATACCCTGAAATTAAATTATATGGAAAACATTATAGTAATTAAATACATCAAGAGCCGTTAAGTTCCTAAATCACAATTCCTGTGAAAATAATAGAAATATTACTGGAGTTGTTTTTTTTACATTGTCATCTGGGCGAAAAGGATTCCCCCGGCCTCCCACTCCTCCTGATATACTGAAACCCAGCTCTGGATTCTTCTCCACTTTCACACGGATCTGAAACACACCCACACACTTTCATTAGCCATTAAGTCACAGGCACTCAAAGTTAATCAGTTGCATTAGTTCTGAAACCACCGACGGAGGTTTAACGAACAGAGATTTCTGAAGTGGTTTTGATATTCCGGTGATATTCTGGTGAATAAACAAGAAAATCAGACTCTTTCCTCCTAAAAGAGTAGTTCAACTTCCTCAAAGTTGAATTCATTTAGCACATTTTACAGCACCACCATCCTTCACCTCTTGCTGCAGTGTGTCATGTGGGATGCATGGGGGCCCCGGGGGCTGATGGGACACTTTGAGCATCAGGTAATCGATGAGCTGCTCTCTGGAAGGGTGGCGGGCCACGGACGCCTGGCTCATCTGGGGACGGACAGAAGGCCCCATCTGACCATTTATCAAAGGCACCTAGGACATAAAAAACACACACAGTGATGAACAGACGTGACTTTATTGTTGTTCTTCTTTTCACTGTGTGTTTTAAACCTACTTTTCTGTGGGAGTCCAGGGTGTAGCTCTGCTGCCCTTGAGGACCAAACACATCATCCTGAGAGGGAAGAAAGCGATGATTATTAACACCGTGTCAAACCTCACTCCACTCCAGCGCATTCAGGAGAATAGAGAAGACGGAATCAGATATTGACATGAACATTTTTAAAGTCTGGAATGATATTAGGCAGTGATTTCAAAGAGAGGAAAGGGATAAATCTGATCATCAATGATGACAAACTGAGATTAAAGTGATCTGATATTCTGTTCAGACACTATGCAGCATGTCATTCTGAGTATTAGATTGATAGAGATAAAGTGAATCATAAATGTTAGGTATGGAAGGGTTAGAAAACACTCTCAGACATCTCTAGAGAGCACAGACACCTTTTGTCCCGCTACAGATTATAAGTACCCACTTTCCAAACCACTTCAACACACACTTCTCCCTCTTACCTTTTTACAAACACACTACTTTTCATCCCCTCAAAGAGAGAGAGGTCATGATTGATTCTGAAGTGAATGAAAGATGGTGAATGAGCAAAATAAGAGATGCATTACAAATTGCAGGATGAGAGGGATGTTGATTATCGTGTTTAATCACCCGACTGACTGTTCTGCACCATGCATGATGCTCATTACATTAGGGCTGCACGATATATCATTTCAGCATTGACTTTGCAATCTGCATGTGTGATGTCATGCTGCAACTATTTTGCTGCTTGATACAAAATGATGTCGATGATGTCATTGTTGTTTTTTTTTATTTAGATTTTATATTTCTTCAGAAGGAGTTTCTCCAGAGCTCCTGATCTGTTTTGTGTGGATCTACTGTGAGACCCAGAGTGCAGTTTTAAGTGGTCTTTCTTCTTGTGGTTGTGAACTGGACTGGAACTGAACTATTTTGGGGTTGTGTGGAAAACAAGGTAGACTCTTTCCAAAGTGGAGTGGATTCTGTAAGTGAGTGTGTGCTTCTTTCACACTCACTCACATGCAAATACTGCCTGATTTAATGCACCTACAGAAAACTGCATGAAGCTGAGGTCCATGTGGGTTTTGCAGAGCTGGTATTTGGTGACATACATTTAATTGCAACTTGCCATTTTCTTCCTTTTTATGATTATTGTCATAAAAAGTTTTTCCAACATCGTGCAGCCCTGTGTTACTTATCTGATTATTAACTTGGACACAAATGAAGGTAAACATTCTCTGTGAAAAAGTGACCCGAATAATTTTTTACATATTAAGGTTAACATGTTGGATTCGGAGAAAATAAAGTCCTGTTGTCTGCAGAGTGCACCAACAACAAGACATAAAGTAGTTTCAGCAGATTTGAAATCAGCTCTGCAGCAACAGCCTTGGTTTATTCAGTCAAATTTCACTTTAGTCTTTCTTTGTCTCTCCTACCATGGAGGCAGAAAAGCCAATAAAGAAATCCAATGAAGGCACAAAAAAAGTAAGTAATGCCCTTTTAAACCAGTCAAACTGGAGCCACAAAAAAAAACAGCACACACACTTTGAATCCATCATGTTAGAATTTGTTCAAAGACAACATCACATGCACCAGGCGGGATTTGTGGTCGTGAGAAATCAGACATTAGGAGAGACATACTTTCACTTGTCTGTAAAAAAGAACAAGTGAAAGACTGCTGAGGGTCAGTGATCACTTCCCAACATTCAGAAGAGAAGGGAACGGACAACATTTCTTATCTTCTAAAGGATGTGAAAGTAGAAGGAACAGGAAGCCGGGGCTTAGCATGAGCTGCAGGCGCTAACTTCAAGTTCTCAGTACTCACACAGAAGCCCAGCGCTCCGTAGGGCTGTCCGTCCCTGGCACTAAAGACCAGGGACCCTTGGCTGGCATGCATATCCCTACTGCTGCCGTAGTGAGACCAGCTCAGCGGAGCATTATTGGAATTATAGGAGCGAGACAGCGCATTCTGAACAGAAGGACGACATGGAACAGGCAGTGCCAACAGACGTGTTAGTGGTGGCCATGCAATCCACCAAATGAGTGTGAACATATAAGACAACAACAAAAAACATTTACAGCATTTACAGACAAACACTCAGTAATATGTTACATACAGCTGGGTTAGTAAGCTTTGGTAAACCTCCTATTAAAAGGGTTAGTTCATCCACAGATTAGTAATGCATCTAGACATACAGACATTTGTTTCATGTGCCCAGGTTTTTATGACACCCAGATTAAGGGATGGGGGGGCAAACAAAACCAAAACGACGTGCAGGGCTGTGAGCTCATTTGTAGTTTGGAGGAAAACACCCCTTTAAAAACATGCTATGGACAGACTTTACAGCCGTTTTCTTCACTGCGATGGTCTTATAGCTGTATCCTATACATGGTCTCATCATTTTACAGATCTACTTTTTTTTTTTTTACCTTTTCCATTTTCTTGGCCTCGATGTGCCGCATCACCTGGTCTCTCCAGTCAGCTGGCACCCTCCCTGCTCCCCCTGACATCTGTCCAGGCCCATCCAGTAGTGAATGCTCAGACTTCACCCGGGTGTTGGGCCTCTTGCTGGGGCTGACGTGCTGGTAGCTGAAATCGCTAACAGACATGGTTCTCTCTGGAAGCTCGTGGGGCGGCGGCCTGGCGCCGTGAGGCCTGGAAGCTCCGGATGCGTCGATGCTGTAAGTGCGAGCTGAGAGGGGCCTCTGCATGGCGTGGCTCATAGCCAGCGGCCCCCTGGCGAGGGTGTGAATGTCCCTGTAGGTCATGTATTCCCCATCGGGCAACTGGATACGCCTCGGATCGCTCATGGAGGCTGTGGAGGCGGTGCTGCTTTGCCTCTGCAGAGTGCTGCTTCTGGACTGGCCTCCAGTAGAATGCAGTCTCTCCATCGCCCACATGTCCCCAGAGGGTTTGGGACCCATGGGAAGCCCCCTATGCTGGGGCGGTAGGGGGTAAGGAGGTGCTTGATTACGATTTGAGTAGTTGGTGTTGGCTAGCGAGTGTGGAGGAGGAGGAGGGAGGTAGCCTTGGTGCTCTGGAGGAATGGGCATCCTCTGGGCCCAGGGGCCTTCTTTAGGCATTGCACTGCTTGTGTACTGTATGTTGTACTGAGGAGGAGGGAGGCCCATGGCCATGCTGGAGGAGATTGGATATCTGCTGGTGCTGACAGGGGGCATGGAGGAGGAGAGCAGGTCTGAGGAAGACGCAGAGGAGCCTGGGTAGATCTGGAGAGTCTGGTCGTTGAGTAACTGACCGGCTGATTTGCTCCTGACTATGCTCTGGCCCTGAGCCCCCGGCCCGGAGCCGGCTCCTGCCATCCTCGCCATTGCTGCTGTGTCGTAGGAGTCACCGTCCCCGTCAAAGGAGTACAGCTTCATGCCCCCCGTTTCTATGTTGCTGATGCTGTGAGACTTCATCACCTGCGGCGGATGGGATCTTTTCTCTGGAGACAGTTCCTCTGTGCTCCGAGACAGAGACATGTCACTGCTGGCTGTCACGCCTGTCGAGGCCACATGCACAGCAGATGACTCCAGTCTCATCGCTTGGCTTTTGTTGCCCAGACTATTGATGCAGTCGCTGACCTGCTGGTTTCCATTCAGGAAAAGTTCCATGTTGTCGTTGCTAAAACCCTGCTTGCTGTCAAAGTCCTCCTGCGTCACTGAGCCGTTCTTGGTTTTGTCCACCTCGTCCAGCTGAACCATGTTGTCAGTTGGCAACTTAGACACGTTCATATTGATCTGGTCCCACTTTGTGTAGGTTTCTCCAATGCCGTTGTTGATTCCCTTCTCAATGAAAGCCAGTCTGGCCTCCATGGACAGGTCATAGTCCCCCACTTTCTCTGGCGGGGTCTGCTGGGTTTTCAAAATGGCTTGGAGGGATGTTTCTGAGCCGTTGCCATTATGGAGGAGAGGGGTGGTGTCTTTAGGCTGGTTCATATTCTCATCCTCTTGCCTAAAAGATAGAGGAGGTGCATCAGATTTTGTAATAACAGCAGGAGGAAGACTCTTCTTCTACATCACATTAACAGGTTGAAGAATGATACTGACTGGGTTTTTGGCAGGAACATCTTTGCTTCTCTCTCCGGGGTGCACAGAGAGTTGTCCTGACTGCTGTCTGTGGTCAGAGACACCGAGTCAGACATGCGCGACGGAGATGAACAGTTACTGTTGTTCTGGTTGCTGTTGGCGACGGTCTCATCCAGCAAAGAGTCTGCATCGTCTGTTCATCAGAAAGATCGCTTTTAGCGGATTTTGAAAAGCTAAATCTTCCACTTCATTTTTTTTTTTATGTTCTCAAATAAAACCGTTACCTTTTTTGTCCTTACTTAAAGTCACAACTTTAGGCTGGTTGATGGAGATCTCAATAAGAGGAGGTCTCATCTCTGCAATTTTCATCTCCTCCTCTTCATCAGACAGCTCTTCAGAATCCTGACGAAAAAACGCAAACAATCTGTTAAAGCTGCACGTGAAACTTCGCGATGCCGTTTTTCTTCTTCATGAAACTTGTGACATAATTCATAGAGCTAAATGTTAGGAGTACCTCTAGTGTGTCCTCATGGTTCATCATGGAGCCCCCTGAAGATTTGAGAGGGACTCTCTGAGAGCTGTAAGACTCTGACGTGTCTTTTGATTCCGTTGCAGATGTGGTTTGGTCATATGTGTTAGTAGATACTTGGGGTTCCATATCTGACGCCATGCCGTTAGGACAGGGGGCTTCTATCACCTGCACAAAAAAACAGCACAGATGGTCAATTATTTACTAAAAGTGCTCCTTCCTATTCAGTTCGTTAAGGTGGATTAGACAAGAAAAGAAAGTGATTTCTTTTTTAACTTAAATCTAGCTGAAGCTGACCTTTACTCCCACATCCTGCACACCAATGTGGTTTCTCTCGATCGGTTTAGCGTCTTTCCCCGATTCGTCACTCGACTCGTCCTCCTTCAGCCTGTGAGCCACAGATTGGGCCGTCTTCACCATGTTCTTCAGTTCGTCTGGGTATGGCGTCGGGTAGCGCTTCAGGTTTCCCTCCTGGAAGAGTACAAATATTCACAAACGTACCATTAAGATTCATCGGTTTGCAGAAGTGGGACTGGGAGAGATAAGAGGTCCATTCAATATCATACAGACATATTTCCTATACAAAGGCATCAAAGTGAAGTTTGTCATTTTTACTATCCCCATTTAGACTTTTTGACACCAACCCTTGGGGGCGTTTCCCTCTCATCCTTGTCCTCGTCACACTCAAAGGCCACCTGAGCTCGGTGCTTGCGCTGCTCCTCCCAGAGAGCTGGATTAAAGCTCTCAGAGTCCGAGTTGGGGATGTCTGAAATAAAAGAAGATAATCAGGATGTGGATAATTGGTTGGTTTCGTGAGCACTTTGAGAAAGTCATCCCTACTGCGTTAGTTAATTCATGCAAGTCTCTGACTCTGACCACAAGATGGCACAAAAACAACATGAGGAATGCCAAGGAAGGGAGGGAACTGTGGGAAAACTTGATATAGGAGTTAACCCTTTTAATTCAAACCAAACTGTTCAATAAAGAATTACTGACACTTGGAATTGTTATAAAAACTGCATTAAAAAGAAAGTAATTGACTGACATCACAGTCTATTTAGAAATCTAGCATAAAAAAAACAAAAACAAAAGTTTGATCAAATTGAACTTAATCTCACTCCTGTATGCCCATTAATGGGCTCTTGAGTCTGTTTGTTTTTTAGCCCATCAAACTGGTGAAAAAAAACCTGTAAGCCGATGAAAAACAATGAAGACATTAATACATGATTTGTTCTAATCTGTACATATAAGCTTTAAGGCGTGAGTCAGTCGAACAGTGTGGTTTCCTGTGTTAAAATGCTCTGCAACATATCCGGTCTATATACCATGCATGCATCTATTACTGTGTGAGCTCAATGAGAGAAACCAAACACGGTCAGACTCCTTATATAATGTTGAGACGTCACACACATCTTCATCCTGGCAGCACTAAAAAAAGAAAAATCAATAGAATCACTACAGTGTTAAGGTGGGCAATTTGGTTTCTGACAAATGGTTAAATATGGTCATTATCTCCCATTCTGTTCATGACTTATGGTGCAAGTAATGGCCAGAAAAGTGTTTTTGCAGAGAATGAAGTCGACCTTTGGATGTGAAATATATTATACTATGACACATTTCTGTGACTTTATGTCACATGAGTACTAGAGTCATGGTCAATAACATGTTCTATGTGGTTATGGTGACATCACTGCACCCTTAAGTCTAAATGGATGTTTGTGTCGAATGTGATATGTGCCATGAGGCAGGCCTCGTCTCTGGAGACCGTGTCGGGAGGATGAACAATCCTTTATTCCCCATCGGAAAACAACTTTCTCCAGGAGTTGCGGGTCTTTGTAGGGATCCGTGATAAAAACAAAAACAAAGAGGAGTTTTGTTTAATTTTGTTCACACGGACCAAACTATTTTATTTTCCTAAAAATATTTCATGAGTTTTATATCCTAGTTGTTAATAAATAAAAAGATATGTTTACAGACTTATGAGTGTGATAATATGAGTGTTACAGAGGTTCTTTCGGCTTGCTCTTTGGTCTGAAAACCACAGTCTTATTGTAGCTCATTCTGAGCCGCTGTCAGCTGAGAATAGACCATATGAGGAACTCCAGTTGTCTACAACTTGTGACACCACACACTGGATAATATGAGTCACTCGCTGTGCATCCTCCATATCTACAAGTTGTAAAACATAATGATTGCAGTCAGACCATGACTTATTCCAGCTTCTCAGGAAAAGCACAAGGAAAACACGTCTCTTCAGGAAAAAGTTCCAATGAATTGCAATGAAAAAAAAAAAATCCTAAAACAGATGAATAAGTGACGAAGGACAGAACGTGCATGCGGTAACCTGTAGTTCTGCAGCGTGTACTTGAACCACTAATTACTCGGAAGCTAAGACGCACCGGGGTCACTTGCAAGCTGTCTGGTGTAATGGGAAACCAAACCAAACTAACAGATGCTTTACAAGATGATGACGACTTGTGTTACTTCTGCAGGTTTTGGTTTCAAGTAACAAAGTCCCAGATAAATTATAAATACAGGAATCATTGCAGGTCACCTACAAGAAGGCTACGATACAGAGGGCCAGTGGGAGTCATGGCGACGTCTGAGAATCTAACATCAAAATACATCTACCTGAAGATTAGATTTAGATAAATATGACTTTAAAAAACAAAAAGTTGGTATAGAGCATCAAATTACACAAAGTCCTTAAAATCTAGGCCTTCTGCTGAGAGGTTATTGGTGAAAACAGGTCAGAAGGATTTGCAGCATGAAGCCAGATTAACTGTGGAAAAAAACAAACATAAAAGAGAAATGTATTCTTGTTGAATGAATTGTACTCACAGTCCTCGCTCCTGATTTGCTGGGGGAACATGTAGTTTGTCAGCACGGTTTTGTGCGTCTCTGGATCTTCCTCTTTCTGGAGAGGGATCAGTGGCTTCGACTGCGGGAGACGAAGAGTAGGTTTGAGGATGCTTTGTCAAAATTGTGAGTGGATGCACCCAGAAAATCACATTTCTTTCCATTTATGCTTCTTCCTCTTGTCTAAACCACCTTCTGGTCTCAATTTTGACTGAATCACTACTTCCTCTTCCTGTAAATGATGCCTTGATGAAGAGGCCTTTAAATGCTCTCTTTATCCGTCACTAATGTAACACCTACAATCAACGATATCGATGCTGAATTTCTTCCCCAACACAACAGGTGCAGCAACCCTGATTCACAAGTAAAGCTTATATACTGTATATACATGTAGCACCTTTATAATGCCACAATAAAGTAAGAAGAACTCCAGTCATGACTATCTATAGAAAGGCTGTTTGAAGAGTCTGGGGGCAAAGGTTTAGTCGCCAGTGTTATTGAACCAAGAGGCCCAACCATACTGCATACAACTGATCACATGACCCTGGAGTCTGTCTGTATAGTTTCCTGTCAAGAATAACACCCAACCAATAAATCAGCCAGGACGATAAAGCAGCTGATGTCAGCTTAGTGCAGATGTATCCTTATCAGTGTTTATGTCAGGTGGTAAATAGAGAAAGGAAATGCCATAAAAGATAGCAGTTTATTTTGAACTCTAAAATGTCCTGCTAGTATATTTTTTGGTCATAATTGTTTAAAAAAAAAATTATCCTATAGGTTGTGTGAAAGAAATCATGTATTTGGTTAGGTTATAGATTGAAAATTCACAAAGTTGAGCAGGAGATTGATTGTGGAGAGATAATAAAATGATAAGCAACATCCTGAAGTCTTGTTCTTTATTTAATAGGCAGCTGACTGCAGGTTTGGACAGGGGAGACGTGTCTCTACAGCGGGTTCTTCTGCAGCATTCTGAAATGTCTACAGTTTTCCAGCGACATTCTGTTACAGCATTTGAACGAAGACTTAGATTAGTCCAACTAGCATGAGAAAGAAATGCAGGAATAATTGATTTTAGAATGCAGAAAGAGTCAACAGACTAATGCAGATACTCCTGCAGTGTCCTCTCCAACCGTAAAGTAAAGCGTATGCATGTGCATGCAAAGGGGAGTTTGCTGTATCTTGAATGTGTTTTCTGTGAGCGACTTTGCCCAGCTGGATTATTTTACAGCTGAATGTTGTCATGAATCTCGTTGCCATTACAGTGTCGATGGAACGCGTCGCAGTCTGACGGCTCTGAACTCAGCAGCACCTTTTGTGAAACCCTTATACTTGTGATTCATACATAATAAATGTGATCTTACCTGATTTTCAGACAGCCACATTGCAGTCATCTGGTTCAGTTTAGTAAAACTGTACGGGATATTCTTTAACCTGCAGTGGAACAAAACAAATATAACACAGGTACTCAGTCATCTTTGCACCAGCAGCCAAACAAAAACCTGATGCATCATGGACGGTAGATTTAACAGTTATCCACTGTATTTGGCACGAAGCAAACACAAGAAACATTAAACTAACCCCCATTTTCATTCTGGCCAGAATTAAGACTCTTTTTATCATCATGTTGTAATCATCAGATTATGTTTCGGATGAATCTGCTCATTATTTTCCTGATGAATAAGCTAATAGAGAAATTTCCCAAACCCCACAGTCAAGTCTTAAATGGCTTGTTTTGTGTGACCAAAACTCAAAAAAGATTGAATTAACAATTATATAAAAACAGAAAAAGCATTTTCTTTAAAATGACTTACAGATATTAAAAATCCAAAATAAAAAGAAACAAAATCCACATGACTTTTGACCTTAAATCCGACCCTGAACATGCTTGAGCACCATCAGTCCAGACTCACTTGTTGTTGCTGAGATTGATAACTTTAAGCTTCTGCATGTCACCCATCTCCTCAGGCAAAGACTCCAGCTTGTTGGAATGTAGGAACAGCACAGTGGCATTCTTCCAGTTGCCCATCTGTGAGGGGAAAGAAACCGGGGACACAGAGAAGTGAGCCAAAAAAGACTAGGTGTTAAAGAGAAGTAGGATGACATGCAACACCATGTAACACATCCACCACAGACAGACAAAACCACACTGATGTGCACACTCACTTCGGGGGGAAGCTGCGCAAGGAAGTTGTGATCGGCAGCGAAGGTTCGAATGCTGACACACTGGCCGACAGAAGAAGGCAAGGCTTCGATCTCGTTGAAACTGCAGTCCAGCTCATCTAGACATGTCAGCCTGATGCAGAGAGTGAGAAGCAGCAGAAGAGTTTCATCATGTGATGTTAATACTACACAGAACATACCATGTGATGAAAGTTTAATCTTGTTTGACAAACTTGGGAGTCTCAAAGTTAAAGGAATGCTTCAGTGAAGTCGAACTTGGCCATAACGTTGGGAGTCTGGAGCGAGATGAATTACTTTTTGCCCCGTTGGCACCAAAAAAAACAACCTTGATAAAGGCACACATCTCTCAAACTCCACATGTCCAGTTTGTAACACAGGCTTTCTGTTGTCAATATGAAAGATACCAAAATATATATATTAATCTTAAGAGGTGTGTGAAGCTTTTTAAGAGAGCTCCCTCCAGAGCAAAAATATTATCTATTGTTTTCACAGGAGCGCTTATAATGAATAAACTGAATTTGATGGGTGAAATTTAGACTCAATGTCCCTTTAATTCTGCTACATCTTACTTTGCAAATAAATAAAACAGGGACTAAATCTGCTGGTCGGTCAAACCAAAACTCAAGATAACTCAAATGTGAAATGACAAGAAATGGCTGAATAATGATGAACCCTCTCAGAGAGACGATGTAAAACAAGATCGAAGATAATCTTCTGTCCACATCAGCTATTGTGACAATATGTCACAATAACACTGGAGAACTAGGAGACATTTACTAGAGCGCTGATGCATCTTAAAAGCTTCACGGGACATAATTCACCAGTAGTGACATTTTAAACTGAACCCAAGTTGACACAGAAGTGCCGCGCAGCTGAGGCTTTCTGCTGAATGAAAAATGCAAATGCACTCTAGGGATCCAGATGAAAAGAGTCTTACGACTTGCGGGAGAGCTGCTGTGTTAAAGTGCCATCAAACTCAAAATACGGGATTTGACCCCTTTCTGCTGAACATAAAACAGGGACAAACAATGGGCTAAAATACAACCAGCTGCTTATACATACAAAATCAGCTTGTTTAAGATAAAAATCCTTGCACGGGATTAAGATAATTACAGATTCTAACATATAATTCTAACATATATAATTCGCTGTGTTTGTTTCGAAACAACGCACTAAACAAAGTCAACTGAACTGAACTAAGAGGCTGCAGTAAATGTGCAGGACCACAGTGATTCACAGTCACAGTGTCAGGATGTAGCAGCTGTTGGCTGCAGGGTTTACCTGTCTGCTGCATCAGTCTGAGAACAGCTCTGGCTGATTTAATCCATCAGGACTGCATTGGACGCTCATCTGGCCTAAGATTAACATCGACCCCACCCACCATGAAACAAACCTCAAATTGTTTCCATGAATCAGTATGGCTACTAAATATCATCAGCGCTATACTAAACCGAATGAGGCATCGTGACACATAATGTTTAATGAAATCTGATTCATCCAGACAGACGTTTGCTGCCATCGGCGGATGGTGGATGAAAACAGCACAATAATCCACTGAGCTCAGGGTTTATTCTTCTGCTGCTGCTGCTGTAACGCTCACCCTCCGATGGAGTCTGGCAGGTACATCAGCTGGTTCTCGTCCACTTTCAGTGTGGTCAGTTTCTTCAGCGAGCCTATGGCAAGAGGGAAAAGAGGGAGGGAATTAGAAAGATGCCGCTCAGGGCAGTTACTGATTTTTCTCCTGCTGTTGCACAACAAAGAGGAATTATCCATTACAGCAGTTAAACGGATCGATTAATGCTGTCGTCAATACAATAATCAGTTTAGCAGTAATCAACCCTGGCTCTACGTACAGGGAATCCAGACTCATTGGATTTAATTAGTCTGGACTCATGATCATTACTTTTTCTCTAGGGGACAAAAAGGAGTAAATAAATGCATTTTTCAGTCAAGTCCTATAAATAAAAGTCTACTAGGTCTTTCAACAGTTTAACACTGTGTGTTTATTCATATATAAATTTGTGGTAGCTGCTCTTTTCTAATGGTTTCTATTGGGGCGGTTTTTTTATTATCACTTGGCTGCAGTGAGTCAAATCATAGTGAGCCTATAACCAGTTCAACTACACCCAGCCCTCCTTGTTCCTATTACTTTCATACATATACGCTTTATTTGATCATTTCATCCTGTTCGCTTTCAGCTGTAGGAGCTGTGTGAAGTTACTGCTGGTGAAAACACATCATGATTTTGCTGCCTTTAAATAGCAAAGTAATGTGCAGGATTTTTTTTTTTTTTTTTTACCATGAAGACTTTATAGGACATTAAATGTGTCAAACACCAAACTGACATAGCTTAGTTGGTTGTTATTCTTGAATAACACAAGGAGGAAGTGGTGTGCAAACAAAAGCAGCCACAGTGTGATGTAAAAAGGAGGAGCGGCAGTGCGTCATTAGCCAGAGACACGCCTTCAAACAGGTAGCCCTGATGTACTGGATATGCAAATTCCTGCTGCTGTGACGCTGATGCTCTACGTCAAACCGGGTCAAGCCAAGCCATTTCATGTGTATGAAAAAGCCCCATATGTATTATAGCCATACTTGTGATGGTTAAAACTCTACGCCTTGTAGCAGTATGGTAATGTAGACAACTGTGACTTTACTGCATAATGGATTTTTCTTCTATAAAGACAAACGTGTGCATGTTCTGTAATCTTCACCGATGGAGCCTGGCAGCTGTGTGAGGGCATTGTTGGAAAGCAGGAGGTCCTCCAGACTCTCACAGCCACAGATTTGCTCGTCGACCATCTCCAGGTTGTTCTTGGACACATCTAGGTACACCAGCTGTTTCAACATGCCCAGCATCTGTATACGTGAGAGGAGATACACAAAACATCTAGTTATCCTCACTGGATTTATACCAATGATCAGGCAGTAGTGTTGAACACAGAAGTAGTGGATTTTAATAATACCCAAAACATCCTGAGCAGTGATGTAAAGTAAAGCATCTCAGACTTATTGTCCCGAAGTTGGTATTTACATTTTTAAGAAATGAAAAGTTACTGCTTTCAGCTTTGCTTTACATTCCTGCTGGACATCTTCACTTAAAATACGGCAGACTGTGATTACAGCTGATGCTCTTAAAATGCCAGCAGCAGAGCTAACGGTTTAATTATGACCCATTTACAAACAAGGCGGCCATTTGGAAGAAAAGATTAATCTATGTTAACATATTCGGACTATCACAACATCATTATGAATGAATTAATTCAAGGAAAATAATTACTTCACTGCTGCACATTTTTTGGGGAGCATGTGTCAAACCTAAAATCTGCATTTTGTTCTGTAAAACTACGTAATTGTGTTTCTCTAACATGAGAATCATTTCTACGCTGCAGCTCCTTCGCTGCTGCTGTATATTTGATGAAAACTTTAAGCAGACGTGTTGTTTGAAAATCAAGGGAGATAATCTCAGGATGACGTTTTGGGGGCACAGCAGCCACTGGAAGTGTACATGAACAGGAACGGCTGCAAATTATACCCCAGGTAGAAACGTCAGTCTGTTCCCGTCCATCCACAGCTCCTTGATTCCACTCAGCTGCTCCATGACCTCAGGCTGCAGATACAAAAGGGGAGAAAAGAGGTTAAGTGATGCTGGGCAGGGACAGCATGAAGAGCTTAACTTATAAGCAACCTAATTGAATCAGTGGACCCTTCATTTAATCTACTGTCATCATCTTGTATAAATGAATGCTGCATTTCAGTGAGAACTAATTAGCTCAAATAAAAAAAAAACTAAAATAACGGAGAAGAAAAAGGAACAGATGAAGGAATGGAGAAGGTGAGGTCACCACCAGAAAGGTAAGAAAGCGCCTGGACTGACAGATACTCACCACTTCAGTGAACTCATTACTCCCCAGGTCCAGCCTCTCCAGCTGTGAGAGCTTCTGCATGCTTCTGCAGACACACAGGACAGACAGGGAGGGAGATTAAAAGAAAAAAACACTCATGTTACATGGTTGTTGTTTTTTTTTTTTTACAAGTGTACAAAGTCACAATCTAAAAATGAATAAAAGAAAGACTAAACTGACCCCTTCTGTTTGGGCAAAAGCTACAGGATTAGAAACAATGTGGACCACATGCTATAAAACTCAAAGCCCAAAAGGAAAAAAAAATATCACACCATCAATCTTTATGTTGCATTATGGATAACATACATGCTTCTGCCTTTGCTCCTTCCACTGCATTATTTTATGAGGGAATAAATATGTTGTAGGGTTCAGGCGTGGCAGAAATATGCTTTAAATAATGGAAAATGTGACGTATGCTAGCCTTAAGCCTCGCTCCAGAATTTTCTCCCCACATTCAGGTCACAGTCTCAAATTCTCTGCTATACTGTAAACAAGCAGATAAAAAACACCAGAGCGATTCAGCTGCTTACAGTTTTCACCATACTTAACGGATCAACGGTGGCGGAAGATTGGAGGTGAAATATTCATAAGGCGTATCTCACATTCTGTATCCCTCATCAAATCTACTGACAGGATACCTTTGAGGGCATGTACAACTCATGTGTATCTCAAAGTACATCTCACACATCAAGTCTCAGAAACATCTGTAAGAGTAAAATAAAATACAGTTCAGGATTGCTGTGGTTCCTGGTTTTATGGTACACGACGGTATAGAATGTCATGGTTATCATACCATGTACATTTGTTTATTAAAATGAAGAATCAAGCCCCACACACACATGCAGCAGAGGAAGCGGCAGAGGGAAGTGAAACAGATATCACTGACAGACAGTAAAAGACAGTAAAATCAGCAGCTTGGGACTATTTTTGGATGTCCCAAAAACCAGCAGGGATTTGTCCTCGAGGATGGACACCCAGTTTGTAAAAAAAGAAAGAAAAGAGGGCTGTAAGTGTCTGATGAATGAAGCAACACGTCTTACTTGTTCAGCCATCTTCGTGAACATCAACCTACTGTGAAGATCGCAGTAAGGACATGTGTTCAACAGGGAACATTCTACGACTAGAGGGACTAAAATGATGAGTCAGTTCATTTTCTGCTGAAACCACAGAGAAATCTTCTACAGTTTCTTCACCGTCACTGAGGTAAGCAGACACAGGTGTGTCTCTATAGGACACTAAATAACATTATGAGCCTGTAATGGTGAAAACACGTGATTAAACGTTTTGGTGCATTCCTTCTCCGATCCATTAGATTATACTGCTGTTGCCTGTTTTAATGTTCTAACTATACTTGACTGATTTCACTTGTTTTGGTCCTTTATAAAAAAAAATTGCGCACAAAAAGATGAGAATATATGGCTAAATAAAAAAATAAAAAACCCCAGCAGTTTCCATTAAAATGATCACTTGTTTGAAACTGTAAAATGCTCTTCAGATATGTTTTGATATTTTCTTACACCTTTAGATGAACTGGAGACGTACTGAGTTCTGTTTTGGGAACAGATATGATGATCCTTTCACAGCAGGGATGAACTGTGTTTGCTTAAAAAACAAAACAAAACAAACGAGTGAGACCGAGCAGAGGAATTGGACAGCAGAGGCCCGCAAACTACGGTGGACTCTTGGTTTTTAGGTGCTCATAAAATGAAAAGATATATGGCACAAATTATAAATATATTTTAAGCCCTTTAAGTGATTTATTTTTAGCGCTCGGTGCAACACGAAGACAGCCGTGTCTATGTACTTGAGCTTTGTCACATTTTTGCCTCAGAGTTGGCAGGAACGCCAGCGAGCGACCATGTGAGTCGATCGGGGTAAGAATGAACGCTGCCAGCTCATCTAGAAAATCAACTCACCAGTGAAAAGCATAAACCGTGTCTTATGACTGCAAGTTCTCAGGGAACACAGCGTCATTCTTTAAAACACAGGGAAACATGCGGCGTGTGCATGTGCTCAGTGTGCGTCGATGCACCGAGAGACAAGAGACTGGCTTTTCTATGTGGAAGCCCTGAAAAGGCTTCTGCTGCACCCCTTTGTGCACGCACACATTTGTTTACGTCTCTGACATGCTTGTGAGTTGCTCTGGCAACGTTCCCGATCATTAGTCCTTTTTCTTTGTCAGGGCTCCAGCCTTTAACAGGTCTGGCCTCTGTCACATAAACAAGAGCGAGAAGAGAGGATCCGCTCAGAGCTGCTGCAGCGCTGCACTTTATCCACCGGCTGGCCGGTCAAGTCGGTGAAAAAAATAAGAAAGAGGAAAGTGAGTGAGATAACAAAAGGAAACTCAGCCAGTAGGAGGAATGAGAATGAAGCAAAATGGGGAAACGCTGTTGTGCTGGGAAAATGGGAAGGATTATAAAATGGAAGGATGCCGCAAGTGAAGCATGAGAGATGAAAGGAAGGGAAAGCAACGTCCCCCACAATCACCTGGAGCTCTCTCAAATACTGGTGGGGCGGTTAGTCTCAGAGCGGTGCTGTAACCTTCCAGAATGGTGAAATAACCCGAAACACCGTCTCAGCAGAGGATTATAAAACCTGCCACAGCAAGCAGTCAAGTAAAGGGGGCTCTTATGTAACGGCGTGGAATTTAATACTACAGTTAAGAGGTGTGGGGAGCGAGTCTACAGTAATGAAAGAAGAGATGAGATGGGGGGGGGGGGGGGGGGGGGGATGCTGCAGAGACGTTGCTGGGGTTGTGAAAGGAAGGAGACACTGAGGAAGTAAGTGTAACATAAAAAACAAACTCTGGACACGCTTCATGACATAGACATGACTCTCACAGCCGCAGCGCTCCTTTTATGTGAAATGGTCATTCAGCGTGTTTACGTTTGTAAAACATGTGACGTTAAAAAAACAACAACCCTTACTTTGGCAACATCTTCAACTGGTTCTCTCTCAGCTCCAAGATCTGCAGTTTCGTCAACCTGCAACCCAGGAAAAAGCCAATTTCACGATAAGTAAGTATTACAAAACACTTCTTTTTTAAACATAGATTGATTTAACTTATGCTACTTCAGTTTGCAAATTTGTCTTCGTCGAATTCGTTTGTTGAAACTCTGCCTGTTAATTTGCAAACCAATTTATCGTCTTTAATTATAATAATTATTTTCCAGTACCTCTCGATAAGGAAAACTTGATTACCACAGCAGTATTATGTGACATGGGGTTTTTGAGACACAGCTTCCTCTGCAGGCTTATCTGCTATTAACCAGCCATAATGTGCAGCTACTATTCTCAAATGCCTTTTTTTGCGACAATATAGAAAGCACATGCGGGTTTAGCAGGAAAAGTGGGCTATTAAGAGGAGCATTAGTGGGATGAAATGGGTCAATGTGGCTAATAACGGGGCAACTACTGTCAGATGTATTGTGTACTCGGAAGGGTCAACACTATTGCGTGAACTGCGACAACAATTAGAGCGTGACAGATCCTGCTGGGTCTGAAAGGGAACCAAAAGATCACAATCTTAAACATGCTAAATTAAGTACCAAAAAAAACAAACAACCCCAACAACAAGCACTTATCTTGCATGAGGCGTATAATAGAGGGAGCCTGTTAAACATGCATTAACTGTTTTTTTGGGCCATTTCGGAGCAACGGAAACAAATTGTGAATTGAACACCACAACCTTTTAAGTTGATTTGGCTAATTTGTTAGTGAACAGTTGCTTATTTATATGTCCGGTAGTTAGAAAGCAACACCCGTCTTTCATTTGGAGTCTTGTTTCTCACCTCTACACGAATCACTACACTCTCTTTTAGTTCACTTTAAATTCTCTAACATCTCCTGAGGGAAGTTTCTGGCTCTTTAGCTGCTAAATGCTTCACTTAGGGGTTTCATTGGGGATTAATCTAAGATCTTTTCACCATAAATTTAAAAGAAATTGTCAGAAACACTCTTCATAATATCTCAGAGCCTAAAGTGATGTCTCTTAATTGCTTCCTTTTTTTTCTTTTTTCTTTTTTAAACCAATAGTCTAAACCCCAAGGACAAAGCCTGAACGTGCAGTTTGTACTTGATTTAGTCTGTTAGAAAACAGTTTCAACCTGATCCAAACCGGAGAACACACTGACCTGCCAAAGCTGGCTGGTAAGAACTCAAGGAAGGCATCATTCAGGTAGAGCTGAGTCAGGCTCAGGAGCTGGGTGAAGCCTTCGGGGAGCCTGACAACAACATACAGGAACAAGAAAAGCATTACTCACACAAATGACAGCTACAATGCCAGAATAATTCAAGAAGAAAATGCTTTTGCAATGTTGAGCCATGAAAAGAGGGTGGGCAGGACTCACTTGGATATAGGATTCACACTGGCTTCTACAATAGCTAGGACTTTGCAATTTTTGATGTTCTCTGGAAACTCCTGGATACCTAGAGAAATAGAAAAGCCAAAAAAAAAAAAGGTGATTAGATCTTTTTAGGAACAGGATAATAGACACCATCAATTCAACCATTTTATTACACAAGATAAATGACTCAAATCCGGACAAACGAAGGATAATGCAAAGCCATCTTGTTCCGTGTTTAGCTGGAGAAGCTTTGTGAATCTTAACAACAGGTTTGTCTGTTTGAACTTTCTGTGCCTGAGATACATTTACAATGCCTCTGCTCTTCTCCTCTTTAAACAAGCGCAGAGAAGAGCGCAGAGGTGTCATGATAAAAGAGCAGAATAGGAAGGAGGGTAATAAAAGACAACTGATGACTCAGGCTCCCCACAAACATACAAAATGTGCAATATGCAAATAAAGAGGGTCTGACTAAGTCTCATGTATTCCCCCCCTACTTTGTTTAGTGTCCACAACACTTAGTGCAGAGTGCTTCGAGAAGAAGGGTGAGCTACTTTTAATGTCAACTCGGCACATGCAGCTCTGGTTCATGAAAGCACCACCACATCCTTCAACGTTTGTTTGATGGAGGCTGTGTCTGCGCTCATTCATTTATATTAGGACTACCTGTTTAACCTTTCTCTATGCTATGAAAGGGCTTTGCTGTACATGCATGCTGCTTTTCTGTTCTGCTAAGTGTCAAGGCTGTAGTGATGATCATCTATCGTACACAGTAATCTGCAGAGTTACCACTTCTCCTCATATTCATATACCCTTTGTAAAGAGGATGCAACAGGATGAAATTACAAAAAAATAAAAAATAAAAAAAATAAATTACAATAGCACACCTGATTGATTGTGATGTGCAGCTGGGTATTCAAACAGAACTGTTCAGCCTTCAGACACTTCAGTCTGCAGGTGTTTTTTTTATTCTAAATGTCAAACTAGAGGAATTCCAACATCACAAGTAGAAACAAGCAGAAATTCAAACGACTGCTAGCACAAAGCTCCGTATCAAGTTCAACACAGGGAATGTTTATCTTTAAATACTTAAAAGTCACACTTTGGCAAATGCTGTCACTTTCCCTTTCTGTGAAACCGCTGACAAGGCGCTTTGAGCTGAGCACCTTGTGCAGATATTCTTACAGTTTGGGTGGGAAACGGCTCCGAAGAGCATCATTTAGCTCCGTTCTGTCCCGGCCACTTCCGTGCATTATGAAGACAGCGTCTAACACATTGCAGGTCTGAGCATGTTCGCTTCTTTTATCCATCCCATCAGGGGTTTTTCAGTCATGCAGAGTCGTGACGTAATGTAGTAAATGAATCATGCTGTGGCATTTCGCTTCAGAATACCTTAAAAAGCCATCCATACATGGACTCAATTATGCAAGTTTTTCCAGGGAACTACTTGGAACTATTTTCCAGGGAACTTTTTGGAACTATTTCACTCACTGATGTCAGCAGCAGTCGTGGCAACAAAAGCAGGACAAGGAACTTCACATGTCAGACAGGACCAGTCAGAAACGCTTCACACCTGAGAGATACTTCTGAGGGAATGAAGACGCGCAGTAAAACATGTCGACATTTTGCTTACTGTTTTTGCTGACGTCCAGCTCCCTGAGATTGATGAGGTTTGCGATCGCCGCTGGCAACACTGATAGGTCATTATCTGGCATGCTCAGTCGGTGGAGTAGCTGGCAGTTAAACAGTTGCTGGTGGAGAGAGGAGAGACTTAACAGTTCTTAAATCAAAAGTGTATGGTTATCCAAGAATACACACATCATAATATTAGATGCTTAAAACGGCCTGATTGTCTTAAAAGTTCATCTGCGTCATTCAAAGGCTCTTCTTTGATTTCAACTACGAGTGTCCAACCTTTTCATAAGGGATAAGCTAGTTAGGCATTAAAGCAAGTCAACATTTAGCGGACTTCATGTAGTCGTTTCAGGTTTCTATGCATCAGTGTGAGCTCCTTACTTTGGGCAGCTCCTCGATCTGGTTGGCATCGAGGTAGAGTTCCTGCAGGGTCTTCTCAAAGCTAAAGATCTCCTTAGGAACCGTCTCCAGGCTGCAGTGGGAGTAGTCCAGCGATGTTACCGCCTCCTCCTCACCCCGCAAACAGCGGCACGGCACCAGGCGAACAAACAAGCTCCGCTTGGACATCCTCAGGCACTAGGTAGAAAACAGAGGTTTGTAAAGGGTGTGGAGGATTAGGAGGAGTTGAGGATGTAGGTGTATGTCTGGTGCTACTTTCATGCTTCAGCTTTAAGTGTCAAGATTCAAAAGTTTCTTCCCTCCTTTGTAACACGTTTTTAGAAAATAGCTGAACACACAGACTGATCTTGATATCTTAAATGTGCATCTGATCCAGGACCGTGTGACTATCAGAAGTCATGTTTTTTTAACATTCAAAACATTTCACATGTGCGCTCAAATGCAGAGATTGTTGCAGGGATTTCGAAACAGACTGACATGCTTGAGAAGTATCAGGAGCAGTAGCACATTGCTGTACAGCACAGTCCAGTTTGTTTCAGTAGCTGTATGTGTTTACTTTCAGTATTTAAATGGTTAATTTCCAATAAATCTAAATTTCCTGGAAGGCTGCAGGAGGCCTGTGCTTTTCAGCCTGATCAGCTTTGTTCTGAGCAGAGTTTCCCTTCAAACATGGCATTACTGTTAGATTAAAAAAAGGTTACATATTGTTCAACAGCACTTAAATATAAATACCCAGTTCAGAATATGATGTAAACAGCAGCTCTTCAGTGCACTTCTGCAGTAGGACCTTTTAAAACAGCAGTGGGTGTCGTCATGCAACCTCAATCCTATTATTTTCCACTGAAGTATTGTGCTGTTAATGTGTGTTCTCAAATTTGCATAAAGATTATGGCTGATCACTGACAGAGACCATTCAGTGAATGAGAGCTCAACACAGTTAAATAGAAGAATAAAATTGAGACACATGAATTGTACTTCCTTTTTAAAGATCTCACTAAAGAGAAATAATACCCAGAAAAAAAACCTGACATAAATGTTTACATTCCTATTTCTTTTGTGGGAAGAAAGCTATTTACACATGTAGACAGCTGTGTGCTGTATCTTCATTAGAGCTGAAGCTGAGGACAACAAGTTGAAATACTCAGGATGCATTTCATTGAAGAGAGACAATTAGAAATAAGAAACGCACAAACTAAGTGGGCCATGAATTAGTCGTGATTTTGGAAATCCTTGTCCTTGACTGGTTTTCAAATTACTCCACTGCAAAATAAGGGGGATATAAAAGCCAGAAAATCTGTTCATCTTTTAATCTGGTTGGGAGTTTCAGGGATTGGAGAGGAGCTGTAAACCTTCCCCTAAACTTAGCACAGGGATGCATGTATAACCGTTACAGCTGGAGCCTCTAATCAAACAACTACAGTATGCAATATGGAATGTGTTCTGATCAAAAGAGGCTTTGTTACTTGGAGCATGTAGAGAATGTGACTTTTCCTCCCCCCCTGGTCTTAATCTAAGCACAGCCACAGCACATAATCGCCGAGTCCTTCACTCACTGTGTATCCCAACTCTCTATCAAAGCTCTACAATTGTGATAGCCTCGACCTCCAGAGTGTAGACAGAGTGTGGGTGTGAGCGCATATTTGTGTCAAAGGCTGCTATAAAGAAATGTGGTCAGCAATAAAACAAAACCATCGTCTTTGTTATCATAATGCACACATTTTTCCTATGTGTGCTCAAAAAGAAGCTTTTTTTTTCTGGACAGTGCAAACAAAGCAGGTCTCACTATTTTTGGAGATGTGCAGAATTTAAACCCGACAGACTACGAAGGCATTAGTCATGATGCTTAAAACAGCCACACCAAGCGCAACAAGAGTATGCAGTACTTTCATAATAATGAAGCAACTTTCAAAAATCTGTCCAAAGTTGACTCAAGGGGAGGAACGGTCAGCCAACACGCTATCTTCAACTCTTTTACACATGAGGTATGCACAACCAAGGAACTATCTGCCTCCCACGCACTCTTTGCCATAGCAATAGGCAGCCCTTGTATAAATACTCTTAGTGAGTAATCTGGTCTATCAACAGAGGGGATGACAGAGGGCTTGGCTCCATTCACCCCCCCCAAAAAAAAATTACAAGCACTGAGCATATGGATGACGCATGCCATCCGAGTGGGAGGAGAGGGAGGACTGGAGGAAGACGGGGTGTGATACGGGTTAACAGGGAGAAGAGGGCAGCGAAGGCAGGAGAAGATGAAGTGTCATAAGAAGAATTCTGGGGAGACGGTTATTATAGGAAAGTACCAAGAACAAATCAAGGAAGGGGAGACTGCATGAGATGAACACGTTGACGTCGGGGAGAAGAATTTAATCTCACACTTAAATGATGGGTTCTACATGACTTCATCTGAAAAATGTACCACAGAGCAAGATGGAGAGTCTCCAGACACACAGGCGGCTCACACACACTTCCTGTGGTATAAGGTGTTAGTCCAAGGTGTTGGTATCAGTCAGCATGCTTAAAATGATCTGAAACTGAAAGCTAACAAGCTACTGTTTGGCTGTTAGAATGTTAATAATATTTAACATCTTAGTTTAGCGCATTAGCACGCTAATATTCGCAACTCACACTAAACACAATGTACAGCTGATACAAATAGTTTGTCAACAAACCCTGTGGCAAAACTGGAACAAATAATGAATAACTGGCGTTATGTCTTTTTTTGTGCCATGTAACTAACTACAATGGTTAGAGCTACTGTCAATACATTAATGAGCAACACCACTGCTTTGGTCGAGGCCGGTGAAATCAATGAATCGATCCCATGCCCATCACCCCGGAGCTGTAGCACAAACTCACGAGAATCAGCGACTATGTTTTACCCAGTGAAAATATGTGAAAATAGTCAAACAAAAACACAATTTACCACCGCTTGGGTATTATTTAATAAAAAAAATGCCATGTGAAGTTATTTTTAAGGACGTTATTTCACATTGTTTTAATTAACACGTACAAATAAAAACATAGATTCAAGTCAGGAATGTCGGAGAGTAATGGGAGGAGAGCAAACACACATTGTTGGTTTTGTTATTTCCAGGGGCTTGGTTGATATGTGCACAATGTTAATAAAAAAATAAAAAGTCATGCCAAGTAAGATATTGCTAAAACAACAGTGGACTTTGAATGATACTCTACTGAATCGGGTACTTTACAACATTGAGACTACAGAACTTCAAAATACACAATCTTTACAGGTGGTTGTTCTCACTGGATAAATGGTAACCAGCAAACAAATCAACAGATGCATGTATAAAAAGTCATTTCACAAAGCATGCATAATCCCTGTTACAGCTGCATGATGCATGAAACACTGTGAAGACCTGCCTTCATGATGGCATTGGTTATGGTGTCTGTACGGTGCTGTTAAAAAAACAACAAGTTTCAACAAGGAGGTTTCACTTCAAGGATAATAAAGAGAAAATTAAATGGACCATCCAACCAGGGCACTGCTAGGCTGTCTGTCCAACTGGCTGAACCACCCCGCCCTCCCAAGAGTAATCTGCAAGGCAGCGCACTAATGAGAACCTCGCTGCCCACAACACAGATAGGCTTATCCACTGACCTACATGTTACTGGAATGATCAGCCATCCATCAAGAGCTTCTGACTTTTGAACTAAGAAAGTTAAAAACATGCAATTGGAGATTTCCAGACATGTTATAAGCTCTTGCCTAAGATTTTCTTTCTTGGTCTACTTCTTTAAGCGGCACATTTACTTCAATCGGTGTCTTTTTAGCAAGAGCTTGGCCTGACAGCAGTGACACCGTTAAAGGCTTAAAAAAACACTCGCTGTATTTATTCAGAAATTTTTTAAAATGTGTCCCGGGAATGTGTGAATGGTGGACATGTGACTCTGCAGCTTGGCAACGATCCTTGTGGCTTTCTCGTGTGAAAGGAATAGTCCAGAGGGCAGGCCGGTCACATAATCTCACTTCATTCTACTGGTAAGAGCAAGGAAACCACTTCCTGTCACACCTCCTCTCCATGTAACTGAAGCACCTCCTGGGTCAGTGCTGTTGCTTTAGAGAGTACGGTGAAGGGTATGACCCCCTAAAGTCATACACAAAGAAAACACAGAGAAGCACTGACTGAAATAATACAGAAGAACGTTAGAGATGCATCGAAAAAAAAGAAAAGGGGATCGGAGAGAAATGTTATTGGAAGTAAACTCTGAAAGAGACGCACAGAGATCAACACGTCTTTGTGTGTTTTCCAAAAGGTCACTGAGGCCCTCCACAGTTGCCAGTTAGCACTCACTGGTCTACTTCTAGGTCATCCAGTGAATTGTTTTTGGGGACTAATTAGTAGTTTCTAAAGTCTCTCTGCTTCAAAAGCACCAATTACAATTCATTTGCAGTCCACTCATTAGATGGTTGAAACCCATATCCAGCCGGTGGGTGTTTGTGAAGATATGAAATAACAGAGATAAAAATGGAGCTGAATAATGTTAAAATATTTAACAAATGCACACAAACGATTCAAAACAAACCCAGTAGTTGTGTGTCTTTGTGTTGAGGTCCGTGTGCACATGTATTTTTTAATGCGTGTGAAGGGTTAAGCGGAAACGAAAGTGCTGCATTTTACAGTAGCGAGCAGCTTGTGTTATTTATAGCAAATAGTACTCGTCTGGTTGATATGGCAGAATGTGATTAGGACAGGCTAGCCCTTTGCCCTATGAAAGGAGCTTTTGATCCAGATTGCAGTGGACTGTTACAGGATTGCTGGGCCACAGCTGAAATTTTCAGTTAAGGCAACAAAAGCAATGCAGGGGAGAGAAGAAGAAAAAAAACAAACAAACACATAACATCCTGCAGAGTCTGCGGGATGTACTTGAATTGCCTTGGTCTGAAGGGAAGAGGAAATAAAATGTCACTTCCTCAAAGCATGGCAGAGTGCCAGTTGGCTTTAGGCTGGTTATCTCACTCTTTCTATAATGCAGCTTAAACTCCTCTCAAATGGGATCATGTCCTTTCCCATGGAAATCCTCTTCATTATTATTATTATTATTAACTGACAAATCATCAGTGCAAACGGGGGAAAAAAAGATGTGTGCATCCACACCACAGCCATTTTTCTTGGTTAATAAATAATCTAATGTCAATTTACACAACTTTTAAGTGCATTCTTTTGCTACAGCTCACCAGAAGAAGATAATATGCTACCGTGGAATGAAACTCAAGTTTTGCAAACAAAAGTCTACCTTTATGTTGACCTAAGACTGTTATAAGATTAGTTAAATTCTCAGAATACTCCTGATTCCTGACATGTGACCTGTGTGACCTGTGTGACCTGCACACAGGTGATTTTACATATAAGCTATACTGTACAGTTGATGCTGACATTCCCTTGTTGACAAGATATGTAACAGAAACTATTACAACTTTATTATTCATTTATTTACTTTTTTTGTGATTGTATTGGTCTCATATGTGCCCAAAAATCTGTCGACCACGACAACATGTTTTCAATGCAGCTGAAATTTATCAGGCCTAATAACAAAAATGTCTAAAAATGTTTTTTTTCGATAAACACCAACTGGGTGTGCAGACAGCTGCCCTCAAACAAATATTAACCCATTTTCTGTAAATCATTTTGTCAGCATGTGGTGTCAGCATGTGTGAGACTGCACATGCACACCATTCATGAGAGATAATTAGTCATCCTAGCCTTAAATCATAGTTCTGTTGATTTTGAATTTAGCTATTGATTATTTTTTTGTAAAAAAAATAAAATAAAAAATGCTGCAGTGCTCTTTCCACCTGTCCTCGGGCCTGAAAGGTGCAGCCTAGACCGATCATTATCCCACCTCTCTCCCCTTTACCAGGCTCCAAGAGGCTCCCAAGTGTTTTATCTGGTAATGTTTTGCCATGGAAGACTGTAGGAGGAGAGGAAGAACGATGTGGGCTAGAGCGCCCATGACCAGATATCACTGTCAATAAAAAGGGTGAAGATTCAGTGACTTTAACCAGATGGATGTCGCAGACCTGCGATGCACATTTAACTTGTGTTGGACCCATTCATTTGAGTCAGATGTCTTTGTTTGTTAGTAGAGAATGTTTAATCTAAACATTGGTGTTCTCCTCAAAGTTTAAGCTTTTATTTAATCAATTAATATTTTTTTAATACTCCAATAACACCTCAATTTGAGTCACTGGAGTTTGATTTGAGTGTCAAGAACTTAAACACTGGTCCTCAATGTTTCTTTTAAACAATTAAGGGTTTCAGTGAAGAAAAAAAACTAATAATCTGGATCCTTATTCTGATTTACAATCATTCACATATTTGTATTATAAATATTTATGGAAACTGACAAAAAAAGAGGCATTATTGGTGCATCTACATTATGTGCTGACTCAGCTAAAATTAAAAAAAGTTCGGCGCACCAGTACATGCAGTGTGAAAGTTGGTCTGAAGCCCTGAGTTAACAAAAATTCTGTTTGTGTTGCCAGGTGGAGGGGTGAGAACATCTCTGTGCTCAAGAGGTCTTTCCTCATGGCGCCTCATTACCACCATCAAATTCAACTCCAGCTGCCACAACGGGGAGAACTGCTACTCAATAATGCAGCGGGATATTGAGTAAAGAGGACAGCAGTTCAGCAACTGACTAACACACACAGAGCCATGTCTCCGTGCTCCTGAAAATGAGCTCTCCAGACCACATCAGTGTCCTTCCTTTCCTCTGGACACCAACACACTGGGGTTTTCCTCACAGTACGATAAGAAGCAATCCAAGTATACAAAAAAAATCTAATCTAAGCAATGAGAAACAATGACTAGAAATGCAGCTGGAGTCAGTAGAGAGACAAGCCCTGATACCAGTATCTGCAGCAGGGTTAAGCTGCTCAGTGGAACCTGAAGTTCCAGTTTTCCTCTCCCACTGGTTTTGGTTCTCAGCAGCGGTCTTAGGTCTCAGTGGTCTTGCATGACTCTAGAAAACAAAACCATGATTGTTTTCTTTGAATTCTGGTGAAATGAGGGTAAGAAATCCGATCCCTGCCAAACACAAAGTGCCTCTTACAGCATCTTCCCAATTTTCAACTCTGAGCGGACTGATGGCCTGAACTCATAACAATGAGACTTGCATTCATTGGAACATTTACAGCTATAGCCTACACACATTCCTCTATATCGGAATATATTTAGGTAAGGCTTTGGAATTCATCTGCTTGTAAAACAAAGTATTGTTGCAGCAAAAGGCCGCTGTGTCTCATACATATATATACATGCATAACACAAGCTGGAGCTCTAAAAGAAAAAACCCTGAAATATAAAGCTGCTTTATCTTTGGGACAATTAGCAGTTGTTGTCCAGTATCACATTAAAACAACGAGCAGATCATTAAATACAGTGCATACATACTAATGGCACTTGAAGAAGTGCTTGAATGACATCAAACAATTAATTATACTCAGTATTCACAACCTCCACCAATACCCAGTATTGACCTTGAACACACTGTATTTAAAGATGCTGCCTTCCCACACACAACGACATGCATCTACACAGCCTCCACCCAGCCTCCACCCTGTTAAGTCTGCTAGTCTGCTGGTTTAGAATGCTAATGTTTGTGTTGGAGCAACTTTGGCTTGGTGTTTGTCTCACAAATGTACAATCAATACTTCAAATGCCTTAATGGTTTCAATCCAAGTGTTCAAGATCAACAAGAAAAGTCAAGTCAAGTCAAGTTTGAATTAAAAAGTAGTGTCTCTGGTAGCTTTCTAGCCTTCCTTTACATTCTGTATTTATCATTTGTATTTATTATTTAGTAATTGTTCAAATGGGAATGTTGTCGTCATCGTAATCGTTCAAATGATGATTTGAAGTTTAAAATGGTCGCAGCCTTAAAACGGACTGATAATATTCTATGGAGTTTGCAAAAAACCCCACATTTAGCCATCAAATCAATGAAGTTGTAATGGGATGCATTTCATTCTGTCTTTTTGTCTGTACGCTCAGCCCGGCTCAGAGTACAGAGGGTGTCAAATTTTCTAAATCCATCCACATTTCAATTCCCTTTGAGATAACCATAATAATTACTGCAATGATTAATTCCCTTGTCATTTCTTTAGACACGGATGAGCCTGAGGCAAAATGAGAACTGTCGTTTTTTTTTTTTTTTATACCTCATTTGTTTAGGCCTTCACATCTTTGAGGTTATGGAGAAGTCACTGATTCCCCCAGAGGATGCCAAAGACTAGGAATAAGCCAGTCCACCTCCAAAGGTCATGTCCCCTCTTTCATGGGGGGGGGAATAATAAGCATGTTTATGTTATGACCTTTAGTGCAAGCTGGCAGCAGACCGTCCAACAATTCATTTAGTATTGAAATGTCACGATGTATAAAATATGTAGAGCACAACCGTGGAATCTCTGCACTGTCTGCCAAATGCAACTGGCATGAAGCGCGTGCTTCAGAAATGAGCAGATAACAAAATCAGTCTACTATATTTGTTTGACTAAAATGAAAATACGTTTGACAAAAAACAACAACTGCCTCCTTCTTGTCCTCAGAAAATAAGGTAAGGCAACTTCAATAAAGAATTTATTTTTGTTTGTTTCACATATTTGTGAAAGATATTATTCTATATATTATTAAATATTTGTACTGTCACCTGATCTTTGCCTGACCAACAGGAGTTGCTCATAAAATGCCGTCATGCCGTCTATGGCTCAACTGTGCTGTGTGTTGGAATGAATAGACTATTGAGAAATCAGATATGGAATCGCTTTTAGTTATTAATGGAAAAAAGAGATTATCTGAGGATAGACACCGTCTATTTTTCAAGTGGAATTTTGTTTTAGATGCCTGCATTTGTAATATTCTCCATCCAACACGATCCCTGCAGCTACTCTCATACCAGACTCACGTGTCACATATCAAGCAGTGATGTCGGAAATTTTTGATAGTAAGATAAGGATAGAATAATAACATGAAACAACATTGTCTGCCTTTTCTTACAGGACCTGCATTTTGGTTTGTCACTGCAGACAAAGTGGACTAATCATGAGGAAGAGAAAAGGTCATTATGGTGCTTATTCTTTCAATGTGATGCAACAAGAGCTGCAACAATTAATCATTAACTTTACAAATATGAAATTTATCACCAGTTGTTTTGACAATCTATCCATTAGTTTGAGTTTTTTTTAAAGAGAAAAAAGTCAAAATTCTCAGATTCCAGCTTCATGCGTATGAATATTTTAAAGTTTTGTTATACCTCTATGACAGTAAACTGAATATCTTTGAGTTGTGGACAAAACAAGACCTTGAGAAACACTAATCAACATGTTTACCATTTTCTGACATTTCATAGACAAACAACTAAACAATTACTCAAGAAAATAACCAGAAGATTTATTGGCAATGACAATAATCATCAGTTACAGCCGCACCAACTAATGAATCACAATGAAAGTGAACTGAACAAGTGCATCTTTGCTCTGAACGTCATTGGGGCTGTTTAACAATAAATGCACGTCTTCTCTTGCTCTTAAAGAGCCAATGTTCAAGGTATAGGTCAAATACTGTGTATACTAAGAGATAAGATATCCCTTTATTAGTCCCACAGTGGGGAAATTTACAAGTAGTAAGTAAGTAAGAGCTACAACCACAGCCTTTTATGGACTACCCTTGTTGTGTCTACGAAAGCCACTTCCTGGCAAGTGTGAAGATGACAATTCTGCTGAGATGTGCAACAACAAGCGCTCACCACAGCTGTCGAACATCAACTCAATCTCATTGTCAATACCAAACAAACACTTAGCAAACTAGTTTTGGTCAAGGTGAATTTGTGCAAATACGTGGCCTGTATTGATGAAATAAAATATGGAAAAAAGACAACCAAGGCACCAACAGGCAGTGTATAAATACTTTGTGAGCAAAGATAAGTTCCACTCTATGTGTGCTGCACAGGGACATCTCAGGTAAGGCTCATTGAATAACTTAAACTGCTTGGTATTCAATAGGCAATCAAGGACAATACTTGCTTATTGACAAGGGGGGACAATTATTAGACCTCAGTGTTTGAAAGAGAGCAGAGCTGTCTCATCGAATGAACTAGCTGCTTTATCAACGGTGAGCTGCCTGTCTTCTGTAGCAAAGCACTCCGCTCATCATTTCACCGTTTTTCGTCGCTCTACACGTACTTTTTCTTCCTCTTTTCTCATACTATTTCTCCTACAACGACTTGACGTCCTGCCCACAGAGTGCTAAAACCCACAGCAAAGTCATCTATGTTGAGACCGAAATGTGACGGGCAAAAAGCTGCAAAGAGACGAACAAGTCTACTGCTTAGACCTGCTAGACTGATCTGAATGAACGCTGCCATCGTGTGAACGGGACATGTTTTCATTCTGAATAATTTGGCTGGTGATTGCAGAAGTGTCCCATTTTCCTATGCATAGAAAATTATGAATATATCCGTAAAAATAACTATCTTTGTGAAGGAGAAAAAACCCAGTTTGAAGTCTGTAAAAGCTCTAGTCTGCAGTTTCTTGGTCATTAAGGCCTACCCAGGGTAAGGAGGGAGATAGCCCTGCTGTGTTATAAATAGTCTGCTCGAAGATCCCTTCTGCCAGTAAGCTCTTAATTAAATATGAGATCCATATAAATATGAACTCCTGAGGTTCACTTGTGCAGTGAAGAGACCTCAACAATAATATCAGTTCATATTAACAATGTTACACTAACTGCAGGGGAGCAGAGTCTATTTCACAGTATATGTATAACAGATGATTTGCATGAGTTTAAACATACAAATTACTCCAGAGAGGCAGAGAGCAGCGGACTTGATGTCACATAACCATGGCAGCCCAAACAATCAACAGATATTTGGCCACATAAAATAAAAGTCTCTCAATAACCCACTGTATTAATGGTACAGCAGCTGCCATCAACACCTCCTTGGAAGCTCAAAAGCAATGGAATGGCTTCTTGTCATGAGGCATGGTATGACGAATAAGTAAACTGATATGGCACAAAGGTCGACTGTTTCAAAAAGATCCACAATGATAGCAGGAAGAAAAAGAAAAGAAAAAACAATCCCGTTCAACCATTGCCTTTGAAATATTTCTGTTGGTTTGAAAATGCATTTGAACTGCAATATTTGACTGTTTCTGGGGATTGAGAAAGTTCTGCTCTGTTCAAATCCTGCATAAACCTTCCAGCCACAACATTCACCATTTGACACTGCCTCTCCATGGATATTATGCAGGCAGTTATTAATGCAAAGCTGTGAGTCAGAGCATATTATCTTAATGCAATGCCAAGACATTTATCCTAAACTGGATTGTTTCAAATACCATTTCTTCTGGTGCAGCTGTGACAGCCACATAGACAGCAGTATAGACGGGCGTTAGGCTTCTATGGGCCTGACATTTTGACACCGAGTTAAGAACCTCATTCAATCTCCACTGAGATCAGTCCCATGTGACTCTATGGATATATTAAGTTACAACAGTTTAGTATGACCCGTGACATACAAGAGAAACAGCCGATTAGTGTTTACACTGAAGCAGAAGTATTCTGATGTCAATTTACAGTGAGTTCAAGTCCCACAGACCAATATTGCTTGTGTCATTTCCAAATCATTTCCAAGCTCAAGAGGAGCTGGAGGGCTCGCTGCTCATGTTCTAGGCTACTCACACAGATGGTCAAGAACAGAAAAGGCAAGGGGAAAAAGATAGAAACACAAACACACCCAACACAAAGTAAAAGTAAATATCTTACTTTTGCTTTCCAAAGTAAGTCTCAAAGGCATTTACTAAAAAAACTGAATAATAAACGGACATTGTTTTTAACACAAAATGCAACAAAAGAGAGAAACAGGACTGCCGATACATTTTCTTGTATGTTTGTGTGTTTGTCCCGTGTGAGCAAGAAAGCGGAGGGAAAACAGAGAGAGTGAGATGCAGTATGCAGAGTCTCAATAACCAGGTCAGACACATTCAGGTCAGAGGCATGAATCCATGCAGACAACTGCCAGATTTTCCTTGTAAGCCTACTGGAAAATATGGAAATGGATCACAATCCCATAATGCCTTGTTTAAGTCACAAAGTCTTTTCAAATGCTGTTAAAACAGTCAACAATGAAAAGGCACCATTGTCATATATAACCTCACAGACAACAGCGTCCAGAAAGCGTTTTAAATTGAAGCTGTGCTAAAATCTTGCAGATGTTAATTCATTTTACATGTTTAAATCTTTTTAGGATAATGAATGCTATTTTTCCCACACCAAAAGGATATATGACACTGTAAAATGTAGGATAGTATATCTGTTAAAAGTAGGCTGGACAAATCAATGTTGTTGATAATCTGAGAAATTATTTTTGTATGGATCTAAAAGTAAAGAGGGACCTACTTAATGTTGTCACACTGCATCAACAGCTTTCCTTCACGATCTCTAGTGGCATCACACACATGCTGATGACAACACAAATGAACCTAGTGAATAACAAAAATAAATGATAAAAATAACTCCCCCCCACACCTCAATAAGGGCGTGACCTAACTTTATATATTTCTCATTTGCTGCTTGGTTGTCGCTAACACTGCTCCCTCTCTTCCTCCACTGTGGCTCTTTCCCACCAGGAGACAGGCCTTTAAGTTTCTTTGAAGAAAAAGTGAATACATTTTTAAAAAAATGGTATGACAAGTTACATCTTCTAAGAATGACAAATAATTTGCCATACAAATAATATATAATAATAATAATAATAATAAGACTACTGTTACAAGCAATAAAAGGTTATTGGTGGGTGTGTCCCTGTTCACGTATTAAAAGCAATAAATAGCCATTACTAATGTATGAATGAATGACAGGTATGTATTAGCCTGTAAATTGACAGGCATGTATTTAACTGTGTTGAAAGTGTGCTTACATAACATATACAGCAAAATAATTATCATCCAGCAATGCATTTTGCAATTTGGTGCCGAATATGAAAAAGAGAGGAATCCATATTATGGAGATAATATATTGTGGAAATTAAGACAGTATGACGACCTTTGCTTGGATCTAGGAATGCAGATTGATGCAAAGCCCGCAGCAGTGTGAAAGTAATGAAAACAGAGTGACTATGAGTAACATTACAAAGTCGTCAAACAAGTAAATGTGGAAATGTCACGCTTTCAAACACAAACCTGTTTCTGTCAGCAAAGCAAGACACAAAGTGTCCTATCATTCCGTCTTGTTCTCCGAGTCACAAGACATGTGCATCTAATGGTGCCCTCAAACAATCTGACTTTATGGACCGTCTAGACAGCCAGCAATGTGTTATTTGCAAGTCTCTGTTTTAAACACATAGGTCAGATCGGAAAAATAAAATTCATTCAGTTATTCAAACACAGTGACATATTGTGCTATAACCCTGGCAGCAAAGGTAAGAATAAGTGTGTCACTTTAAAAGTGACCACAAATTGTCATTTGATACAGTAAATCACAGGCCCTTCATTTTGAAACTGTTCAGTTTCTTATAATGGTCACAGCCTCTTCAATTTGAAACTGTTCAGTTTCTTATAATGGTCACAGCCCCTTCATTTTGAAACTGTTCAGTTTCTTATAATGGTCACAGCCCCTTCATTTTGAAACTGTTCAGTTTCTTATAATGGTCACTGTCATGTTTGACTCACATTGAGAAGAATCATGAACGGTATTAATAATAAAATCAATTAATTTTTAGGGCCATCAAAGTTATGATATGCATACAGTATTGATTTTTAAAAAAAATTATGCAACGCTTGTATGAAAATGGCCTTGTTCCTAAGCGCTTCTGCAAATAAAATCAAGAGATTACAAAGCTGCAGCAGATCCAGCAGAGCAGCTCCAAATGCTAACTGCAAATATGCATTCTGCTTTTAAAAGACCTACTATGTCCTGGTTAATTCAGCAATGATGTTTTTTTTAACACGTGTTTTTTTTTTTTGCATCTTGCTGTACAGAGTTCAACATTTTAATTCTCACCATCTCTTATAATAGACCCTCTCGGGAGTGTGAGAGAATGTGTGTGTGAGAATTAGCATCCGCCATAAAACTATGATACTTGCATGATATCTCTTTCAGTAAGTCTATGCATAATTGTGTTCGTCTTTCACAAATAAACAATCAATAAATAATACAACTATAAATTAATTAAGACAGGACTTGACAAAGTATATGTATCTGGTATAAAAATGGAAACCTATTCCTCACACTCATATCTTAAGCATGAGCTTTCAGGAGGGGTTAGAGAAGAAGCTTTAATGAGTTTGTGTCAACATGAGAGAACAATCAGCACCCTGCAGGGACTTTTGACAAATTTGTCCTTTCATCTAAAATGCAGGCCTTTAGGCAGCCAGTTCATGTAAGACACCCTGCTTTAAGTATTGAGTTGTGTATCCTACTGTAAACTGTGTATTGGTCATGCAACATTTAAAAAAAAAGTGGGTCAGATAATATAGTATACAATAGTTCTCAATGTCTACTGACAACATTCAGGGATAAAATGTACATATGCATACAACAGAAGGGGAACACATGGAACAGATTTCACCCGTCTAAGAGTCTCAGAACATCTGAAAAAGGTCTTATTTCTTTTGGATGCAGTGACATGATCTCTTTTGGTGTTGTGGATTTCAGATACAACATTGTGATTTTGAAGGATCTTAATACACTATGCATAGAATTTCTCTCTTTTTCTCCTTGATCATAAAATTAAATCTTTCAATGTACTCAAGGTACCCTTACTGTACATCTTTATCCGAGGATGTTAATCCATATTATAGCTCAGGTAAATATTTGATATCTAGTTTTCTTTTCATATCTTAATTTTTTTTGTCATTTTATTTCAAAACTACATAAAAAAAATTGTGTAGCTTGCAATTTGCCCCAATTCATGCCTGTCATCTAATGAGTGGTGCAGTCTGACTAGCACTATTAACACAGTGTCGATCTTGCAGTCATTTCGTGTCCAATCAAGTTTTTTAAATGCATTTCTTTTCACCTGTTTAACATGAAATAGGTGAATGCACAAAGAGCTAGTTTGACCGGTGCATCTTGTATCTTGGCCTCCAGGAAACTTTGGGTAGGGCACTCTTGTTGTTTGTCGCTAGAATCGGACTAATGTTTGACATAAATACATCAATACATGAAAGCTCAATTCTTCCTCAAGATGCATTGGCTTATGCATTTTATGTGACACCCGACTGCTGAAAACAAAACAAGGTTACCACAAAATGACATCAACAGCTGTGTAACCTGCAGGGTACAGTTACTGGGGTAATCAATAGAGGAGTGAATAGCAGTTGGAAAACTGCCTGACATACCTTGTCATTTAGGACTCAAGCGCCTGGATCCCAGTGGATGGCAGATGATATAGATCCAACAGCAACAATTTGCTTTATCTAATGAAAACAGACAAAGACAAAAGACAACATCAGCACCTGAGCATAAACCAAACAGTCCAATCATTAACATATCTCCAACTGCTTTATATAGATTGATAACTCTGACAATCCAGTTTTGATAGCGTTCAGGAAGCCTCTCACTGCAGATTCAGACCAAAGCAATAACTAATGCTGTAAGAGTATTTATCTCTGTGGATACACAACAGATCTCTATCATAAGAACAGAGAGGGAAATGCTTGAGCCACACAATAATGTCTCTTAACATTAACATGAGCAAGCGCAAGTTGCTGTTGTTCAAGAATTATAAAACAGGTTACGCAGCATTAATGACTTGCATGTTTGTTTTTTTACATTCCAGTATTTGTGTGCTTTAGCTGTTACAGTATGAAATATGGCCACTGTTATTTTCTACATTTCTGTTTTCCCTGCTCACTGATTGCAACCCCCGAAAACTGAGGTATGCAGGTCCTGCGTGGATTTTTGTGCCATGTTATACCCCTAGTCTCTTGCAAAACATATTGTTGTATTGATTTGTCTAATCCCTTGTGAATGTTGATGGAAAACTGTCTAAATCCAAACCAAATAATTGGATTAGATTAAGCTCCTGTAAGATCTTTTTTTTTTTTTTTTTTTTACATGTTCCGTGGTGCATGTTAATTAACATTCAAATTTAGGTCAAAAGAACCCTCTTTCATCGTGTTTAGTTATCCTTGTTAGGCGTTGGCTTTGCAAACTGTAGAAGCTAAAAGTTCACAAAGAATTCGATTTGTCCGCACATGGTTCAGGAACCAGACAGAGCTGTGCAACGGAGGTGGGATTCGTAGTTTTAAGGGTAGATAGAAATAAGCAGGCTCCTCCTCACACAAGCAGCACAGATTTCATTTTGCCACTGTTCTGCTGAAGCATCAGTGCTTTCTAAAAACAAAACAAAAACAAAAACCAGAATGAGACTCAGCCTTGAAATGTGACATAACCTTGCTCCCAATGTCAAAGCACAACTCAAGAATATTGTCTTGTGCATGTCTGGAAAACAATTATCCTTCGACAGCTGATCTGAGACAAGTGAGCCAGCTAAAAGACAGGATCATCCCTGCACCATCTTCATCGGGCACAATGGAGCTATAGACCAGGAAGAGAAAAAGAGGCAAGAAAAAAGGGCAGGACAAAGACTGGAAGAGGAAGAGAAATTTTGACTTATTCATCGGGAGTATTCCCAATCAGCTGCTATATACATATAGGACTGACACTCATTAGTTTCTGCTCCACTTCCCCTTGGGTGCCTTTATCCTCATTCTCATTCTATTTGGGATACTGCCAACCAAAAGTTCCCTCAGTCACACACTGCAATAAAGCAGCAGAAGCATCAATTTTTAAACTGGGGGTGTTGGTAGCGTTACCAACGGGGGGGGGGGGGGGGGGGGGGGATTGCAACTACAACAACAGCCTCTTCTTGCAGCTACTTGCCTTATAATTCGCCTCATCACCACTGCAGCCGTATTGCATGCACCTTGTTCACATGAACTCAGTTAATAAGGAAGAACTTGATCCTGTGCACAATAAGATTTCTGTGCTTCTGCATCAGGAATTGTGCTCATGAATTAATACACATAATTTTAGAAGTACTGCTGATAAATATATTTTCATAGTATTACTACAATCTCTACACTTAAATCCACTGGGGTGACTATTTCAAGAAAGAACATGAAAATCTACTACCTTAAATCTAACTATAGCCTGGATTTATCAGCTATAAATAATAACCAACATGACAGTAACTAGGCTTGTTTGTATGGCAGACAAACATTGACAATTAGCTTTATTTCTTCACGATAAAAACTTAAAAAGGGACATATCAGAGGAATTCCAAGCTCCAAAAACCCCTTTAAGTCATCTCATCCTTATGAAACTCGTAGAGTTCTGCAAAGCCTTATGGAGACATTGGAAGTAAATTTCACTGGGATTTCTAAAAGATGGTAGAAAGGGAAGGGCTTATTTCCAGTCTTTATGCAATCCATTACAGAGATGGGAGTCAAATAGTAGCTGCTTGCTTTGTTTGCTATGGAAATGTCAACATCAATTTTCATTACTGATCTAATTGAGTATTAGTAATACCAGTTTATCTGCCCCTTGTCCCGGACATTCTGTTCTTTTGTCTGCTAGTAGACTGTGCAGAACTATGTGAGGCAATGTCTAATTTGGCTCAAATACAGCTCTTTGAACCAACACTTGGACTGAAGTACTGCAGCTCACAGGTGTATACATTTAATAGCTTCAACAATGAAAGGAGGTACTTGTGGATCAAGGTGGGAATGGACTTATGGTTGTAAACACAGGGAACTATTCTAAAAAAACTGCAATCTGTCACATGACATCACAGGCAGACATTGGAGTATTAGGTGTCATTGAATGCGGTGCTGACCAGCCTGTACCTGTGTGTGTGTGTGTGTGTGTGTGTGTGTGTGTGTGTGTGTGTGTGTGTGTGTGTGTGTATGTGTATGTATGTATATATATATATATATATATATATATATATATATATATATATATATATATATATCACTGCTACGATGGAAAGCCAGTCACTGAGCTTCTTTATGGACCCACCACTTTGCCTGTGCACACAAAGCAGATTTTGTGTCATTTGAATAATACGTCAGCCTGAACTAACACACATTTTGCACACGTTTGTAGACAGCCTGACGACAATGCACTGCCCAGCCTGCAGCACATCAGTTAGGCTATACAGCATGCAGACAGCTTACAGCTGATATGATGCTTATCTGTAGCTGACGCAGTTTCTTGCAGCACTTACATGTACATAGTGCTCTTCTTTCCCCTTTATTCAAATCCTTTCAAAATCCTTCCAAGTAATTAACTGACATTTTTCCATGTGTTATGTTGGGTAGATTGGAGTTGTTGGCAGCACGCTCCTTTGGGTTGTCTTCATCAGCCAGTCGACACCAAACTGAGGAAGCATTTGGCCTTATGAACATATTCTGCTGATAGACAGCAAGGCTGAATGAGGCAGAGACAGATTTTCCTTCTAACTGGGTCACAGACGTAGGGATATCATTAGGGACAAACTGGATGCACAGATGTATGAATAGAACAGATTGTGAAATATTCTCAACATTTTCCATCAAATACTGGGCCAATATACAGACTCAAACTTGTTATGGACCATCTATGATAGGCCTTTATTGAACTTAATGAGCTATTAAATCAATGCTGATATCTACATTTACTAATGCACATTACATGCCATTTGTTAAGCCACCTTTAATAGCCAGTGGGAAGAAAACTGCATAAACATTGGCTTATATCTTTGACTGAATGAAAATCAAGCCATAATCCCCCCCTTAAAGAGCAGACATGTTTGGTATAAAGAGATGTGTCAGTGCTTTTTATATAGTTTGAGTAAGGTTAGTAGGACTGAAATGTTACGATGCATTGTAAATATCAGATAAGGACATCCCTGCTGCAAATCGAGAGATCTACCATCATAAAAAAGTGTGACACAATTGAGACACTAAGAAGTAATGTAATCATTACGAGGCACATCCACATCCATAAAATATTTTTGGGTGCTGGCTCCCTATTTTTTCCCTTAGTCTACATGATGGATATTAAAATGGTTTAACAAGAAATCGTCTTCCTCAGGTGGCTGACTAATCCCTGACCTTTCCTTTGTCACATAACCACACCTGCAATTTCAAAACTGCAGCCACCGCCTTCAATTAAATAAATCTATTGTTCTGCTCTGTGTTGTTTTGTTCACCTGTTTTAAAAAAAGAAAGAAAAGGAGGACAGGAAACTTACTCTCAAGGGAGTCCTCTGTAGGGATTCAGCAATATCAAGCAACAGAAACACTCAAAATATTACAAATGAAACTCCTCCCCAAAACCAGTCGGAGCACATGCATGAACACGGCGTTTCACTAACAGCTTAGACAAAGACGTCACGCCAGTTCAAACACTGAGAGATCTGTCTAGAGATGACAGCTGTGACCGAAGTTGGCTGAAAATGTCACCAGCGTTATTTACCCTCCGTCTGCTGTAGACAAACGGGAATACACACGACACACATACCAGAAACGGAAAAAAAAAGGGGTGGGCACTGTCTTCCCATCAGGAACTTCTAACGCAAAAATGCATGACTACATGGATGAGAGACTTCAGGACAGGACAGGACACTCTTATCTTGAGCCTCAGCGCTGACGTGATAACACTTAATGATGGTTCTGGGGAGGCTTAAGGAACAACAAAGAAAACTGCTGATGCAAGGAAAAGTGAAATTAAAATATTTGTGTGGACGCCAACAACATGTAGCAGTTTAAAATGGGGCTTATTTTAAAAGTTATCCAAGCTTGATAATGTTATCATGGTCCAATCAGACTGGATCACACTGTGTCCAGTAGATCACATGTCTCTACTCTCAACAATGGCACGTGTTTATTTATTTATTTACTTTACTTACTACAATACAGTACATTTATAAACATCAGTTTTATATGATGAATAGATCCTTATATTTTATTGGATTACATTGCTGGTGCCCTTTATTATCATTATGTTAAAAACATATAAGCTGTAGAGCTGCATTTCCACTACTTTCACAGTTTTTCAAATGCCCAAGATCTTCAAAAATCAAAACCCAAATGATATTCAATGCGCCATCACAGAGGTATCGATGTGGAATATCACTGACTTCCTGGTCCTCTCTGTCAACAATAACAAGATTATCCTCAGCCAAGATGAGTAATTACAATGTATATTATTATAAGATTCTTATTAGCATACCAACAGAACATAAACTATTGATAAAATATTAAAACTGTAGTATTTAATATTGATACATAGTGTTAGGGTGATAATATACTGTAAATGAACTAGTAAACTAGGAGTCAGACAGTAGCTGCAGCAGGTTGACGATTAAAGGACAAACATTAATCATTTCAATAGTTTTTGTTTCGTTAAATCCGGGAAAAGGTCAGACTTTTGGTTTGTCTCTACGATAATCCAACTAAAAACAGGGAGCCATCATACTAATGTCTCATAAGTGATACCCGTGTAACTGTTAGCCGTCTCATTTGGGACTGATGTGGCTAAAAAGCAGGCTAGCCACATAAGCCTTATCATCAGCCTCACCATATCACTGGTGCTTTGCCTGAGCTCTGACTCTGTGTTGTTATGCCTACTGCCCTCATCTCAGCTGTTTTGTTATGCCTACTGCCCTCATCTCAGCTGTCTGTCTCACAACAGACAACAGCGACAAGAAGGAGGCTGGGACTGACCCACATGGGCCAAAAGCTTTGGTTGATTTGGTAGACCATAGCCAAGTATATTATATGAGCTCCTCTGTAGATGAAATAGCAAGCTAAATTTCTCCCAAGCATTTCTGAAGCTCAAGCACAGAAAATAAAATTGCTAAGGATCAGTAAGTTATGCAACAACCATACACAGTTGTGTAGATGTGTATGTGTAACGGACAGAAACGCTTCCATATGACAGTGACATCACTACCAGTGGAGCGATGTTTCTAATCAGTATGCCGAGATGTAAGTCGCTTCCCTTTTCCACTCGCCTCAAACTCCCACTCTCCACACCTTAACAGTGACAGACTTCAAACTTCAAACCAGGGACACTGACAAAACACTGACAGCACACAAAACTGCTACTGACAAAAAAAGAAAAAAAAGAAAAACTCAGAAGATTGTCATTAAAAAACACATCAAAATATAAAATATATAAAAATAAGATTAAATATTTTTTTTTAATGTCTGTTTAATTTTTCAATGCAGCTTTATTTGGTGGCGTTTCAGTGACAATGCAACTTCTTCAAATACTCATTTAAAAAAAATATCATGCTGCTTCAGTGAATGTTTTATTTCAATGCCAAAAGTCACTGTACAGTCTGTTCCAGCCCTATAACACATGAGCATAAGTTGACTTGATGGAAATATTGCATAGTGAGGACAGGGAGGAGTTGATCCCGAGGGACTCATGATCTTTATTATTTTGCTGCTGTGGTTTGAGTTATTGAATTTCTAGGTCACTTACAGTTTGTCCTGTACGTGGCCACGTCTGATGTAAGAATACCCATTAAAACCCTGCGCTGCCACACATGCACGCAAACACACACACGTTTTTTTTCCTTGTTAGGTGAAGCATTCTTGTTTTTGTCAAATTAGTTGAGGCCCTTAGAGCAGAAAGTTCAGCTTATTGATTAATAAAAAAGTAATATTTTTGCCTGCCTGTTAGACGGTTGCATTGATCACTGAGATATCAATATCTTTGATGTAGTGAACTACTTTTGCCAAGTTACTGTAGCTTAGCTTACTGCATTTCTCTGGGGGGTAGCTATAGTGTAGTAAAGCTGTATTTCAGGTGAAGTACCTGGTAGCTTAGCTCACTAAAGTTTACAAGTAGCTTGCCTGAATCCGGTGGTTTTGGTTTGAAAAGATCAGCTGTATAACAAACCAGGGAAATATGCAAGAATTGCAAGAAGACTCAATTAATGGACTAATCGAATCAGGCCTACAAAGGATGACTGGCATAGAAAACTCTGAAGCAGGTCCATTAATTGAATAAACACATGCAAAAGCCTGTTCTGCATGCACCTGCTACAAGAGGGAAGGGGGGCAGGGCTGTTTACACAACAAAACTCAGCCTCATAAATTGTCTTCTGGGAAAGAACAAGGACAAAAACGCACTAAATCTTCAATAGGGCAAATCTATGTCAGTGCACAATCTACACTACTGCATGGAAAACAGTGGTGACAACCTTATGGCAACCTGTTAAGATATAACCTAAATAAAAAAAATACATTTTGTTTTGGCTGAAACAATTATATAGGAATTTTTGGACTGTCTGAATCACCAGCCTGATGCAAAAGACAAACAAAACACAAATTGGTACAGTCACACTGAGAACTACTGCCCAGTGTGCACTGGCTCATTTCCCAACTCGACAACAATTTGTCACTGATTCGCTCAACACCATTACCTCCAACCCGTCAGCAATGTCACATGAGTATTTAGTCATTAGACACGTGCTCTTTGGGCCACGTCAACAACTTCATTGTTTACACATTGCTCACAAATTTCTTGAGCATATTTTGTTTCCTCTTTTTCCTTTGACCCACAAGTGTAGAGAAAGCATTAGAATCACTTCGAGGCTTGATTTGCTGAATTTGGGAGAGGGAACGCACACTTGAAATGTGCATGATTACAGGTGCAGGAACATTTAAGAAGATGCAAAATGCTTCTATACCTATCTGGTTTTAAAGGGTGATTAGACAGACTTTGCAGTGAGTTGCAGTGATACTCAATATACATTTGCAGAACTGTGTTCACTTCAGTCTTTTACAAGTTCTCCCATCAAGAAAAAGCAGGCTGGATTTAAAACTGTTGAGCAAAATGGTTTGGGACAACTTGACAACAAAAATAAAATGGTTTAACCTGAGTGACCTACACGCAAAATCCTTTGAGAGTTTTATCTGTCCAACTCAAAGCATAATATAGGAAAAAAAATACAATGAAGGCTTTATAGACTTTGAATTAAATATTATTCACGGTCACAGTAAAAATGTTGGCACACTGTGAAGATAAGAAAACATGTTGCTTTTGTTGAAAACTGTTGTCAAGGCCTTTCTTTCTTTCGGTATTCAAGTGGTGCAACAAACTGTTTCGCAAGTGTTTCTCTAACATCACTACTTTGGCAGGAGTGTGAGAACAGTGCTAAGTGTAAGGCCTTCAGAGAGGACCTATCCTCCTTTTCAGATCAGGTCTGTTTTAAATGATCACACAAGGAACAAGGGGAAAAAATTAAATGCTCAGCGAAACAGGTTCTCAACACATCAGTGTAAAAAAAAAAAAAAAAGACTCTGCAGTGGGACTGTGTGCTTCTTTCTCTGATTTATGCAGTACATAATGGAAGATCAGTCTTGCATAACAATGTTTGCTTTTAATTTAGACAAACAACCAAAAGCTGCAAAGTGGAAAGGAAGGCAGAGGAATAATGAAGTGTATTAAACCTAAAGACCCCGCTCTCTGGAGACACTGTCATGTTGGACGATGCACATCATCACTCAATATTATTATGAATAAATGGATAATAGTCTACAAACATCTGGTCACCAGCTCTTAGATAATGGGCCAACGACAAGTGGAGGCTGATATGGCCTGGTCTTTGTTAACATTTTATTACAGCAAGGATCCTTTGTAGGCTAATCAGATACTGTTTTACTACAAGACAATGCCAGTAATTTAGGCACTGGGGCAGCAGCAAGCAGATCGAAGGACATTTATCTTCCTATAGATGCCTGCAGTATTTGTTGGCATAGCATGTGTCCTGTCCCTCCTGTCAGAGCCAGAGTTCAGCAGGGTCAAGTTTGCATTTTGGGTCACTGTCTTACAGTAATTCACTCTAAATGTGCATGAGATACCCCTGCAAGCATAATGTCATGCTGTCACATCTGTGTTAAACCACAAAGCGCTCACGGATCTAATTCAGGTATCTTAATTTAAAATGAACCACAGGTTTGCGATCATGTCATGGCTTCCTCAGATGTCGCTGCTTTCTTTTGACAGCATTTGACCGTGAGATGATTTACAAAGCAGCAAAAAAAGAAAAACAAACAATTGCTGAAATTCCTAAAAAAAAAAAATCAATCCCGGAGATAATCTCCGACATATATCTCCGATTTTAACAGGATTAAATTACATTGGAGTTAAGTGAGGACAGTAATCTTCTTAACGAAGTGGTGAGAAAACGAAAGGGCCGATATGTTGAGGTAACGTTACAGCACTTATCCTCCCCCCCGTACGTCGAAATGCTGAAGGTGCTCCGCAACAAAAGATGCTGCTGTTGCACTGCAGCTGTTACCTTAATGACTGACTGACTTTGGGGATAACAGTAGAACGATATGTGCAGGCTAATGACTGATACTTTCACACACAACTACCAGACAGAGTTACCTTTCTGGCTCTGAATAAATAAATGTGGCAGCCCGACAACATTGCCAAATAGTCACCGATGTACAGTTGTTGATGCGAAACCTACCGAAAATACAGACCGCTGCTCACGTTATCGTCCAAAACCCCACAACAGGACTATGGTCACAACCATAGCTTAAACGTGTAGTGTTCAGAGGAAGCTTTAGAAATGATAATTTCACTGTTATAACTGATTTAATGGTAAGACTCAAGTCGGACCGCATCAGGATGGGACCCCAACAATATTACGCTACGTAGCTAGCTGTGATGTTAGCATGCTGTGGAAGGGGCCCCCACAGACTGAAGCTCTAAGTTGCGCTACAAAAAAAACAACAACAAAAACTTACCTAAATTACTGGTCGTGTCAGCGTCTCATTTAATGGCGTCCAGGTTATGAGTAAGGTGGTACTATCCACAATATATGAGAAGAAGTGGGCATTAGCTAGCTTCTCAGAATCGCTTGGTAGTTCAGTAGGGTTTTGCTAGCGTTAGCAGCTAGCTAGCCTTGCCCTCTTACAGAGTAACTCGAAGCTGGCCCAGTTCGCACATCCTCGGCGAGCAGTCCTCAAGTTCTTAAAGGCGGTCCGTCCCCAGTTGTTTTCAGGCTTAAAAGTGTTCCCTTTCCAATTGTTACTTAAATAAAATATCCGAAGGCGAAGACACGCGAAAAAGGATCCTCAGTTGGTAAGACGTAATGACACGGGGCATTAAAAAAATCCAAAATGTCCACGACACTCAATAAGGACATTCAAAAGGCAAAATCGCGTGCGACCACCGACAGAGCGAGACTTTTTCATCCAAATCTGTGCCTCACTCAGGTATTTTCGGTCATAATCTCCTTTCGCTGAATTGTGAAGCTTCGACAGAGTCGAGTGAAGCTACACGGAGGCTGGTATGAACATGAAGCGGTGCGTCTTCTCTGCGATCTCCAGGAGTGGGCTGTCCTCCAGAAGTCGCGACTCCAGCCACACCGATGATGCTTTCACTATCTCACCCAGACACTTTCACTCAGTCCCACTTATCTCCCTCCGGCCATCTACAAGACAATAATCTCTCTTTGTGGTTAGATCCTGCAAAAATTGTTCATAGCCTGCAATTTTTGAGTTTATGAACCAGGCAAACGTATAACCGTTTAATAAACCAAATCCACGTGTTTATCAAGGTGTTGGTTTGGTTTAATCATTCATACCAAAGTCTTGCACGAAGAGGGATTTAAAAAAAAAAAAGGAACTACGGATTTTCAGCACCATTATACCAATGTGAACATTCATTTTTCTTCACTAATTCACACACCAGCATTTGCTATCTTATGGCGCCACCTGGTGTCTATATAACGGATTTGCTTTGCAGGGTAATTTTATCAAGTTCCCAAAATATGTAAAAACCCTTCTGAAGCAAGGCATATGTATAAGGCCCTCTTAAAAATAAATAAATGAATAAACAGAAATAAATAAATAGATTAAAAAAACAAACATATAAAATAAAATAAACAGACCTAGTCATCCGCCACATGATGCTACCTTTGTGGAAACGATGATGATGATTTTCAGCAGTAATTTTCAAACTCTATCTTATTTGATAAGTTACAGTCAGTAAAGGGCAGGTGTGGCTGAATTCCATTTATTTATGGCCTACTGTACATCATATGGACCCTCCATGATTTACTGTACATTTCATTTCAATTTGAAATGCCAAGTAAAAAAGTCATCAACCCGAAAAACACAACACTTCAAGCAAAGCCATTTTTCAGATAATTAAAAAATGTCTTAATTTGACAAAAACCCTCTTAAAGGCTCTGTCAAATTATGATTCCTGAGAGTTAATCAGTCCTTTGCACTGAAAGAAAGCCTCTTGGCATGGGCCACGTCCGAGGAAGGTTTTCAGCATGTCCATCCCATCCACCGAGCCGCCTGCTTCCAGGATCACCCCTCTGTACTCCTTTCCAACCTGTGTTAAATCACACAAATACTACTAAAGACTTTTTCAAAAATAAAAATCAGATGCATGCTTACAAGTAACATAATAGGATATATAGTAATGTATGAGACCCACCTTTGGATTCATAATGCCTTCCTTTTTAAAGCGACTGAAAAAAATGTCCATGGAGTAGACTTCACTCCACAGATAGCCATAGTACTGACCATCATATCCTCCGGTCAAGTGGCCGAAACTGGCTGTCATGTTGGTACCTGCGACAAACAGATGTCTGTCATCACCACAAAACGGTCTTTGTTACAGATTCTCATCCAAGCCTTTACGCTCAATTGCCCTCCAATGCTACTGTTGCTAAATGCCTCGACTGACCTGGTGTAGCAGGAACACCGAGGATGTCCTGGCAGTGCTTGGCAAACACCTCAGTTGTATCTGCATGAGGGCTGTTGTGTAGCGTCTGGTCCACTTTACTGAGGACTATCTGGCGCAGATTCATCAGCCCTGACGAGCAGAAACAAGTCAGCATTGCTGATGTTTTGAGACTCTTTATTTCTTCAAAAATGTTTTGTTATCTTGTGCAAAATCAAGCATCTTACCGGTGTTGGCTACTCTGGATGCTATCAGTTTGTCGAGCAGGTTGTCTGGGATGGGTGTGCCGTCCTTGTAGTGGCGAGACATTCTTCTCAGAGGCTCCTTCTCCCAAACCCAGTTCTCAAGCGTCTGCGAAGGAACCTCCACAAAGTCCGTCTCCACCAGGGTTCCACTGAATTCTGAAAAAGTGGTCTGATACAAAAACGTGGGGAAAGTTTCACCGAAATCGTTCTGATCTTATGCACAGCATACAAAGAACATGACTGCTGATGCCTACCTTAGAACAGAGCTCATGCATAACATGACCAAACTCATGAAAGTAAGTCTCCACTTCATGGTGCTGGAGCAGAGAGGGCCATCCTTTTCTGGGCTTGGTGAAGTTAGCCACCATAGCTGCCACCGGAAGCCTGCGTTTCCCATCAGGCCCTCTGCAGCCAGGCTGGAGCCCAAAGCAGGCTGCATGGCCATACTTTCCCTCCCTGGTGGAAGTCAATGAATCACTTAGTTTCAGCTTCTCAGCTGTGAAGATTTGCTACTTTTACCTGTCTTTTGTGATAGTGAAATAAGTATCTTTGGATTTTAAACATGGTCTGACAGAACATTTAAAAAGCTTGGGCTCAGAAAATTAACATTTTCACAATTTTCTCACTCAAATAAGTGAAATAATAAGCATATTAATTGATACCACAATTGTTAGTTGAAACCCTAAAACTGATCTTTCTGTATGAGTTTATACGTTGTTTTTTTTGTCCTCCGCTTAAAGTGACACACTCTCTACCTTGGATGCAAGTCCAGGTAGAACTGGCCAATCTCCTCTCCTGTTTCAGTGTCCTGGGCTGAGTAAAGCTTGACATTTTCATGCCACGCGTGAGCATGCTCCACCTCTGTGAACGTGAGCCCCAGCAGCTCCTGGTAGATACTGAACAGTCCCTCTGTCACGACATCCAGAGGGAAATACTCGATCAGTTTGTCCTTATTCACAGCAAACTTGCACTGCTCCACTTGGTTCATGTAGTAGGGTAAGTCCCAGGCGTTGATCTGTCCATCGAACTGGTAGCCTTTCATTAAGCACTCTCTCTTCTTTAGTGCAAGAATATATTTCCTCTCCTTGACTCCAACGGGCTTCAACCTTTCATGGAATGTATCTGTGGAGATGGACGAAAACAAGTCATAGTAAATATTAAATCTGAACATTTGCAGCGACGATCTGCAACGATTGTTCCAGGTATTTGTCAAACCTTTATGGATTACCAGGGAAACATACTTATGGCTTATGAAAAACTTAACATTTTGATTGCAAAAAGGCATATAATTAATAATAATAATTTCTTTCATTGGTAAATAACCATGGTAATTGTAATTAAGAACTAATGGACACCTTGTCAGGGATTATCCTTTACTTAGACATGTATGCAACATAAAATACATTCACTACTGTCCAGTGAAGTTGATTTTCTAAAGATGGCGTGAGTCTTCATCATAAATGACACAGAAAGTGTGCATGTGAGGTGAGGTGTCAAAAAGGGGTCATACCTAAAAAGTCAGACACGTTGCTCGCGTTCTTGGCCATGTTAATCTCCAGCACATAGTTTGCATGGCTACTGTAACCAAGTAAGTCTGCGACCTTCGCCCTCAGTTGAATCAACTCTTCAAGGATGGCTGTGTTTACCTAGAAAAAAAAAGAAAAAGAAACGCTGGTGAATGATGGATGCAGAGGTAGCAGTGATGGAAGACGTCTTCAGATCCTTTACCAATGTAAAAGTGCTACTACTACTACTACACTGTGAAAATACTCCACTACAAGTAAACATGCTCCATTCATGCATTAAGGTGTACGTTGCATTTTACTGCCGTGTGTTTAAGGTTGGGCTCATTCTGTTAGATATTTTTTATCTACAGCAAAGTATCATATTCTAAAAAGATCATCATATGTCTGGAGCATCTCGGTCCTGTGAGAAACACTTAGTCCTAGAAAGCTTTCATGAGAAAAACAGCCCTGTTTTCAGCTTTGTGACTGCTTTTTCCAGCTAATCCAAGAGGGTTTTAAAAGAGTTTATTATCCAGATAAGGGATGAATCCATGATTTCTTTCCCCTACTTTCTTTCAACACTGCGAGAACCCTGAGGGGCAGCCATCTTGATGCCGCACGTGATGCCCTTTTTGTTTAGCTTAAGAAGTAGCAGAATTTCCTCAACACTTAAAAGGAAGGATATTTAAATAAAAACATTAAGATACATGGTTTTCACTGGACAGGAAACGTATGAAAATTGGAATCTGAAAAGCAATTAGTAATCGAAGCAGTCAGAAAAATGTAGCGGCGTAAAAAGTACATCTGTCTGTACTGTGACATACTGTTCTTACAACTGTAAGCACATTTGTATGTAACAGCTTCATCTCTCCAGACAGGGCTGCTGCTTGTATATACAAGTTAAAAACAGACCAGACATGCTGTGGTCAGCAAATGTAAAATACGCTGATTTATTATCCGACTCCAGTTACCTCTTTACACCTGCTGTGAAAAGCTGTTTCCATTTTCCGCCTGGTCTCAGGATTGTGACACCTCTTCATCAGCGGGTAGTAATGCGGATATTCGAGTGTCACTTTATATCGCCCATCTGCTGTCTTTTCCAGACCGTTAAGATAGCTATCAGCCAGCCCACCTCAACAGAAGAGGACAGCATAAATGGAAATACTAAAAGCATATCCATGATGCCAGAAAGTCCATCAGACTGGGTTTTATGCGTAGCAGCTTACCCAATTCATGCTCAGAAAAAACAAGATATGTATTGTCCTCATTCAGATTCTTGTTAAACTCTATGCAGAGTTCACTCATCAGCTTGGACGTTCTTTTTATTTCCTTCGGAGGGAAAAGGAGCAGACTGTTAAAATCAAAATTGACATTGAGTACATGATTATTCAAGAATTGCAAGCACAAGATTAGCCCGACGAACAAACTTCAAAATAAAGGACAGACACTTGCTGTTTACTTTACAAATGATCAACTTATCTTTGAAGACAGTTCGGGATGCATTCTGATTTCTTTCCATTATAATCGGAGAAGGAAATGCTTTAGCTTTAATGATGAAATCACATATTTAATTACCTCTTGAACATCATTAGATCGGTGCAATCCTTTCCGTTTGCCTAATGTAACAAGTCTGTCTAAGAATCGCTTCTCTTCTGGTGAAAGGTTGTCTTGGAGCTTTTCCTGTCAGAAAATAATCACAAAAGACAAACACTCTCCTTCATTTGGCCAGAATTAAGGCTACATTTATTCAACTTGTTATGCTGCATGCAAGGAAGCCAATCCTGTGTGGAATAAGATATGGCATTTGCTAACACTAGATCACATTTCTTTCCTAGAGTATGAGGGTATATACTATCCTTGGTCTTAATATAAAGCACCTTAGTTTAATTTGTGGCCGTCTGACTGACATTAAATGTGAACATAATCTACCATCGGCATGGCTGCTGTGATAAATATGTCAAGTCCTCATACATTTTGTTTTATTAGTTTCAAATCTAACATGACTTCAACACCTCATGATTATCTTAGTAGACTAGAAGAGGCCTGATTACAGGACCTTTCTGATGTCAACCTTCACCTCCTTCTTTTGTGATCGATATTCGAGTGGATGTGACGTGAGGAGTACCTTTAAAGCAGTGATTCGCTTGAACACATCGTCCCTCATACTTATCTCCACATCGAACTCTGACAGTTTCTTGTCTGCTTCTGTGCTCGCTGTCCGAACCTCTTTTGAAGGACAGACGTACTGGGGGAAATCGAGAATGTGGCGTGACGCTAAGGGAACACAATATACACACCAACAAACAAACAAAAAAAACATGAGCGTTACCTCTAGAACAATAGACTCATACGTTAAACATTTTTTTTAAAAGGCTGGTGAAATATATATCTTTCTTGTAAGCAAATCCCATGACCAAGACCAACAATGTTCCGACTTCCCTGTCGAAGATGTAAATCATGACAAAACAACAGACTCAAATACAAAGTCTGATTTGTTTAAAGACGCTGTAGGTTTTAGCAAACCCTTCACAAACAGGAGTAAATAGTGGGCAGCATGGTGATTACATGGTTATCACTGTGTGGAGTTTGCATGTTGTCCCAGTGTCTGCGGGCATTCCCTCCAGGTACTCCAGTCCAAAAACAAGCTATATATGTAAAGAGGTGATTCTAAATTGGCCCTTTGATGACCTGGTGACCTGCCCAGGTCACCCACCTCCCACCTCTTGCCCAATGTCATATGGGATAGACTCATATGTAGAAATTTGCATGAATGGGTGGGTATTTTGGGGGGGGACTATTTTCGGCTGCGAATGAATACACATTTAGTGCCATAGTTAATATTTAGATGTAGGACTGATTAAAAACACTACAATAAACCTTGTCACTCTGTGCAAATGCGGCTCAATGTTTTCAGCAGTTGTTGGACAACAATGAATAAGAACCTTAGGCTACACAGATAGTATTCATTAGTAGGATCACTTGTTGGTTTTGGTCTTTTCGTGTGGTTAACAAGAAAAACATAGAATATGATCAAACCTATCCTTAAAGACTTACATGCATAATCCAGCTTGACACTAGCCAAGGCTTTCAGGGTGTTTTCGACTGAAACGTTTTCTATCTTTAGAGATCCAATGTCATCATAGACCTTCTTTACTCTGTTGATCAAGCTGTCTGTCACGGTCCTGATCTCAGCTGGTGACAAGTCCCATCTCAGTGTGTTTCTCTGATTTACTGGCTGAGAGCAGTCTCTGGCAGGCATCACAGACCCAGTATGGATGGTCATTCTCAGGGCAGGTTTATGGGCGCTGTAGAAAGTCAAACATAGCCAAATTTAAAAGTTTTAAAATTAAAGTTCACATTAAAACTGAACGACGGATCGTAACAGGTGGAACAGACATTAGCGACAAATTCTCCAAAGTCACACTAGAGACGTGCTACACATGTTTTCCATGCTAAGAGGTGGTGACCTTTTTCCCCTGTCAACTCAGTGTAAGGTTTCACTGCATGGCAGGGAAGCCTTTCAAAACCAGTTCATAAAAGCGTGGGTCAACTGTAAAAAAAAAACTTTTAAAAAGCTCACGTATCATTTTTAATGCCTCTTTTATCATCAACAGGTGGCAAAATAAAAGATAGCACTCACGAATTAGCTGATAACCCTCCACTAATTTATTAAATGGGTGTTAAATACACACTGCATCTCTTAAACGGTGAAGCATACCTGCAAAGCGCTCGGCACATCACAACTCTTAACGCACACATGTCAGATTCATGCGTTAATCCGTGCAAAACAAAAACACTTCGGTCTCCTCTTACTATGCTTCTTCTTCTTCTTCTTCTTTGGCTCTTCTTCTTCTTCTTCTTCTTCCCCTTCTTCTTCTTCCCTCTAGCCTTGCATGTGGGGAACGCTTCCCCTACTATCGCCGTCAACGCGCATGCGCGGAGGAGGATGCTGTCAAGCTGACGCATGACGCGGTAGCAGCAGACAGCTGGATTCGAGCTCAGGTAGGTGGGCGGAGGTGCACTGAGTAGCATCCTAATGTTAATGTTATTAATAAATTAGCTTTATAGAGCTTTCATAAATATGATGTTGACCTTTATTTTAGCTGTCCTCGCGCTGTTTTACTGCCTCGCGACGCTGACAGAGGGATTGTGATTGTTTTGGCCAGCATCACTGTGCGCGGTCCTTGTTGTGGGGACGGATAGTGTAGACAGCTTTTTTTTGCCAGTGTCATTGGTTGTATTTTCATGAATGCATTGTGTTTTAAAAAATATAATGCATGTATAGGGACTAAAAACACATCTCACCTCCTATTGTGGTATTACATCACAGCCTCTGCATCACTGCATCTACGTGTGTCAACACACGCTGAGGGAGGAGGAGTGGCTGTTCCACATGCATATAACGAATGGTATCAGCACGTGACGGAAATATGAGGCAATGTTTGTGTCTGCAGCCTCTCCATAGTGTCTGTTGGTATGGCTGCACTGCATGTTTTGGTCAGACAGAGAGGAAAAAAAACATTGCAACAGCCATTTTGCTTTCGTCATCCTACGAGTTGTCCTGGAATCATGAGTCAAATGCTCCACCAAGCATCCTTATGGCATGAATGATAATGGAGATAAAATATAATAGCATGGCCAGATTAACCTAATAAGAAGCACAACTTTTTTTTGTCAGGCCCATATTGTAAGAGAATGCATCAGGGCTGCACAATATAGTTTAAAACTGGCATTGCAATTGTTTTCTTTTCTGCAATATATATTGTGATGTGCTAAAGTCCAGGGATTGAATAGCTCTACTAGGAAAGAATGAATTATACTAGAACTTGCAATATGCATATTGCAATGTAGTAGCGATGCATAATGTATGGAGAGCTGCAACAATTAGCTGATTAATTGAATAGAAGAAAATTAATTACTAGCTATTATGATTATGATTAATAGGTTAGTTAGCTTCAATTTAAAAAAAAATTGCAGGACCTGCATTAGTTGGTATCGTACCTTATTTCTTAACAAATGCAATTAATTAAATTTGCAAAAATAAATTGACATGATGAGAATCTGTGACGTCTGGGATCACGTTTCCTCGGTTGATAATCCAGCCCTGGATAATAACTAGATAATAACTAATTACTCAGGACTATTCTACAGGTCTACAGTCCACATCAACGGACAACATTTAACAAACAATCAAAGCCCCCATCTAACCACATTTCATCCATCCATCCATGTATTTGGACTGTGGGAAGAAGCCGGAGAACCCGGAGGGAACCAACGCGGGTCTCCCCGCTCAGGGAGAACATGCAAACTCCACACAGAAGAGTCCCAGGTCCTCTGGTGGATTTGAACCCAGAACCTTCTTGCTGTGAGGCAACAGTGCTAACCACAAAGCCACTGCGCCGCATATAAACTAACCACATATTATATTATACGTTAATGAATTAGGCTGCACAATATAGGGGAAAAAATGACATTGTGAGAAACTGCATGCAAGGGGGAGAGGGTCATAAAGCAATATTATTATTGTTATTATTATTATTAATATTATATGTGAGTGTTTGTATCTGACTACAGCCTCATATTTCTCTCAGAATGGATTCGGGCTATTTTAGTGACCTATAAATCAATGTATGTATCACTGATTGATGAGGTGAGATGAAGTTAACTTATCACAAACACTCACAATGACTTGATCAATTTTTAACAGTCATGAACTCATAAAAACCCCGCATTAATCTAGCCTGAGTCATGTATTAGTTACAGCATGTGTTTTGATGAAGTATGAATAATACAGCTTCATGCTGTGAGGGTGCCTCTCTGTTTCATTCTTCCTGTTCCCTGTAGTTTCCAGGCAAAAATGGCAGTGGAGAAGCGTCTGGCGTTCTCTATCGTGCAGTTCCTACGAGATCAAACACATTGTGGTGCTTTGAATTCTGATGAGCAGGAGAGCCTTGAAGGTAGGTCAGCTACACTGGAAGGCAGCCTTAAAATATACAAACCACTATCCTGATGCAGAGGGAATGAATAGAAGTGGGGTCTATCATCAAAAAGAAGTCCCTTATAGTTACTGTATGAGAAAGATGAACAGGACAGTTTCACTCTGAACGTGCAGCCAGGTTCTGAATCACCATAATAACACTGTTAAATCTGAGACCAGTTGTGTAGCTGTTATGGAATTTCTCTCACCAACATTCTCATCACTACAGTTGCGATACAGTGTTTGGAGACCACCTTTAAGATCAGCTCCAGTGATTGCCATCTTGCTGTGCCGCAGCCTTTGACAGAGATATTCCTCAATTCCCTGCTCAAGGTGGGTCCTGCGTGAAACGAGGGAATAATATTTTTTATCATAAGAGGGTTGTAGGTTCACATGAACATACAGCATCAGGATGTGTTTGATGCATAATCAACACTGTAAACTTTTCTCACAGCATTCCAGGAAGTTGTGTCAGTGCATGCTGGTTCACTGGCTTTGGTTATTATCATATAGAACAGAGTCGTCATTAATGATATTAATTACTAAGGTTGTCACGAAACCAGAATTTTATATGTAGATAAAAATATTATTAAAAATAAATATTTAAAAAAAGATACAATATATATTTAAACAATATTCAATAAGACTTTCGATACTACAGCAAAAGGAAAAAAAATTCCCAGCCACACAAAGTTGGTTAATATTTTCTTTTTTATCTGCACACATACAAACACATTTGCAAAGATGTTATATCTGTGCAGAGCTGGGTAGGAAATGTGATTGTAGATCTGTTTTTATACAGCTTTGGTACAATTGATGCCAGCAAATGCAGATATTCTATCAATTTTAAACACATGCATACATGTCAGCTCTCATGGAATGCCTGGAAGTCTTACGGATTTTAGATTTCTTATGGTTTGTTCCCTGCATTGTCGAAACATTGAAAAGCCTTGTTTTAGTCACATGACCACGTCAAACAGGCTGGTCTAGTGGTTAAGACAGCCGACTCCCACACGGATGACCCAAGTTGTCCCGTGGGTGACATCATTATTTAATAATATAATACATTTTTGCTACTTTTAGCAAATCATACTTTTCTGTGTTATTTTTTCTTATGATTTTTTGGGATAAAGTCTTACAGGTGAGCATCAAATGAGGTCAACATGTATGCAGATGGTGTTGAAAAATCTCATATTGTCAATACTTTAAACAGTCTTACACCTGTGTTTTCAATCCTGTCAAGTCCAAATGTCCACCATACTAACAGATTTCACTGTTTGCATTTACTTAGAATGACAACATCACTATTCCAGAGACCTCCCCATCTCCTGAAGACATCGAACGAGCAGAGCAACTTAAGAATGAAGGTAATGTTACAAAGCTTCCTTTTATCTCTAAGTGTAGCATCCCTGATAGCAGATCATTATCTTTTAGTACTTCAGACTAATCAATATCAGAAGGAAGGGAACTAACAACCTCTGGACATGTGTCCTTTTAATATTGTGATATTTATAGCTGGAAAATATAAATCATGATAGTGGAAACTGTAAAATAAATCAGAGAGACTGCCTCGTACCTGATAGAGAAACCTTGGAGCTCTGCAGTTCTTTCCAGCTTGATGACTGGTTTATTAATAAGTTTAATCTGCAGGTCTGGTGGAAAGTATTGATTTCCAATAACTTCAACTGGTGTCTTTTAGGATAAAATGAAAGCTAGAGATGAAAGATATATTTAGCATATAATTTATATCAAACACCGAACATGAGAAATATAGAAAGTGAATTCATGGAAAACATAAGATTTTAATATCAACCTTTACTATAACCATGAAAAATACTGATATCAGGTAAATTATGACATATATATCAATAATTGTCTTTCTGCCTAAATTGTAATTGTTAGAATCACAGCATCCATTTTTTAAAAATAATGCTGCTGAAGCCAATATTTACCTTCATTTCTTAGGATCATAAAATCGTAACCACAGTCTTTCTATCTACAAACTCTGTGAACAATCCAATATTTTTAGGGAACAATCACATGAAGGAAGAGAACTACAGATGTGCAGTGGAGTGCTACACAAAGGCCATCGATCTGGATCTAAGAAATGCTGTGTACTACTGCAACAGGTACAGACAACATCAGGCAACATGATTTCACACTGTCATTGCTTTGCACTTGCTGTTCTACTGTTATTGTGGTTGTTATACAACTGCAGACAGAAAACAAGCAGAGCTGTACGAGTGTATAGCCACTTTTCCAAAACAGGGACTGTCTCCAGGGACTAAGAACCTTTGGAGGATTTGATTCAGTGTGTTTCCAGCCCAGGGATCAGGGTCTTAATTCGGTTCCAGACATTATTTTTACCTCTGAAAACTCTTAAAAGGGTTAAACTTTCCAAAAGTACTAACTTTAGGTGTGGGGCTTGCATTGTTGACTGCTATCATCAGCTGCTATCCTACGCATGTCTTTTTGGTGGAGTTTTGTGGAAATCAGTTTGTTAGTTTTTGCGTAAATAGAGAAAACGCTGAAAAATGTCTTATCTAGTGATGTTAAAGAAAGGGTAAAAAAAATAAATAAATCCTGTCCCCTTTAATTGTTTCTCTCCTGGTCCATGCCCCATCCCTATTAGGCTGAAGGAACCTTTTAGATCCTTGAAAAGTAGTTCCTGAGACTAATAGTTGTAAGATATATTGTGTGTAAGGAAGTCTTATCTGAGTAAAATAAGCATGGGCTGTGAATGTATTATTTTACAGGGCTGCAGCTCATAGTAAACTGGGAAATTATACAGAGGCAACGGTTGACTGCGAGAGAGCTATTGGAATTGATCCTACCTACAGCAAAGCATATGGGAGGATGGGGTGAGTTAAACTAATGATATGCTATTAAAAACAGTTTTTTTTCCTTCTCCATAATGCTGTACATCAATACCTGTCTTTGATTTATGGCTCCAGTTTGGCTTTGACAGCTATGAACAAGTATCCAGAGGCAATTTCCTACTTCCAGAAAGCTTTGGTATTAGACCCCGAGAACGACACGTACAAATCCAACCTGAAGATTGCAGAGCAGAAGCAGAAAGAAGCAACGAGCCCAGTCAGTAAAAACAAGCTGGTTTTACCATTTCAGCCACATACTGTGCAGAATTATCCAGTTATTCTGACCTGTGAATGTCTGCCACAGATTGCTGCAGGATTGGGATTTGACATGGCCAGTTTAATCAACAACCCTGCCTTCATCAGCATGGTAAGAGTTCTAATATGTGCACTCTCATAGGTACAACAGAGGTCCTGGGGCAGGTGTCTCATGTTTATGTTTTCTCTCTATAGCAAGGCTAGCCTAGATATTTTAATCAGCCCCGTGGGTGACAGTTAGTTTATTGTCTGCTGGAGAGGACTTTGTCTGGGCCTGGAGAATCCTGACTTGTTAAATAATGACAGTCTGCCAGGCTAAGAATTCCCCTCCAAGAATCCAAGAGTTTTACTGCAGCAACCATGACAAGATCTAAATCAGACAGCGATGTGTGTATTTGGGTCCTACAGCGCTTCATAATAATAAAATTTAAAAAAGCCAAAGTAATCAGAAATAAAGGATCCTTTTACTACGTTTGTGAGACGCAGTGGATTTCATCTCCAGTTTTGTTCACAGGCTGCTAGCGTGATGCAGAACCAACAAGTACAACAGCTGTGAGTGTTAAAATGTACTGATTTGCATTTAGTGTGGCTTAAAAGTGTCGTTTAAAAAAAAATGTTTTGACTCTCTGTCACTGTGTGGTCAGCATGTCAGGAATGATGTCTAATGCCGTCGGGGGTCCTGCTGCAGGAGTGGGTGGACTGTCAGATATTTCCAGCTTGATCGAAGCGTAAGTACCCACAACTGAAAATTAAAAGGATTGATCTGTGGTAACCTGCTGCATCGCCGTCTACAGTGAGACCCTTTTACTTAAGCTTTGGGCAGCGCCTTGTAATCAATGAAATAACATGGAAAAGCGGGCGGTTTCTCATCTTGCTCTGCGTGAGCTATAGGTAAACATGTATCTCGTCTCTGTCAGGGGACAACAGTTCGCGCAGCAGATCCAGCAGCAGAACCCAGAGCTGATCGAGCAGTTAAGGAACCACATCCGGAGCCGCTCCTTCAGCGGCAGCGCCGAGGAGCACTCATGATCTACAAGGTACATTTAAAACCAAACTGACCCATTATGAGGTTTGAAAACATTTTATCATTAACATGGATTATTTTTTTTATTTCAGTCTTACATTTATTTTCCAAGGAAGGGCAACCATATGGCGATTACAATCTCTACACCCATTTCTTAAAGTCAAATCCCCCGGCATAGCTGGCATGAAGAGACAAGGATGGGGTTGAAGGCACTTTACTGTGACTAAAGGTCCCTGGAGCGGAGGGATGAGGGCCTGGAGACTGGACTGTGAAATGAAGCACCCCCCCCCCTCATTTAGGTAACACATATTGCAAACACCTCAACATAAAAAAGAACCAAGAAGTCATCCAGCCCGCTGAGAGAACATGGGTACATCACATTCTGCAGAGATGGTGGAAATACTGATCCTCCTCATGTTAGTCTAGTCATGATGAAGGGGTGAGGGAGGAATGTCCTGATAGAGCGCTGCAGGGAACATTTCAGCTTTTTCTCACACAGTAACGTCACGTTTACCTTGTTTATACTGCATTTTTTTGTAGAGATGATGAACACCATTCAAAACTTAACGACTCACATCACTGCTTTTCAACGAGTACTAATTCATTTTTGATCAAGACGAGCGTTTAATGGTATAGCAGTGTTTGCAGCCTGCATTCTGTTCTTATTGCACTTTAGCAAAACTAAATGTCTCCCCTTTAAGCCTATTTAATTGTTCATTAACCAGTAACAACGTGTTCAGACTGTTTTGCATGCTCTTTAATCCGGTATTTGAGATCAGGTGCTTTATGGAAGTAGGTATGCTAGGGCAGCACTATGTTTTGTCTGGAACATGTTAATAAATGTCTTGAAATTGAGCAGCTGCTCACACTCATGTTTGTATTTTTTCATTTGCATCATGATAGTATGAAATATGTCACGTATGACTCCATTATCAACCTCATGGCCCACAAACAAACATTCTGGGGACACTTTCCAAAGTAAATGAAAAAAAAAAGAAAAAAGTAGAAAGAAAAATAAGACCAGACAAGATTTCTCCAAATTAAATTAGCTGTACTTTCAGCTATTATGAATCCAAATTTAATATATTTCCTATTCACACATTGGATCTTTTACTGGTGTCAAATTGTGTCTCATATTACTTTTTCAGGGGAAGATTAACTAGTTATTTTTGTGCATTTTTTTTAGCACATTTACATATTATAATGACTATCTTTGTAAATTATACCAAAAAAAAACCTGTTTGAGAAACAGTCCAAAGTTTTTTGAACACCATTTCCCAAAAGTCACAGACTTTTTTTGTGCTAAATTGCTAAAAAGAAATGCTAAATGAGAAACTGGATGATTGAAGTTAGCTGCACAGAGGCTATACAGAATATATCATGACTCTCTATGCAGAAACACTAGTTGCATTATGGGAAATATGGGCTTCAGTGTTTGGTAGAGCCTTTGAGTCAGGATATCTCCGCCTCTGTTGCTTCATTTACTTTATGTACATCATTAAATTCCTGGAGTTTGGATAAGAAGAGGCAACATTTCACAGCTTCCATTAAATGAGCAATAAAATGAGAAATATCTAATATCATCTGTAATATGTAATAAATGCAATAACTATGAAATCAAAGATTACAGAGATTTTATTAATATTAATGCACATTTACATCATTATTTTCAAAGAAAAAGATTTATATTATTCACATGTCATTTTAAAATACATTGTTATCGCCTCAGGTTGCAAAAAGAGTGAAATATCTGCATTATATGCAGAATTCCACTGTTGGTCCATTCATATCTAAAATGCAAAAACAGCTAATAAAAATCCTCAGCACTCGTTGCTCGTGTACAGGCAGACCACACACACCTGTGCAATGTCGTCATATTCATACGTCCTCTTCAGAAATGTGTCTGTGAGCCTCAATCCAGAGATACTCTGAAATAAAGAAGTGGAGAACATGACGTTAGTGCGGGAGAACGTCGACTCAGCTCTTCCTAAAGGTTTGGACCTTACCTGCAGACCCTGGACGGAGGAGAGGAGTGTGAGGGGCAGAGAGAGGAAGGCACCAGGGCTAAGTTTCCCCAGCTGTCGCCCTGATACACCACACCAGTGGATCGACCTGGTGTTACACATCTCCAGCACCAGGTCCATGGTTCGTTCGCTACAACACGAAGGTCACAAAAAAAAAAAAGAAGCTGGTTGTAATTTAATAAAGTTCCATCATGTTAACGATTAAGCAGCTTTTCAGGGTGTCTTGTATGAGAAGCGGGATGAAAACTGGAGTTTTACCTGCAGTTGGTGATTTTACAGATGATGTCAAAAGGTTCTTCGAGGTTGACGGTGTCAGGAATCATCTCCAAAGACAGTCTGATATCTCCATATCCTGGAGCCTGGAGGACACGAGAACAAACTTAAACATACGAGGATCACATGACTGAGAGACTTTGATTTCTGCACATAAAAAAACTAAACAAAAACAGCTTAATACCATTCTCTGCAGCTGACTGGTCTGTAGCCTCCCTCTCTCCCCGAGATTGGTTTTCCACACAATGTCAAGCTTGCCTATCACCGTCACACCCTTGATGACGCCGGCCTTCTCCGCGTACTCTGGCTTCGGCTTCAGGCAGTACAGGTACTGCCGTGTGTCCATGGGCTGCAGGTAGGACATTTTTCCAAACGTGGACTTTCTGACAGTGAAAAGTTACGAACAAGAGTGAGGCGTGAAAAGCTGGCAATTCACCTTGGATGCAGTTGCATCACACTACAGTGTTTTTACCCTTCATCTCCGGTTACGCAGACCGTGTTGAGCTCGGTGACGTTGTACATCATGGAGGGCTCGAGAGAGACCTTCTCCATGAACATGGGAGAGGTGGTGATGTTCTGGATCTGAGCCTCCAGGAACACTTCATCTGTCTGGAGAAGAGAGGCCAGGAGTCAAACTAAGATTTCTGACTCACAATGGAGCACAGTTACATAATCTCCAAGGCGAACTGAGCGACACATCAACTTCCTCATTTAGGTGCTGGGAGGAGTTCGATTTGAGGAAAATCCTACTGCCTTAAAGGATAGGTTCACATGCTCATACGTATAAAGTTACTGGTTGTTGTACAGTAATTTCCCTCCTGTCCATACTGGCCATGCAGAAATAACGTCCTAACAAGACTTTAATGACGATACGGTCCAAAAAAATTAGAACTTTATTCATCCTGAGGGATATTTTTGAGCCAGAGGCTGCAACATACAAACTACACAACATTAAAGAGAGTAATGTTGCACCTGATAATAGATTCCAACTGTCTGTAATACTGATATGATGACCATTGGTACAGAAGGCCTCCTGTGACTGAGGTCACCATGTCTTCAGCTGATGGTGCTTCAATGTGAAGCACGGCGGCTAGACGCGTTCTAAAATTTAGCCAAAGCTAATATGAGCCCTCAGTTGTCTGAGTTAATGAACCATCTTCCATAGTTAGTGTTTTTAGTATCGACGGCCTGAGAGGCAAGTGAGGAAAAAAACAAACATCTTTATTAGTTTTTTCATCTGTGAAAACAGGTGGAATAAAGTTTTGTCAGAATCATTTTATTCTTTTTTTTGTATTTTTAGGCCAATGATAAATTTGTATGTTTTTGTAATACTTATTTTGGCCACAAGGGTCTGAATTGCACCACTACCCCATGTTCTAAACAGGACTATAAGAATTAGTGTTTTCTATCAGATTAGTTTGAATTCCTTTATGCTTTCTAAATACAAAGTGCCTACTGTATATTGCGTGTTACTGTCATGTCTTTCTTTTGGCAATAAAAGCATTTTAATGGACACTGATCTACCATTAGCCTGCTAGCTGCTAGTGACAAACATGTTGTTTACGGTTAACCAAGAGCTACAACCCAGGTTGAGTCGACTGCATCAGCAGATTCGAGTGTATGAGGGGATTAAAACTGACCTGGAAAAAAACTAAATGCATAAAAGCCCCAGTTAATGTTTTTAGTCATCTTTGGTCCCTTGTGGCCAAATTGAGAATTACAAAAATAATTTTTCATCTGCCAAAACTTCCACAGATGAGGACAAAAGAAATTATGACCAGATTTTTTTTTCTTACTTGCCTCTTAAGACTTCTGTATTTTTTTTAGTATTAAATTCGCCGTCAACCTTTCCCTCCACAGCAGCTTAGCAAGAAAACAGTCCAAGGAAACCAAAGGGGCAATTTAAGTATTTAAAAAAACGATGATTTTGTAAAACTCAAGACTGCTGAAGCCTTATATTAACATCAGACAAACTTCAGATACACCAAGAGAGGACTGTGGGGGTTTGTCCCCATCACCTCCATCAGAGACACATGAGGAAAGGATCTTTTTTTAAAGCCAGTTTAAACAGTTAGAATCATAACAAGCAGCTGCAACTGGTTTAATGTTCATATGTGAACCTTTATGCTGCTGCTTGGGTGATGTGAGGGTCGTGTGACGATCGACATGTATCAACCAGACTTAGAAGGCTAACATTAAACATTCAGTGAATTCTATAAAGTCTGCTCAGTGTACCTTTGAGGAGTTAGTACCGGTGCTGACCAGCAGATGTATAGCAAAGGTTGCACAGTGTGAATCGACAGGTCGTTGAAACAAGTCGCTCATCAACTAGTTTTGTGCTTTTAATATTATTTAAAGCAGCCATCTCATCTGAAGCAGAGGCTTTTGGAGGATTTTAATTAGCTCTGCTCTCTATTAGTTTCCCTAAAAGCTGCTACCTGATAAACTAAATGCTCAACGTTACGGAACGAGGTGGTTTAACTTTTCACAAAATAAGAAAAACCGTCTGGATTCATGTGAATGCATCTGTTACAGCAGCAAAACAAATGCCTTTGGTGTTATTGTCTCTATTAAAAAATAATTAATTACTGATAACAAATCTGATTATCACTTATTAATAAAGGAGAGTAACATACATGTACAGAAAAATGTTATAACATGGCTTGAATTGCTGTAACATTCGGCCACATCTCAGTGGTCGTGACTCCTGTCGAACCCTCAGTGCAACCTTTACTACACAGTTAACACAATGACAAGAGAAGCAGAGATTAGTTCATGCCTGCAATTCATGATACAAGCAGTGACCGTGTTAAATGTTAAATCACAGAGCGCAGCATCTCTGATCCATGCAAAGCCAGTCCAACCAATACCTTAAACCTCACGTTTTATCACATCAAATCAAATGTATGTGTCTGATTTACTCCAAAAAACATTCTGACCCAATGATTGAAGTAATTTTAGATTTATGATCAACTTGTTGCATCACATTGTAACCTTCAACCCCACGTAATCATTTACATTTTGACAAATGGAAAATGAGAACAATCATAGTGCAATACTCATAATTTTACCCAATGATGATAAACTGTATAATCAGTAGCAATCCCCACCCACCACTCTGACACTGCAAACTTGATTCAAATGTCCAAAGCCCTGCTTGGGATAAGTTTGCAAGGAAGCATTAAGTGACCAAAGAAGAGGGCAAAAGAACAATAATGGAAAGTGGAGAATGAGGACTAACGTGTTTAAATTGAAGAAGGCGTCTCACTTCTTTATCTTTAATAATCTAGCAGGTATTCAGGGTTTCTGCAGGTTTCAATTCAACCTTTTTCATTCCATTCTACTGAAGCTTTGAATCCAGACTGGCAGAAAAAGTGAAGAAAAATTAGAGACCCAAAATGACTTGTAAAGTAAATGAAATTATTCTTTTTTTCTTTTCTTTTTTTTTTTACAACTGCTTTATGTTTCCCATGAAATACTTTTACACCCAAAGCTCCTAATTTGAGCATTTTCTTGCAGATCTGTCATTTTCAACAGGCTCTAACCAACAACTAAACATGAGCCAGAGCCACAAATGATTGAATTTGAATTTTCCAGTATTACATGAAATTGACATTACCAGAAAAAATGAAACATATTATGACAAGGAGCTTTTTTTTTCTTTTTTTTTTTGATGAGAGGAGACACGTCATTACTCCAGCCATCACATCACATCACGACTAGCTGGGTGTGCTTCAGTAAATTCTGGCTGAGCTGCACAAATTTTTACCCAAAAAACACATTTAAAAGCAAGAATGAAGTTATAAAAAGTAACGTTGAGGACCTGCAGAAACCCTGTCATTATTCACTTGTCACTTTCCATTTCTTCCACTTTGCACCTTTTCTATTGGCCCCCAGAGAGACAAAGTCTGCTGCACCGGGAAAAAAAAGGTCTGAGAGAAGCTGACGTTCAGCGATGAGAACAGAAGAAACAATTACCACAGAACTGAGGTCGCTCTAATGGAGAAAATAAAATACAGGACATAATAAACAAATGAAGTTACATGCCAAAGACGATGACAATGAATATTTACCTATTGCTAATATAAAAAAAAAGCTACTGGTATGAAAATGAGATGAAGGAAAAAAAGCTTGTTTGCCTCTATGAGGAAAACGCTTGAACTCCAGCTCTTCAAACAGTTAATAGACTGCTTAATAGACATTTCTGGAGGTACAAGAGTTTTTTTTTGAGGAGACGCCCCTATAAGCATCTGGAAATGTTCTAAACAATGAAATGAAACATGATACGAGGCAGGTCATATATGCTACAGTGAGACCTTGCATGTCATATGATACGTTACCTCTGTCTGCATGAGTGACGTGGTCAGAAACACGAGCGGCACAGAGTCTGTATGCCGACAGCGCGCTTTATGTTATGCTGCCATTGAAGAGTGGCTCACTCACCTCTGCATTGTAGAACTTTGTCTTCACATCCAGCGGTTTCAAAACCTGGTTGAAGATAGATTGCAAACTGAACGCTGCAGATTTCTCACACTGCACATCCATTCGGCAGATAAAAATATTTGTCTAAACAGACTGGAATCTTCAGCTAACGACAGAAACAAATGGGAGAGCTGAAGGATATTACTGTAATGATGCTACAGAGAAAGGACCAGGGTTACGATCAGCTCACGAACTCAGTGGTGAAGACCACATGACACCAGATCCATAGCTAGGATGCTAATTGTATTTGCCCTGCTGTAGACTTGTGACATTTCTCACTTCTCCTCCAAGCTTACACGCGAGTCTCCGACTGCTGTCTAATGAGAGTGCTCACATATTATAACTCACCTGGAATTTGAAAAACTTGCGAAAATAGAGCTTCTCCCCAAACTGAGTGGTGTAACTGACGGCACAAACTAAGCTGGGAAATTGGAAGAAAGGAAACAGAGAATGTCAAATGTAAAAGCAGCTTTCTAGGAGGACATTTTGGTTTTGCAGCATTATAATAAAACAAGGAGGTGGGAAAAACGCTCACATATGTGTTCCAATTTCTTTGACTTCATGATGGATGACGTCATCAATGCAGCATTCAGGTTTGAGTTCTGCTACTGCGGAGTTTGACGCAGAGAGGTTGAGCCTCTGGGAGCTGGTCTGTAGGTCAGCCTGTAGAGGATCACATCACACAGCAGGGACGACTACGGGTAAGACAGTTTAGTGTTGACTGGGTAATAAGTGTTGGACATTTTTATTCTTTTCATGCCAGCACCTTCACAAGAATGTCCTTCACGACCTGGTTGCTGTCATTGTGAACACTTATGTAGCTGGAGAAGGTCTCACCAAGGAAAATGTTTCTGTGTGATGCAGAGATGTGGGGGAGAAAAAAAGTCAATGTTTTGCTCCGTAAAAAGGTGCTTTGTGTTAATTGTTGAATTCTCTGACAGGAAATGAGTGTTTTATTACCCAAAGTTCTGTGGTAATGTCAGCATCTCTCCAAGCATCAAGATCTCTGCTCCTTTGATGGTGGACGGGTCTTCCCTCATGAGCTGGCTGAACAGATCTCCTAAAGAGGCAAAATGCATACACATTATGTGTCAGTTCATGAATTTACCTCATGTTCCACTGAAAGCTGGCACTCCCAAAAAAAAAACACTAACAAAAAATGTGACAGGAAGAAACGATCATCTGTATTAACTATAAATAGATACGTTGTTACTATAATATCTTATACACCAAGACGATTCCTCAAAGTTTAGACAGGATGTTAACTAGTCGTACCTAACAATAAGGAATTTACTTAAGTATTTCCATTTATTGCTATTTTATACTTCCATTCCACTACATTTTATATATATATATATATATATATATATATATATATATATATATATATATATATATATATATAGACTTTATGTAACCAGGTAAAAATCCTCACTGATATTAAACATCTCTTTTCCAAGAGTGACCCGGCCAGCATAGAAATTGTTACAATAAGCAGTGACAGTAGACAAACAAACTTTCATACACTACAAATGAATAAATACAATACATTACAATAAAATCAAGGACTAATTAAGAACAAAAAGCAATCACATTGACCAAGAGGACTATTTTCTCAGTCCTTTCATTTGAGTATTGTACTTTTTTACTCCACTACATTTATTTGACAGCATTAATTACTAGTTACTTTCCAATCCAGATGATTTAGTGGTAAAAAAAACAAAAACAAACAGGTTATAATCAGATAACGATGTGGGCGACATACTGAGTGAGTGGTGACAACAGACGGAGGAAAACCAGCATTTTTTATTTATCCGATAATCGGAAAAATACTGGATCTGATGATCGGTAGATCATTACTTGACATTGTTTGGGCTGTTAGGTTTTTATAAGGTGTTGAGGTTTCTCTGAACTGCAGGGAGGATCAAGGAGAGAATCTCGCACCCTTTGAAGATCAGGTTTCAGTCGTCTGAGCCAGAACAGTTTCCATTGGGGCCAACAAGTTTGCTGCATACATCTTAAACTGTGCTCATCATACTGACTATTATTAGCAATACGACTCACACTATTATTGCTCCTACGCATAAATTCACCTCTATCATTCGTAACAAAACAGTGGAATCAAAATGCAACATCCAACCAATTCAACTATACATGTGCACTTAAAAGATAAGCGGTCACTTCACTGCTGTGCCTGTATAAATAGCAATCCTTCTTAGAAGAGAGTCAATATGATTTACGGTTTATAAGGAGTTCAGTTACCAATGCAGCAAACACATTTCTAGATGCTGTACGCCAACAGACTGGACTCAGCAGGATTTTTTGGAGGGGGGTTAGGATCTGAGAGTGTAAATCTCACACATCTGACACACATGTGCACTGGATCCAAAAGCAAATGCTAATTGCAGATCCACAATTTATCTGGCATGAGCTTCTTTCACCTGGCGACCTCTTTTCATGAGGTCGATGACATTAAATCCACAGCAGGAGCACAAGATCTTCATTAATGAGTCCCATTGTACTCAAAAACGCAGAGAGAGAGAACAAATAAATACAAATAATAATAATAATAGTAACAAATAAGTATTACACCTCATCCTCTTCTGCTTTACATCTGTTTAACAGAGAATTACGTGTTATTCAGGCATGTATGTCAGGACTGTGGGCTTACCTGGTAGATCTCTATCTTCACACGTCACTGGCAAGTTTGTGAAGAGTGTCGGTTTTGTTAACCGCATCACTGTAAAGTATAGGAACATTAGTTAGTGAATGGATGGACAAGAAGTTACTGTGGTGATGTTTCTGTGGCGTTTAAGTCATCGCTACCTCTCAGCTGAGGATATAATAGTGCCAATGACTTCAGTACCCATGAGCTATTATTCAGGTTTTCTTTTCATCATAAGAGCAGATCATCATTTATTAAACTCTTTGGTTGTACTGCAACAAGTGTATTTAGTTTAAATGTACCAACACATAACTTGTTGTAGGTTGTAGCCAAGCAAATAACCAGAAATCACAAGCATCTGCTAATGTGAATCATTTCCTTTCAACGCTGACAGGCATATTTTAGCAGCTGTCAGCTTAGTGAGCCTTTCAAATTAAGCATATAAACCACATTTACAGAGTGCAGAGTCATGGGAAACAGAAAGTCTGAGTAGCTCCCAACAGTGAGTAAAACGAATGTACATAAAGGGAACAAACAGACAAAACAGCTGAGCAAAAGAGCATAATTCTCTCAAGAAACAGGAGAACAACGTTATTTCTTCGCCATGTTAGCTAACAACACAATAACAACAAAAAAAGCTAGCTGACATAATTCTTGCTAGATTATACTGCTGGGAGTTTCTTTCTTTATTGCAGCTTTTAAGTCCAATAAAGTCAACCATCATACACTTTATGAAGCTGCGCCTGTCACAAACAGTCTTGGTAATGGCATATAGGTAAAGCTTGGTACTGTGTCTTAGCTAGCGTCAGTGCTATTAGCAGCTTACAATAACATGATTACATCCTGACACATTCAATGCTTTATTTATCCGTAAAATAACGTTACTATCTGTTTGCTGTTGCGGTGACGATAAAATACCTTTTAATGCGAGTAAATGTTCCTGTTTCGCCTGACTTACATCCATTTTGACAAGGAAAATGGTCTTATCGGGGGGATGTTTGTTACAATGCTAGCTGCTGACTGTGACAGGCTAGCTGGGGAACTTTGACATAGCATCTTCTTCTTCGTATTTAATTTTGGACGGTAATGACGATGTAAAAGGTCTACTGCCGCCCACAGTTCAGAATGGGTACTACAACAATAGAAGTGTCATTTTTCTTTAATTTCTTCTCTTCTCTTTTCTTTTCTTTTCCATATTTCTCTCTTTCAAAATAACTTTGGTAATGTTGATGAGAATATGTCAACCTGTCAAAGTGTCAAAAAATATACCTTATTTATAGCTAAATGAAGTCCATTGTGTGAAAATGCTGTAAATGTAGATACATATGATCTGTGATTTTTGTTGGAATTTAATTTAACACTGGATACTTTTCTCCTCAAACCTCATCTGAATCTACATGGTATGTTATCCTGTGTATTTATTACTGCATCAAAAATGATTTTAGAATAATTATATTTTAACAGGTGAAAGATAAATTGAAAAGCTGATCACATGTTTCAAATCAAAGAAACTGACACTTTTGACCTGTTGCACAGTAAAGTACACACTGCTCTTAATATACACATAAAAATCAATAGGGCTGTTATATGTTTGAGCTTAACTCTCCATCAGGACTCACCAGGCATCAAGTGATTCCTGCCTCTTCACTGTCCTCTGACTAAAGATGGTTCCACTCTGACCATAAGCTCCCCGTTGTTCAGCTTTCACAACCGTTCATTTATAGATTATCTCAGGCTGTAAAAGTATCTGGTTTTAAATAACTCTGGTGATTAAAGGAATATGATCTAAATCAAGTTATATTTTCCAAGTAAAAATATGTCTGGGTTTAAATATGATAATTTCATGCAACCGCTTGAGATAATAACATTAAGTATTAATCAATAAAAAAATTTTTTTTTCAGTGTATATATATATATATGTTTGTTTGTTTTTTGTCCACAAGATATGTTGAAACGTTGTGGATGGATTTTGATTATATTTTGCATAACGATGGATCTCAGGTGAAGGAAGAGTCGATTAAATTCTGAGGTTGATACGGGTACAGATGTGGATTCCGGATCAGGAACAGGACCCGAACAGGATCTGAAGTGAGGTTTTAGCAGACACAGCTTGACTCATCACAGCTATGTCCTGTCAAACGGACCTATAACATGTTCTGTCTGAGGTGTTATGATGATTTTGGTTACACAAAACAACCACGTGTGTGATGGAGACCTCTCACCATGTCATCTAATTTGGCACAGACCTCCAGTACGAATAAAGCCTCCACTGTTTGGCAGTGATCCTGAGCTCAGATGATCACAGAAGGCCAGTCACGCAGGGAGTGACACCAAATCAATGTGTAATCTCATTTTACTTTGTGGTGACACATGCAGAGGCAGGCGGGCCGTGAAGCTCAGCATCACTTTTATTGGAGACATACAGTAAAGAGATGTATCATCTTGACAGCAGGGAGAATTTCATAATCTGAAAAATATTCAATGCGTAGTTTGATTAACAAGTGACAGCAACACAATGCAATATTCTACATCATCACTGTCTGGGTGTGTGCAGACAATAGTGAGTCTACACATCATACAGCAGCACAGTTACTGAAACACTAAGAGCCACGTTGTGCACGATTTGTTTGCAACAGATGCTTTCATCATCCTCATCCTCCACGAAGATGGACAGGAAGTGGTTGGAGACCCAGGGCACCTCCTGAGTCTTGGAGGCCAGAATGCGGACACACTTGGCGTCTTTCCTGAAGCTGAACTTTTTGTCTGCGGGAAGCACAGATGCGGTCGTCCAGCTGTCATCGTCACCTCCACACTGGGAGGTGATGAAGGCGTCGATCTCCTGAGCCTTCTCCGTCACGAATACCCGGATGTTCCTTTTGCTGTAGTTGCTCATCTGGAACGGTCTGTTGGCGTTTCCCATTTTGTTTTGAATGATGTGATTGGTCGGGATTTCAGGCAGAACTTTGAAAATAAACAGTGATATTCACAATAAGTTGTAATGCTTCTTTTATTTATTAAAAACAACAACATAACCCTGCTAATACACACCTTTTTCCTCAGCATTTTAATACTTATCATACAGTATTTATATAGATATAATTTTTCTTTATCTCTCTCAATACATCTGCCAATGTTTCCAGTTATATTTTCCCCCGTGTCCATTTGTTTGTTTGTTTGTTTGTTGGCAGGATTACACAAAAACTACTTGACAACATTTCCATGACACTTGGTGGATGGATGAGTCATGAAAGAACCCATTAAATTGTCATGCTTATCTGGATTAAAATGCAAATTCAAGAACTTTTTTTCTCCATTTTCTTCACCAAAGTGAGATGGTGACATTTTAGCATTTCATTGATTTCATAAAAATGACTGAATTGATTTCAGATCAACTTTATGGAGTGGTTGGACATGGTTTAGGCAATAAACCATAAAATCTTGGTGCACATCCAGATAGAGGGAAAGATCCAGGAACATTTCAAGGGGATTTTCCCACAGAACCGTTTTCTGTGCCATTCTAGTTTTCACTCTAATCATTCATCTTTATTGCAAAGTAGCTTTTTACCACTGACTGAAATGAGATTGTGACAAAAACAATTGAATTTTATCATTTTTCAGCCATGACTGTCTTTGGAGTCTGAGACATTATAAAACTCCTCCATTCTGGTGAAGTGGAATAATGGATGCCAAACTAGCCTGTTAAATTATCTACATAACACCATTTACATGAGTACGTTAATTCTGTATATGAATGGGATTGAAAATAAATTACAACACTACCAAATTTTACCTCGCTGTCAATAAATCTTTTAGTTTTATTCGAGGCATTTACGATGCCGAAGATATTAAGTGTTCCAAAAGTTAAGATGTGCAATTTTTACATAGAGAAAACACACACTAATATGTATGTAACACAAATAAGTAAAAATAAGTTTTTTACTTTTTTCTTTACATCTAGTCTGGATCAGAGGCAGAACAAATTCTTACCTGCTGCTGCAAAGAAGACAAGCGTTTAATATTTCACTGTTACTGCCTCCCTAATCCAAGCAGTGTGTGTGTGTGTGTGTGTGTGTGTGTGTGTGTGTGTGTGTGTGTGTGTGTGTGTGTGTGTGTGTGTGTGTGTGTGTGTGTGTGATAATATGCAAAGCTTCAGCACAGGCCAGTATACTGTGGGCACATGCTTCAGTGGAGCAGGACCAATGGGATATTTTGTATTTAAGTGTTTTCCTCTCAACACTCATCTGAGCCTGAAATGATTTTGCTGTTAGACATCAAGGATACAAATGAACGACATCCTTAAATATGATCTTAAGTTACTCTCACTCACTTATTGTGGTTGAGCTGATTCTCTATTTACAGTAATCCGTCCTACTGAAATGTGAGAAGCAGCCAAATAAGGGAGAGGTGGATCGTTTGGACGATAAATCATGTAAGGATCAAAACAAATAATGAGTTAGTCCATCTCTCAGCAATTTTTGATTTTCCTACATATCCTACAAATATACACAGCCAGCAGCAGCCAGCCAGTTAAATTTAAAAAGGAGAAGCTGCATTCAGAGTAAGGTTACACTTCCCTATGAGGGTTTAAAAGTGGTATAACACCAGATGCTTTATTTGCAGCATAGTTTGCATATTCAAAGCTAGATGAGAAAAACACAGTGGAGATAAGAGCATGACCGTTGGACCTATGCTGCCTCCCAGCACTCATTCCCAGCACAATGAGGCTGTGGCTGCTGCTAATGTCCCTGCTTGTCTCTGACTTGAGTCCCCTCGGAGACGGAGACGGGGTCATGGAAAACCATAACTGGACTTTATACAGAAAACGGCTCCTCGGCGGACAGATGGCTCCCCGAGGACCAGAGACTCAGACCCGGACTGAACATCACTGCATTTGTACCCAGCAGCAGAAACAGAGGACCTGCCCCTTTAACTATAATGACCATGGATGCTCTTTGGCTCATCGGGAATCTATAGGAATAATCCACAGGAATCATATTCCAGTACTGGTATGCATCTTTCAATCAGTATTAGCAGAGGGAAAACGTGCACCAGCATTTCTACCAGTGCTGCATGTTATTAGTGAAATCACACCAACCAAGGATGATGGGGAAACCAGTCATATTGCCAAGGGTGTAATAAAACATCAGCCTGATTCAGGGTCTGCATGGTTACTCCATCATCACACAGCCTCAAGCCACAATTTTCATTCTTCCTCACTGGAGACGTCGGAGAGCTGGGCACCCGCCACCATTGTTCAACTGCAGAAAATGCTGACGAAAAGTCGCTGTGCTGCTACGGCTGTGAGAATTTCCTGCTGCTTTAAAACGGGTGAAGTAAGATCAGCGCTGAAAATTAAGAGAACATCGAAACAAAAGATGGCGCTCCCACAAATAAGGCAAAAAAAGAGGGCTGTGCAAACGATGGACATGCCTTCAAAAGCTTCAAAAGACAGTTTCCAAGCTGCTACTCTGCACTCTGGCAGCTCCTCAGTGAAAACCTCACATATATCACAATTAGAGATTCAGAGAGATGCAGTCAGAGCGAAGGAGCAGATTGTTCAGAGGCAGTCTTATTTAAAAGCTGCATTTAGTCTGTATGATGATGGATTTCATGTGAAGAGGCAGCTCTCATTGGTGTCCAGAGAGACAGAATCCATAAATACACCACAGCGTAAGACGAAGGCTGCTCAGGGTGATAATAAAGAGGATTTCAATGGGAAGATAATCACAAAACAAGCGGAGTTTAGACGCCCAGAGGGAGGAAGTGGAACAGAACAATCAAATATGGCTGAGAGTGGAAACCAGAAAAGAATACCACACATCCCAGGAGCAGACTTTACACACAAAGCACATAATAATAATGTAGATCACAAAGAAGAAGACGTCTTAATCATGTTATTCCTTCCACAACCAGAGCCATCATCAGAAAGAAAACGTATTCAGAACACAGACACCGGGAGGAAAACAATAATTATACCCATGGAGCTGGATGACCTCACATCCATCACTCAAGTTATAGAGGAAAACTTTATTTTTCACCCCGAAAACTCAAAGTGTGAATGTTTCAAAGGAAGGCAGGTTTTATTAGAAAGATATGCACAGGATGGAACAGAGAGAACGGATATTAAAAAAACAGCAAAAAAAGGAACTGAAGCAACGACAGCGTCTGCAAATAAAGAGGTCAAAGAAACAGTCGAAAAAACAGAACACAACACACACACTGATGAAACACCTCCTGAAAATATAAATCATATGAAACAAGAGGAAAACGTGCCATCAGAAGAATCCGTCACGCCTTCAGTAAACCTGGGAATAAAAGAGACATCAAATACAGAAATCTTCAATCAGAAGGCAGACAAACTGAGAGCAGACGAGACCCCGATGACAACTCGGACCCCAGAATCTGAGACTGAACCCATAAGACACAAAACCAATAAGGATATACAAGCGACCGATGAGAAGTCGTTCTCAGGCCTCAGGATGAGAGAAGACGTCCCGGCAGATACGACCAGACTTCATGAAGGCGCAGGGAGTGAAGGAGGAGTGGCAACAAACGGAGCAAAATCTGAAGGGCTAAATGATCCGGAGAGGAGCTCATTTACATTTCAGAATCCTTTACAAACAATGCAAAGAGTTACAAACAAGCTTCCAGAAGTGAGTGAAGTTGTTGCACCAGGTTTCTATGAAAATACAGGTCTAAAAAAAAACAAATCTCAAATTTTAGCATCTGCGTTCAAGACGATGGTAAATTTAGGATTGTTGTTGGAGAACAATTTGGACGCCCTGATGTTTGGTCGTATCAATAGCCGATCATGTTCGTATCAATAAAGCTTGAGTAGACTAGTGGGCTAATAGCAATTGTTAACTTTGCAACTTCACTAATTTATTGAAAATGCAAAAATATCTCATGCAACAGTAAATGCCTTGTTAAAATGGCCTTTGCATCAGTATGAGGTTGAGTAGATGATGACTGACAGTTCCTTTAAGGTAGATAAAGAGCTACTGAAGGGAATGTGAATTAATGTACAACACAGACACGTGTGAAATAGAACATATAAATGAAAAATGATAACACATCCAGCAGGAAGGCGGGAATCTGAATGGAGATAAACCTGATAATGATTGAAAGTGTAATAATAATGAGGTACTTAATATAAGTTTCTTTTCTAATCCACACTTAGGAATAAAAAAGCCTTTTCTCAGCAGTGAATGCATTAATGGAACGTTCTCCTCCACAGACTTCAGATGACAAAACGCCGCTCTGCAGAGGTTTAATACATCGCACTGAAGATGGGTGGAAACACTGTGAGGAGAGATTTACCAGAATGGGATCAAAGGTGGTTTCCTCAGATGAACCCACAGACACAGCTGTCAGAGAGGACCGAGACCACGAATACGATCATTTCTATTATTTTGACGGAGTCCTGAGAAGAGCTCAAAGTCGTTTTTACCCCGATTACAAGCGACAAAGAAGAAGAAAAAGGAGCAATGGGAACACAGAGAACGGCGTCTTCACAATCAGAGAAAGAGGTCAGGAAAATCTGCTCAGTTTAACGCAACGTCTCGCTTTAAAGGAACAAGGTCACCTCCAATGATCAGCACTGAGGATGACGTGCAAACACAAACTGACTGGAGGATATGAACGCTGATGTGATTTTAACCCGCAGGCGTGAAAAAGAAAGGGAATATCCTGAGTGAAGAGTATCATCAACTCTCCAGGAAACTCACCAACAGATAAATAAGTGGCTGAATAATCAATGTTTATGCGCAACTAATAATAACAATAATATTCTTTGTAAGAGAACTGAATGTACAGAAACTCTGAGACAAGATGTTGAAATTAGCTCAGCAGAACATGTTTTTATAGCGTACTAAAGCTATTATATGAATGGAGCTTATTATTATTATATCTGTTTCATAACTTGTTTTTGATGCACTCTGCACTATGTGTGTTTAATGTCTAAGTGACATCACTCGAAGCAATTCATCAGATTTCACGCAGCTCTCTCTGGAACTATTGTATTTTTCCCACATTTTCCTCACACATGCAGTTGTACTGCCAAAGACCTTTAAACGGATTTGGAAGTGTAAAATAAGTATAAAAACCATTCAAAGACAACAATCTGTACAAAACATTTATTTAAAATTGACATAAAACAGCTTTGATGTATTTGCATAATTTACATTTGAAATCCATAACAGGCAAACAATAACTAAGGAGGGAAATGGCTTAACAGCAACGCTGCACTGAACATTTTATACACAAGTAGAAGGGAGTTAACTGAATAGCTTAGTCACAAAATAACTCAAAAAAATAAAAACAAATGATTAAAAAAACAACAACATGAGCTGTGACAAAGTGATCAAAACATGCACTGAAGCCTATTCACTGCTATGATAAGGTCAAGAGCAACTTCAATAAGGAAAGAGAAATGGATGTGGGGGGGGGGGTGTTCAATGACCCCGAGGCTGTGTTTTCATTGGCCGTCAATAGATGGCAGTGCCAGCACTGTAGCGTCACTCGTCAGGCATAATATAGAACTCTTTCCTTTATACACCAGAGGCTGCAGAAAAACGGGCACAAACGAGTTTAAAATGTCACAACCTCAACAGCCAATCAGAGTGGTTGGTACTTCTGTTGCTCTCAATAACTTCATACCTCACTATATTCATTCTGGTTCATTGAAAGAGCTGCAGACACATACACATACACTGTGTGAGGGCCTTGTATGCTCTCTGGCCATTTGTATGTACAGTACATACGACAGAATTATGGACAATAACGTCTCTTTTGAATCCAGAAGAGGTTTCCTTCATCTCGCATGAGCCGATCCGTGACTAAACGATTTGTACCTGCGTCCCGTGTCGCCGCCGACACGTACGGAAGGACGCGTACGGCAAGCCTTTTGAACTTTTATTAGCCAACGTTGACTGTAATTAAGATTACAGATTCTTGCCTGGTCATAATTTTTTTTTATTGAAGGGATCCATAACGTCATTCTGAATAGTAAAAAAAATGACAGCGATACAGAGTGATTTAGTTTTGAGTAGTCGTAACTCCATATCTAGATGTAATTCCTGATACAGGAATTAGTCTTAATTCATTTATCTGCAACTGAACTGTAGATATCGGTGATGTGAAAACCCCAAAACATGAATAAGTAACATACTTACAAGTCAAAATGTAATCAACGGATTTTCTTGAATTAGATCTTGCAGATGTGAATCACGACCATCCAGTCTGGCTAATAAACATTAAAACAGCTTGCCTAACAGTCGGTTCACTATGACGCTTGGACTCGACAGGACAGTGCAGTTTTTTGTTTTTTTTAAAGCATCATCTCCACATTAATTAGAAATGACACACTCTGCATGGAGCATCATGAAAGCCTCTGAATGAGGTCACAGTGGAGTCACTTGTGAAGTAATGGCAGGAGAGACGTTGACAGTGTGGACCAGAGTGCACTAAAAAAAACAACAGTGCAGCAAGCCGGAACAGAGTTTTAACTACATGCTTTGCACGAAGAAATGTGATGTCAGTCATTCTGTCCTGTATAGTTAAACGTAATCCCCACGCAAAAAAAACAGCATGTGCTTGTTTTCCAGGGGTCGTTTTTGGCGATGGCATAAATAGTGGAACTTAATTATTATTCATTACAATAAATATGTCAATAAATAAAATGACCTTGAAGTTCTCCGTGGAAAAATGACGGAAACATTTGACTATTAACAGTTGCTCCAACAGAAACAGCTTGTGAAATTCCTTCTACGGTGTGTGTGTGTGTGTGTGGTAACACTGAACATATGAAAGACCGGATGACCGAAGCATTTCTCCAATGTGATTTGATCTTAGGAAATCTGACATTTCCGAATCACCAGGCTCTGTGAGCGTAATGAATTCATAATAAAGAATATAAACCTAAATACAAATTTAGATTATCAAACGGCATTGAAGAGGTAAAAGCTGCACATCGACATAACAAACGGACAAAGTATTTTCCAAATCACAAGTGAGGAAAATGTTCATGAACTGTTACCTACGGATTCAGGAAGTCTAAATCTACAGAACTACAAATATAGGCATGATTGTAGTTTTAAAAATCATACATGTGCCAGAGGTCAGTGCAACGAAGAGGCACAGCATTAGTGACACAGCTACCGTCACTCCTACAAACCAGTGTATATCCTTGTCTCCAGGTAGTGTGTGTCGATCTAGGGAGGAGACCAGATGATTGACACTCGCCCAGAGACTTCTAAGGTTCAGTATTTGGCTGCATGTTGCTTTATTAGAGCCTACAACATGCAGCCATTTATGCATTTGAAACCACTTTCATGGGAGTCTTTGGTGGCATTTTGACCACAAAACTTCATTTTCATTATTACACCTTCGCATTTGGCGAGTAGTCAGCGTTCTCAGAGCTCTGGTCAGTGTGGCTCGACCTTCCCCCTTTTTTGTGTTTTTCTTTCTAAAACTACTGGCTTTTGAATACATGGCTGTTCAGCCACAAAGAGGTAAGCCTGTTCGCGAGGCACACACTGTCCACTCAGAGTGTCTATGTGCTTTTAGTTGTCTTATATTAAGTACTTTGTGTTTACTTCATTTTGCAGTCCCTGTGACTTTAACTTTCAGGGTGTGTCTGCGTGCTTGTAGTAGCCTCTCTGCAGGGCTGCAGAAGCAATGCTCTCAGCTGAGCGCCGCTGGTCCATGCTCAGCAAAGCATGCAACAGGTCGTTGATGTCGGCTTTCAGTCCCTGCCTCTGCATCCAGTTCTTCAGCAGTTCATACACTTTGTCACCGGGGGCACCGTTCTCCGCAATCCGAATGTGGTTATCGCTGACTCCAATCATTCTGAAGAACTTGTTATGGATCCGCACATCCAGGTACTCGTCGAACAGATCAAAACTCTTCTTCAGGGATTTTTCTGACCCTTAAAAAAACAACAGAGATAAATGGAAAATGTTAAGTTTGTGAGACACAAAAGTGGCACAATATTAGCTGCATTCACAGATACACTGGATGAAATATTTGCCTTCCTATTTTACCCATTTGTGTTCTCTTACAATAGACCTACAGTACCAGTCAAAAATTTGGACACAGTTTTCCATTCAAGTGGATGGGAAGGTATGTCCAAACTATTGACTGGTACTGTATAATGGATTGCTAACACTCACTGCTAAAACACTATATGGCAATTAATGCTTGGACACAGACGTTCTCCTTCAGGCTATGCATAAGTAAAATTTTGATCAAGGATCAAACAAACTTCTTCAGCCATTTCCTGTTTAATCTAGCATGAGAAAATGCTGCAGCCGCCTGAAGGCTCAGATGTGGCCTGACTGTCATGAGATTATTAATTGATCAAATAGCTAATCAGAGATCTTGAGGAGATACCGTTATTTTTTTTACTGTGTACTGACATGAACTGTGAGAAGCTCTGCTCTTTTCTATGTAACTGCATTTCAGGGTAAATCAGGAGGCATTACAGAGTAAAAAAAAAGTCTCATCAAAGGGAAGCCTCCACCTCCCACAGCAGGAATCTTACCTTGTAGCGGCACCAATCGATGTCGCAGAGGATCATCCTGCAACATGATAGAGATTTAAGAATGAAACATCACAATTAAACACAAATGGCTTGAATGTTTGAGATCTTTGTGATGTTTTTTTTATGTTTTAGTTTGGCCTCACCATGTCTGCAGGTGGCAGTCTGAAAGTAGTGGGGCTTTGGTGAGGGGTGCTCCCAGAGGAAGCCGCTGTGGGCAGGGCCGACAAGCTCGTCTGAGACGAACTAGTTGTGTTGGGCAGACTGTCTCCCAGTCCTCTGTCTTCATCTTCCAGGGGAGGAGAGGCCTTGGTCATCCCAGCCTGGGTCTCCTGCAGCAGAGGCCGGGACTCCGGGCGGGACTCCTCTCCTTCCAGACCCGCGTTCTGATTATTCTGTCTCTCCTCTGCTGTGGCTCCACACTCGTCCTGACCAGAGGAGAAAAGTGGAACAGTGACATCTCGCACCACACAAACACAAACACACAATAATCACCAACGGCTAAAGCCCTTTAAAAAGGTACAAAACAAAGCAAAACAATAACTTACGATAGGAATTTTCACAATTTCACTGGAATCACTGTGAGTCTTTGAACCTGTTTAAAGCAAAATAAAAAGAATTAGGAATAAATCCATAATTAGCAAAACCTTTTTTTAAAAAAAAGGTACACAACACAATGTAAATGACTCACATGGCATTTCACATGAATGCTGCTTGATTATGAACCACCACACAGCCAGTCCAATAAGGACGATGAGGATCAAACACACCAGGGAAATACATATAGGAACAACTGAAAAAAACAAACAAAAACATAGTCATAATCAGATTTATACGTTTATATTAACCTCAAACGTGGAGCAGAAGGCTTTGCATGAAAAAGGAAGGCGGAGTTACCGATGTCTGATGGAGCAGTAGGGCTCGCCGTGGGAAGGGCCGGGGAGGTTTTGGTAGGGATCGGGCCCCGCTTTCGACATTCCGTGTTAGAAAAGGGGGTGCACTTCTTCACCTCCTCCTCACCTGATTTACACCTGTCATTTTGTAGCAAAAAATAAATAAAAATCCAGGAACACATGTTGGAGCTTTAAGACAGACCTCAAAGACTTGCTGCAGATTTTCATGCTGCTTTTCTGCCAGTCAGGGACTGAACTGAACCGGTGTGCAGGAGAACTGAAACAAACTGGCTGCACTGCAAATTGATCTGGAAACATGAGATAATGATCTTGTTTTTAAAGTTATTTTCTCTCTTTTTTTTAATCTAGCCTACTTATTTCTAGACTGGAGCCGATGTAAGATTTGTTCAGAAACTTTTCTTGCTAATCTGAAGCCATTTCCTTGTATTTTAGTTACTCTTTTTTTTTGCAGTGTGTTTAAGATGGAAGCCCAAACACTGCAATAGGACCTAAAGAGTCATCCTAAGAATTACATTCATTATAGACAAGTCAACATCTAAGGGTTTACATCCAATAACAAGGTTCAGTGTAAATGTAGTGGAAGGTGGTGGATGGGCGTACGGCGACTACTTCACCTAACCCTAATTATACCTTAGACATAGTGTTTTTTTTTGTTGCTACAACCATGATAATAACCTTAACCATACAGTAGCTGCCGTCCACAGATATTGTAGGAAGAGAGCTTATTTTTTTTAAATGTTGGCATTGGACGATGCTTACTTGGCACAACGCTTGCAGACTTCACAGGCCTCATCTGGAACACAGAAGGTACCTTGTCTGCACTGGCATCTCGTGTCAGCAGTCGTGGTGCAGAAAGCAGTTTGGACCTGATCTGTGGAGATAAAAAAAAGAGAGAAATATGAAAATGGCAGACAATGGGGGGGTGTGTTCTGTGAAATATAATGAGCACCAGGCAAATAAACACAGTCAAATTACATGGAAGAAATTTAAACAGAGATCAACGTGAGACCAGAGACTCTGGAAATGTTCATCAACTAACATACTTTACAGCAAAATGACCTAAAGCCACGATCATTTTAAACACATACCGAGTCATAAAATACAGTATTGTATGTGATGCTATGTGAACAAGTACAAACCAGACACATCAGACTGTGGATCTTGTAAGGTACATTTTAATTTTTTTTTTAAATTACATGGAAAAAAACTATACCATATAAATTATAAAGGAATGTTTTGCAAAAAAAAAAGAGAAAAAAGTTAGATAATTAGGTTTCCAGTTTTGCCTTCGTCAAGATAATGATGGATGGTTCTTTTTATTAAACTGAGAGCCCAAAAAGACACGAGGCCTTTAAGATGAACAGAAATCTGTTGTCTTTGTTTGCCAATTAAGGAACCAGTTCCTATAATTCTATTCAGACAAAACAACTCTTTAAGTACTACTTTATCAAGCAGTTTTACATTTATTCATTTCTACTGCAGATTTATGAGCAGCTATTGTGCCATTTTATGATCTAAAAATAACGTCACACGATTAGTCAACTTTTCCACAGGTGAGAATTTTGACCAGGATGCAAAGTCCACAATCAGTCATCTCCTTTTTTTTTCCTTCTCACTTTTTCACCTTCATTTAGAAACTGTGGTAAAGGTGCATCAGCAGCTCTCTGTGAAAAATGACGTTTCATTTTATTGAGATAAATTCTGTCTTAATGCATCCATATAATTAAAATAGAGTATAAATACTGTTAAGTAATCCAGTCCAGTGTTTGTCCTCTCTCCATCTCACCCTCCACATTGAATTCCTTGTGTTTCCTGTCACTATAATTATCACTCACTATAAAAGTAAAGATCAGATAGAGAGAGTTAGATTGTCCGGAGTATATTTGTAGATATCAGCGCTGTGACTTTTACAATGTTCACAAGATGCAAGACTAAATATGAACAACTCGAAACACGTAAACAGACCATGGATTTGTCACCGTGGAGACATGTTTACCTCCCACAAGGGCGTTGTACTGTATTTTCACCCTTGTCTGTTTGTTGGTTTGTCAGCAGGGTTACGCAAAAAAACTACTCAACAGATTTCCATGAAACTTGGTGGGAGGATGGATCCAAAAAAATTTTTTAAAAAAAAATCCGGATCCACCAGATTAAGATTTCCTAAGGAGCAGTCTGACCTGTATGTGTCCTGGTTTTTTTTTTGTATTTCAAAAACTGTGCATCCGAACAGATTGTTTTACTTACTGAGAAAGATGGAAAACCATTTGGCTGACATGTTTTAAAGAATAATATTTGATGAAGTTGCATAAGAGCAGACCACACTGCGTGCTTTCAGCACATATTATGAATTATTGTGAACTCTTCCTTGTCCTTTCCTCTCTTGTTTTTAAGCGTTTCCCTGGTAAATGTCTGCACTCACTGTATACACAAACACTCCCACGGGGACCGATTCGGAGTTTTCCACAACAACTGCTATTTATGCCAAGTTATGGGGACAATGGCTTTAATTGTTGGAATTTCAATTATATAAAATAATCAGAATATAATTAAAGTTTGATCATTTCCTTTCGGGGCTGCTTTGCTTAGACACTCTGGGATGATTTCATTTATTGAATGCCTGTAAAAGGCTCAGCCTTGCAGCACATTATCTATCATTTTAATAACTTTAGAAGACATAAACACTTTATAATATTGTAATAACAACTGATTAACTGTAAAAGTATCACTGAAGAAATGCTGAAATATTCAAGATGTGGATTTTGAGTTTCTCACAGTGATCTTTTTGTCATTTGTTTTTATAAAAGGTTTTCTGTGAGGAGAAAAACAAAACAAAAAAAAAGCCCTGAGAGAACAATTTGTACAAACATTAATAACAAAAAAATAAACAATCCTGACTTTGTTGGACTGACATTGTTCAGTGGCTTAAAACTGGTCACGTTTTTAATTCGACCAGACAAGAAAACAAGTTTTGTTGTTGTGTGTTAGTTATATCACAAGTGGAGCCATTTTACACCCGTAACAACCCAAACCTCTCTGTCCTTAAAAACTAATTTTCTCGCCGAAAATTGTGTCGCGTCTGGGACAGATTCTGTGTAGCGCCTGGCTTTACATAATTACACTCGGTGCTGAATGTAACACAAGTAGAATAGAGCAACAAAGCTTTAAATAGGATCTGAGTCACCGTGAAGCCAAACCTCCATTAGAAAAACATTCAGACAGAAGTTCATTCAGAAGTGACAGACAGGCAATAAATCTATACGCAGCTACCAGCCAGGCAGCTGCTGTTCTGAGGAATACACTCATTTCTAGATAATGTGATTCTGTATTAAAGTGGCGTGTTCTTCTTTAAATCTGTGGGTCGTCTGCTTTAGCCCAATCTGGGCCTTTTCAGTGTCTAACCTATTTAATTAATCATTTTCTGGGTGAAAACTCAGATCAGCTCCACAACATTCATCATAGTCCTTTATTTTAGAGAAACACACATGGTTTAAACATAAAAAAAACAACAGCACAGCTCTGTTTATTTCATGTCCAACTAGGCCAATGTGAACTTTTTTCCCAAATCTTAATCCACATTTCCTTTGGCGTGCTCCAATTAATTACAACATGCTTGTTAAAACTAGAGCAAAACGCACAATGTTCAATGTCAAATCCACAATGAATGGAGCACAAAACATGTCCCATGTAACAGTAGTCTCTTTTCTGTGGCTCCAGCCTTTCATTTGACACAAAGACACCCTGTGTGGGAAACAATGAGACTCGGCCACACCCAGTTCAGCCAGGTACGACAGACATACAAGCAATCTCCCGAGACAGGTAACACGCTCACATTCAGCCCACCAAACAAAACAACAAAGACACGCCCTACTACTCCCTGTAACATCATAAGATCACATTTTCATGAGTGGAGCTGAAAGGTGGGGGGGAACAGACAAAAAGGTATTAGCTTTCCCAAACAACATGTCTTTGGCTGAATTACAGACGACTCTATTTTAGAATTAAAGGGCAATCCAATTACATGGTTAATAAAAAAAAGAGTCTTCTCTTTTCTTTGTAACAACCTGGAGCATCTTTTACCAAAGTAAGTGGGTAAACAATTACACCATCAGTGTGGTAAGTCAATTCTGAGGAAAAATAAGTTAATAAAAGTTAATAATTCTAATTACCAATTGATCGTTAAGTCGTTTATTTTTCCCCAATCAATCGTCCCTGCTTCTAAATTGTGAGCAGTCTCACATTTTCTTTGTTTATGGTGACTTTAGTGACTCTCTTTGGGTTTTTAGACTCCTAAAAAAGATAAAATGTTGTAATAAATGTTGTTGCAGCCCTCTAGATGTTGTTATGGGTGAAAAACCCCCCCAAAAAATCAACTCCTCTCCGCTTAAAGTTTGCAGCTAATCTATTTTTGATAGAAGCTGCCTTAAGCTGCACAGAGTAGATTAAGCCAAGCACAGGAACACCAGAGAGAATCCAGTCAAGTTTCAAAATAAAACAGATCAAAACCAAACCAAAAACAAACAATTTATCTGTGGTGGAAAAACTAAAATTAAATCAAATCAACAAAATCTGACCAAGTGAAGAAAGAAGAAAAAAAGAAAAGAAAAACGCTCTGCTTCTGCAACGCTTGCAGCCGGAATGCTATGTGTCTGGTGTTATTAAGCCATAATTCTCCCAGTGACTCAATCAGAACTGTTATGAAAGACGCATCAAGATGCAGATTTGTTACCTGAGCGGCAGTGTGTGCAGGGCAAACAGTGATTCATCCCATTGGAGTGCTCTGTGTAGGTCTGTCCAGGCTCACAAGACAGACACGTCCCCTGTTCCAGGTCTCTTTGACATTCCTTGTGCACGAATGTTCCTGCAAATAAAACAAGAAAAGAGTCAAAACACAATTCAAGTGAGAGACAAACACAAAATTACAGACAATCCAAAGTCCTGAGAATTTTTGACGTCCTAATGCGATGTGCTTCCTGTTGAAGTAGGATGTTGAGACAGGACAGACCACAGCATGAGATAACATTGTGTGTTATGCCTGTGAAGAATAAGCCAACGGGATCTCGAATAAGAGGAGACTTTGATTTGTTGAAAGTGCAGAGAGATGGGATTTTTTTCACTTGAACTCTGATTTGAGCTCCTCCACTGGTTGCTAGTCATGCTTAAATTTTTTTATACTCACGTCATGCATGCCATGAATAAATCCACCTCATTATCATGTGTTTTCGTGACTTTTCCGATGCACAAAAAAAGAAGAAGAAGAAGAAGAAAAAAAAGCACACACTGGGGAATGGGAGGAATGCAACAGAATGCAAAGACATACGTGGTTGAACTCATTGAGTATTCAGAAATTTGGCTTGTGGTCAGCTCGAGTGAAGTTTGGGTAAAACAAATATTCAGTGTGCATCCATGTAAAAAAAAAGGGATTAAACAAAGGCTCATACTGACAAAAATATAAACAGCTAACTCACACTATTAGGTGGTTCAAAGGGGCTTTTTAAAGATGTGGCAACAACCGAACAACTGGCAAGAGAAACAAAGATTTCTCTACAGACCAGTGTCACATGACACAGTAAGCTCTGTTTGTAGTCAGTTAACTTCATTTATCAATCCTATTAGAACTTTCTACTTCTGTGCCAGTCCAACTGCTCTCAATTTTAGATGTAAATTGATTTGCAAGAGTTCTTATTGAGCCAAGAGCTAGATGTGAAGTTTTTTTCTGAAACAAAAAACAAAACAAAACACACAACCAAAACAATCAAATAACCCAAAGGCTTGAAATGTCAGTGGATATATAATCTGATAAAGGGGCAGGTGGTTTAGGCATAAAACCACGAGTTGACACATTCTTGTAATGAATGTGAACTAAGATCAAATAAAAAGATTGATTAGAATTCAGAATATGAAACGGAAGAATTCAATTACTGCACTTCAGATTTAAATATTTGTGTTTGTCCTGTCCTGTTAAACCTCATTTGATTCCTCCTTACCAGCCTGGCAATTGAGGCAGCAGAGTCCCTGACGGAGGTACTGCTCATTCTCCACACATGATCTGTGCCGTCGAAGGGTGAGGTTTTTGTATTCATCGCTGGACCACTGAGATGCAGGAGGTTCTGCTGCGTGACAGACCAGGCTGATGAGCAGTGCTGCCACCAACACCTAAAATCATAAAGGTCATGGGGGGGGGGGAGAGGGAGGTGGACAGGGAGAGAAGAAGGGGGGGTGAGAGAGAGAGAGAACAGACAAGGTTTGCATTATTTCTGAGTATCCACAGTATATAGAGTCAGCCACTCAACTCACTTATTAGTTGGAGGACAGTAAAGAGGACAGTCTATCTTCATAGGGAACCTTGTGTGAGCAATCTACAGCTTAATTCGAACCATCTGATCTGAACATCTGCCGTGGGAAAGCAATTAAGGGAGCCGTCCAGCCCGGTCGGAACTAGAGGCAAAACAACCCTGTGTGTGCAGGATGCAGAGCTATACGCTAACTGCACGCAGCACAACAAGCAAGCAAACTTAATTACTGTATGATCTGGTTTTCTTGTAATTAAGGTCTAAAAAGCAGCTTCCTCTATCGTGGGCGAAGCAGGAAGGGCCTGATAAGGTATCTGAGCTAACACCAGCATGGTGCCCATATCAAATGTGATTCCAGAGATCCATTCATGTGCTAGATAATAACAGGCTTGTATAGGTGGGGTGCTGAGAAGAATACGGCCGAACACTTTAGTGTGGCCCCCAGGCGCTGGTGTTTATTCACACGCTTTTCACCATGTCAATATGAGAAGGCCCCATTCATTGGGGAACAACACACTTTAGTGCCTCTACTTCAAATGACCCACATTCTTAAACCTTGGCTCTTTGAATGGCGCGACATGTGACACCGCCACGAAGCGCCTCAAATGCAACGCGACGCCTCCTGAGTAAACGAGAAGCCTTGATCCGGAGTTTTTTTTTTTGTGTGTCTCTCCTGTGCACCCCCTCCCGCCCCAACCTTTGCTTTGGACCAGAAGAGAAAGGAACAGGTTAGGGCGGAGAGGGAGAAAGAGGAGGAGGAGGAGGAGGAGGAGAAGGGGTTGATTCAAAGTAAGAAACTGTAGACAGAAGCATTGAAGATGGGATGTTCTGCAGGGAATTGGTTGACTAAAAAGGACAGTGTGGGAGAATGAGAGGAATAAAGACTCGGCACATAGATAGAGGTAGAGGAAAAAAGGGGACAGGCTGGAGCAGAGGCCGACTCCTGACGCTAGACTCGGCTCTCTGGAGGGCCGCCATGCCTTGTTGTTCAAAAGAACTTTCCCCCCTCTCTCTCTCTCTGCCTTTTCCCTTCTTCCTCTCCCTTTGCTCACGTCAGACTTTCCAAAGACGCTGAGAGGCAGACGGCCGGCAGAGCAGTCACAATCACACCATTTAGAATCTATCCAAACACTCTGGCAAAGGGGGGGGGGGCAGAGGAGAGAAGGAAAGGGGAGGGAGATAAAATGAGAGAGGGGGGCGGACTAACAGCTTCCATGACACAGGGTGAGTCTTTTAGACTTGAATACACTATGTGTATGACTGAAGGGTGGGGGTGGGGTGGGGGGGTGTGGAGGGACATGGATTTCGTGAAAGTAAATAAAAGGCCGTGTGAAAAGGCGAAGAGAGAAATCCGGTTATAAGCACATGTGCAACGATAAAATCGTGAAAAGAAAAGATGGGGGGGGGAGAGAAAGAAGCTGCATCGAATGACATCCTTCACTTCACACAACACGGAATTAGAATGTAAAATTGCACCAACATTTTATGCAGTCAGGTGGAAGCAGCTAATAAATCACTACGACCCATCAAAAGCTCAAACTCAGGTGTTTCTGACATGACATCATTTCCAGTCTTTGTTTCAGGGTCTGTGACTCAAAACACTCCCAGGTGCGGCTGCCCATATACCTGTATTGCTCAGCAGGTGAAGGCTGTTTGTACAGATGATCTAATCCCATTTTATGAGGAGAAGTATAGGACTGCTAGAATAGAACTATTGATTATACAGTCCGATGATTATACTTCCTCCAGGGAGGTTACGCGATCGGTTTGGTCTGTTTGTCTGTCTTTTGCAACATTGCAAGAACTCTGAGAAAAGACAGGTTATTCAAAATGTTATAGCGTGAAACTTTTCAAGTATCTTGAATGGGAACGTGTGAAAATTTTTTGGGGAGGAATTGTAATAGGAAAAATACTGACACCTCTGGAACAGCTGTTTCCTCTATGACAAACATTATGGACTGATCCAAGTTCTAGGTGTATGTTTTCATGGGGGAGAGAATCTAAATACAGGTGTTGCATATAAATACTTGTGGGGGAGAGAAGGGATCCTTTGAAGGGAACACTTAGTCTTGGCAGTGGCATGCCGTCTCTGAACTCTGTTGTTTACTCAGTTAATTAACTTCTGACTAACTTAAGATCATTTCAGCTTCAAAAAGTAAAAAAAAAAAAAAAAAAAGAGCAAAAGTTGATGACTTCAAATATTTTTTTATTTGACCAACATTTGAAAACCTCAAAGATTCAGTTCATGATAATATAAAATAGTGGTTAGAAAAAAAAACCTTACATTAGAGAACCTGCAACCAGCTTAAGTTTCCTTTTTTTTGGTGTGAAAACGGCTTAATTTGAACTGGCATTCATTTCCTTTCCAGCAACTAATCAATTAATTGACTAACCTCATTATTTTATCTCTAAAAAGACGACAACTAATCAGCAGAATTTGATGTTGATATTGAGTTTACATTGAATAGCAGAGCCGTGCTAGTGCAATAGCTAGCATGTGGGAATCACTTCTCCATGTGGGAAGCTTTTATTTAGTAGAAAACACAGCTCAGTAACTCTAGACTGCTTGTAAACAAACAAAACTAACAACAGCTTCAACATTGAGTCCAGACTAATGTCCTAAGGCAGCTTAACTACATAGACATAGATGTAACTGTATGCATTAACACTCGAGGCAGCCACAATGTGGCTTAGTTTTACCTCTATAACCAAGCGAGGAGAAGGAGGCCTGGAGTGACTGTAACCTCAGTTTAGACAGCTCTCCAAACCCAAAATCCCTGGAAACTCTCTAACCCCTGGCTGATGTGGTTCATTCCACTTTGCAGCCTTTCTATCCTCTGTACAATGAGCGGACAAGGCCGCAGCCTGTTTTGCAAAACAGTGTCCTATTGTCATGCTTTCAGTCTGTACGTATTGTAGCTTAGTACCATGCTTGTGTGGATGCAAGTTAAACTAATAAAAAAAAGTACAATCAAATATTGAGGGCGCCTTTGTTTATCGGACAACAGTAGCTCTCCTCCACTTCCTCTACACACTCTGGGTTCTTCCAAATTGCCTTGGCACAAACTCTACACATGCCAAGTGCACTGAGAATGCATTTGTGACTAAATGACAGGACATCCTTTCAGTTTGACCTAGGTTATCAATGGGCCATTTAGAGGGCTGTGATCGCGCCTTATTCCTTGAGGGAATTACACTGAGTTCTATTATTTAAAAAAAAAAAAAAAAAAAAAAAAAGGGCAGAAACAGAAAATGCGATGATGTCTTGCACACACACACACATACACACACAAACAAGTTCTTCATTTCATATTGTACATATGATTTCAATCATAGCCAACTGGTTAAGAGAGACATTAAGTGTCTCATTACACTCCTGTATCCGGAGTATGACCTGAGTCAATCGTGGGACGTTTGTGATAGTTACAGGGCTGAAATTAAAAAGCTTCGAATCCCGAGATACTCCTATCGTTATCGACGTCCAAATCAGTATTCAAATGCTTTGGGGATTTTATTCTAAGAGGAAGGAAACAATGCGTTAATAAGTCTCTAAAAAGAGACCCCCTGAAAAAAGATTATAGGTGCAAATACCACCTATAATTGCTCCAGGTACACAAAAGCAGTCCAGCACCAAGTGGCTGAGGTGAGGACGGTATCTCATGTCTCCGCTCCGTTCCTCATCTAATTCATCTCATTATCACTGTTACATATACAAGTATAGTAAGTAAATAATGATCCCATGTTTGAGGAAAGTACGATGGCTTGCATTGATTCACAAAACGAGTTTTGACATACAGTAATCCTTTTACATTTTCATCCACACGAGCAGATTACTCTGATTTATAGACCTGCACCCGCATTGACATTACACTACACTCAACTGGATCCCGTGCTCTCTCTCTCTCTCTCTCTCTCTCTCTATATATATATATATATATATATATATATATATATATCGCCTTTTAAATCATGTGGAGCAGCACAAGCGTTTGTGATGATTTCTTTATTGTGTGTTTTATTGATTTATGAGCGACCAAATTTACTCTAAGGATTAGAGAGGCTGCTTTCTGTGATTTTAAATGTTTCCATGCATAGTTATAAACTGAACCATACTGGAGCTCTCTCAGAATGCACAGCATATTAAGGCATTTTACAAATGACTTAAGCATGCAATCTAAAGCAAAAGCCTAAAAAAAAGAAAAGTTGTCCCTTTGTAGATAATACAATCCATTCAATCCAGATTGAGTGTGATCTAAACTGCACAGTGATTTTGTTGATCTAACAACTTAATCTGATGTCAGACTTTAAACATTATACATACTAAAGATGGTTTGCTATCATCTGTCTCTTTAGCCATTAAAATAGCTGGTCTGTTGGGCAATTAGTCCAGTTTCTATTTTCTGTTTTGGCACAACATTTCAAAGCCTGTTACCTAATTACCTTATCTAACTAAATAGATAACTCAATTCCACTCGTTATTTCAATTGATTTAATACATGTTTGTCTATTTGAGTCACAGAATTCTTTGAAAACTCCTCCCCAGAGCCTTCAAATAATAACGTATTCGGTGAAAGGTTTAAAACCCAGAGAAATGCAGTTTGATATGATATGTGATGAAGAAAAGACTCACTCACATTTGAGGCTGGAATAGGAGTGTGTGTGTAGTAATTTTCATAATTTACGGTTAAAGAAATGACTGAATTATGTTATTCACCATTATCTAATGATAACGTCTCAATTGTTTTGTCTAATTGTGACTAATGGCCTTATTGTCTTGTCTACTTGAATAATATTATCTCAGATGGGTATTTGACCAAAAGGAACCCGACCGATTAAATTTGAACTTGAGGTTAACAGCAAGGAAACACTGTCCTGCAACAAATGTCTTTCATAACGCTGTTCTTTTTTCAATGAAAACTAAATAAACTAATTGTAATTTAACCAATTTATGATTAGAAATGAGAGATTACATACACTCTGCCCTAAATTAAAGTTTAATTTCATACAATCTATAAGCCACAGTGTTTTCAGTAACTGTTTGCCTCATCTTACTGAAACAGTGGGGTAGTGTAAGCTACAATTAAAATCCCTCTAGGCTGACCTTGACAGGACAGTGAATGCTCTAAGCTATAAAGCCTGGTATTCCCATGAGACAAGGGGCGACCATGCACAACTTTTCTTAAGTGATAAATTACACTGACATTCTGCGTTAGACAATGAAGAAGAAAAAAAGAACAACCCAGCTTATATCAAGAGAAAGATGTTTGACATTTGCAACAGCATTGTAAACAGATCCAAAGTTCAGCCAAGCTCGGAAACATTTATCATCATAAATCTGACTGATATAAAATGAAGACAATGACTCCCATGTCAATTTAAAGTAGTTAGGGAAGGCACTCAGTGTAAAAACCGCATTGTTGAGCCACAAAAACTGCACACACACACACACACACACACATTGAAGAAGACACACATGCATAGACATACACAAGTACAAATCCAGTTTATGTGTGGGAGCGTGTGAAAAGCGGCTTCCCCCTCCTCTCAGAGAGCACAGGAAGCTCGAGACAATACAGACGCTTCATGCAGAGTTCAGCTCCAAACTGTTCCCTCCACAGCAGCCTGCCTCCGAGCACCCGATTAGACCTACACCAAATCCGCTAGGCTTGATATTTATAACTCAGGGAAGCTACAGCTCCACGACACAAATTCTTGTGTTTCCTCAGGAGGTATGCTTCACCGATTAGATGAATGCGTCAGCCTGTGTCACAAGCAGATTAGATGACATTCACCTTTATAAGTAAAAGCATAACATCTGTGATCACGACAGCTTGGATGAATTTCCTGACAGCCAATCCGCAACCGCAAGTTGGTGAAATGACACCTTGACGCTGATGCTAAACCAAATGAAAAGGAGTTTATTGTAACTGTAAAAGAGAGGGGGCTGCTGAAGGTTCGACTGCTTCAAAAGTTGTAAGCAGGTGCGGCATGACACAACTTTTCCAACTTGTTTGTCTTGTGGGGTCTCTGTGGTTTCTAAGGGTTGGCTGCCGCACATGAACACATCACTGTGAGTCACACAGCACATTATCGAGGGATTAAGCGAGGCCCTTGAATTTGAACGTCAATCCGCAAATTAAATTTAGAGATTTGTGTGCAGGAGGGCTATTAACTTAGCCTTTTCAAATTCTGATTAGGCCCTTTAGAGAAAAGCTAAGCAGGAGAAGAGACAAGAGAACACCGGGAAGGCCAGAATGAAAAGAGCAAGGAAGGATGACTAATAGATTGAACTATGCACAGGAATCCATCACCTCACCCTAGAGACAATCACATTAGCTCCATTAAAACTTGTCTTTGCGTAAAAGAAAAAAAAAACTCCAATAAGTGCAGGCAGTTTATAGCTTCCTCTATAAACACTCCACCGCGAAAAATGTAGAATATGTGGCCTGTGTAGCAGAGCAACAAGGACTTAAGTGACGATCAATAGCTAGAATTTATGTCGGATTTATGTCTTTGTAAACAGAGGTCCATTTTCTGGACAAAGGTTGAGTTTATTCTAAGACTCAACAGTTCATCCAAGAGAGCAGGAAGTCAGAGGATATATCACTGATGTAAACCTTATTGTCTCATCTCTTTGAAGGACCATCTTGTGCACCTTGACTACATCGCAGAGCTGAAAGGTTAGTCGATAGATTGACTACTAAATTGACAAGTCAGTCTTCAGAACATTAATCTGCAACCATTTCGAAAACAATCCAGCTAATTTTCTGTAAGCAAAAGTGATACTTCTATTTGAGTAAATTGAAAATATTTGGCTTATTGGCTATTTTAGGACACTTGACAGACCAAATGATGAATAAATTAATAACTAGAGTGTCACTCAGTAGAGCGCATACCTCTGCCAAGGCCAAACAGACCCCTTTAATTCAATCAAGCCTTATCCAAAATCAATGCTATAACCCTGTAACCTTAATATAAGATTACTGGATTTATAACAGCTAACCATTTAAATCTGGTGGATCCAGATTTTCATTTAGATCTGCAGTAAATTGCACACACTAATAGATTCCAACCGGCTACTGATTTTTTTTCTCTCTATCAAGATCCTTGCATTATTTCCTGAGAAATTAAAGAAAATTTACAAAAATTGTCCAATTTCAAAAATCCTGGATCCGCCACTTCATCCGGAATCACACCAAAATGTAATGGGGTCTATTCTGGAGCAAGGCCCATCCTACCACCAAGTTTCATTGAAATCTGTTCAGTAGTTTTTGTGTAATAACCTACAAACTAAAGGACACAAAAGAAAATAATTTGCAGATTGACTGACAGGGATGTACGGTACACATTAGGCTGATAATTCACTGGAAATTCATCATGTTATAGTATTGTATGCATTGTCTGTGTGCAGGCTATGTTTTTGCATGGGATAGTTTTCCTTGTTTTTCTTCAGAAAAAAGCCATTTGCTGTCTGAGAGCCATTTTGCTGCATCAGACAATGCATCCCACAACTGGTCAGTGCCCCCAAAGAATTGTCTGCCCACTATTCTGACCTTGATATACGCCCATATATTCTCTATGGTGTTAAGATCTGGTGACTGACCAGGACAAAACATCATCTACAGAGAATGTTGCCATGTATGCTGGTGTATTATCTTGTTGTAAAACAGCCTCTTGTGCTTAATTTCCACCACACAACATGTTCAGGCTTGGAGGCAACGCTTTTTGCAATATTTTCTGATATTCCTTTGTATTAATAGAGTTTTCCCTACTGTGCCAGCTCACCGAAACCAAGTGCAGAAAACACCCCCCATAACATAATCCCACCTCCTCTGTGCTTCTCAGTGGTGGAGGGGCAATCTGGGTTCATCACCTGACCTAAAACAGCTTCCTGCAGCATCAGTTCACAGCTCAAAACGTGACTTGTCACTCCAGAGTGATCTGAACTTCAACACGTTCATGACATTTAGACGTTTTTGAAGACATTTTGAGAGAAAAATAACAGCTTCACTCTTCAGGTACAGTGTGGCCATTCACAGAGATCCACAATAATTTGTCACCTAGGCACAGAATTATGTATTCTTGCCCACAGATGACAATACAGCTACAACTTCTGCATCTAAAACAAACGGTAAAACAGGAAGAACAAACAGAGAAAAGTGAAAGAAATAAAGCTGAGAAATAACTCTTTACCCTTTGGCAACTGGTGTTTATTCCAAGAGAAAAGGAGGCAAGAGGAGAGTAAACTTCTAACTCGTGATTTGACCCGTGAGATGACTGTACAAATAGAAGAGCAACATATGAGAAAGTATTTAACCTCAAAGCCGTTTTCAAATTCATATTGACAACATGAGATATGGATTCAGTTGTCACTTGGCTCTGAAACATAAGAATGAAGCTGGTGAAGTTGGTCTGTTTGACGCACAATAAGTTGTCTCCACTTATCTCAGAGCTGGACTATTCATGGTTGAGCTATGACTTGTATCTTTTGGAATGCATTACGTGAGTGGGCAGCACCTGAGCAGGTGGCACTCCCTAAGTGAGTCAGCAGATCTTTGTTTAAGTGGAGAGTAGCAGGTTCCAAAGGATTAATCGAGCAACCAGCAAGAAAAAAAAAAAAAAAAAACTTCATTAACTTTGCCTGCACCCTGGAATAAACACCTGACTGAAAACTATGGCAGGCAAACATCAAATGGCACACAACCACCTGGCATCTGGCAGTGAGTTAGTTGCACCCCCATTGCATCATGCAGTGTCCATGTAGCTTCTCAAAGCCACAGGCTCAGATATAACTGTTCACATGGTCACTATGCAGAATGGCAATAAGTAGTTGCAGCATAAAGAGCTCTGGAGTGGTCAACAGATTGACCACTGCTCTCTCCCCAGTGACACAGTTGGCCTCCACTTATCCCTGATGTCAGCCCTGCCCTTGTCTGTGTTATCCACCGAGACATAGAGGGATGTTTCCTGTGTGAACCAACACCCAGACACACAGTAAACAATCACAGATATCAATCTAGTGCACATTTGCATGAGCATGACAATTCTCAGAAGTAAATTGATGCCACTAATATCAGCTTATCTGTGTATGCTAGACAGGAAGTTTACTGGAGAGCCAGGCACGTACACTCAATTTGAAGGGGGGTGTGTGTGTATATGTGTATGTGTATGTGTGTGTGGGTGAGGGATGGGGGGGGGGTGGCGTTACTGGTGAGGCCTCCAGAATGTCCTGTGGTTTACAGAAGATATAAACACTGACTTTGCCACCCGGAGAGGTAGATGTGATTTCAGTGATTGAAGACTAAATGACTTAAAAACACAGGTCACACAATGTAGAAAACAAACACATCAGCCTACGTTAAATTTAGTTTAACAGAGCCACAGTAGGATATCTGTGCTGTCACAGTATTTAACAGCTGGGCGACTAAAGGCTCATTCGTACTCCATCTGCGTACGAAAATAAATTGGTCTGTTTCAAATGATGTATCCATCAACACCCACATACTTCCATGCGCCCTTTACGTTGGCATCGATGCATCCACTTAATGGCAGTGCAGGAGTCAAAAGTTTTGACAACAACAAAAAACAGCAACAGTAAATGAGGTTGCGATATAAGAAACAGCAAAAGCAGAGGCAGCGATGTACTCAGCGGTGGTCTGTGAGGCCATTAAAAACAGAATTTGTTCACTTTTTTACTTCTCCATCATGTCAATTTACATTTTTTGTGTTTTTTTTAAATTATGGCTACATTGCCCCCCAACAATTTCCGGTGGTACTGCTCCATTTCACCCATATCCATATGCTTCCAGCAAATGTACACATATATGAACAAAATGAATGCAAAGTACGGACGGCAGGCTCTGGCTGTATCCCCTTTTAACATTGAGCATAAATGACACTAGCGTCCTAATCAACCATAAAAGAGGCCATTTCTTAGTTAGTTCTATTATTAGAAACTTTGATTCACTTTCAGCTTCTTATTTCATTGTGTAATGTAAGCGGCAAACATGGTGCGTGAAAGGAACACCCACCAAGTGTCCCATTTCACAAGCAATCACATATTTTTGCATTAATCCAAAGAAACCTCCACGAATTGAGGGGTGAGTGTCAGTGAGAGTCAGGCTTTGGTGGTGCACAGCTGGAAAAAACAACAGCTGAGGAATGAAAAGGCTTCTCTGTGAAAGTCTGAGAGTGAAATAAACTTTTCTGGAAAAACTCTTGAGAGACTTTGTGACTTTAATTGACTAACTGGCAAAGTGAATTACTGTTTTTTTTATGAGGAGGGGGGGACATACTGGTTACAGATTCAGACATGGTACTAAAGCCTTGGCTCTCACTCTAGTCACACACATTGATTTAAAAGCTTGTGTGAGCAGGAGACTCCGCAGCAGGACATAAATGCACTGCACTTATTAATAGCGCCTATAAGGTTGAGCTACATCCGCTGTGACGGACCGAGAGCCATCATTTGCAGAACAATATGACCACATGATGTCCAACACAGATGGTGGTCGTAATGTTGAGGGGCTGGCAGATGAGTGAATGTTGGAGCACATGCACAGAGAGCAGAACCAGGAGAGCATGTGCTCTCTCTGCAGAAATAAATGCTTTTAATTAAAAAACAATAACAAACACAAAGTAGGTCCGTGCGTGCGAGCTCGCGTGGGACAATGAAGGGGCTTGTTAAACGGTTCGCCAATAAGTTCATAGGCCTGGCCGTGATTTCTGCTTCCATGTAACAACACAGCTCCACAAAACAGAGGAAGTTTGTCTTCTCTATGCTTAGACTTTACGACACAGTCGGTAATTTCATCTATTAAAGCTCCCGGAGACAGTTTCAATCGACTTATTATCTGTTTTGCTAGCTTAAAGAAGTTTCTCGCCGTAGCGCCGCGAGCGCATATATGGTATCCGTAGTTATTAGCATATTGTATTAGTAATGAAGACATTAATAAAGAGTTTACAAGCAGGTGTTACTTTTTAAACAAATATTGAATCAGATATTTATTGTCGTGTTTACTTACAGAAAGTTTCCCGACCACCGGACCGAAGTTCATCTTGGGAACTTCGAGATGAGAGGAAATCCCGGCGACTTGGACTTCGCGTTACAAACCACCAGCGTAATGTCTCAAAAATAGTTATAGTGGAAAAAGTAAAGGGTCACACGAATCCAGCGTCGAAACTATCCGTCCTCCGGTTTCTTTCATTAGTTAACTATTGTCAGTGACAAACTCCACTGCACTTTTCAGTTTGTAGAGAGAGGCACGGTCTGGGCACCGCTGAGAGATTTTTTTTTTTTTGCCTCGGAGCTGCGTGTGACGTCACACAAGCAGGAGCCTATCACAACGCGCTTCCTAGAATAATAATTAAGCAGCATGTCTGCAACTTTAGGCGCAAAATACAGTTTTTAAAAAAAATACAAAACAATACATATAGCTTTTTTACCTTAAAGTTATAAGTTTGCAACATTTTCCATGGGGTGAAATATGCAGCTCTGATTTAAATAAATTAAATAAGACTTGGAATTCGAATGGGTCATCTCATGCTTCGACAGTTGTTTATGTGAAACTCACTCTCAACTATAACAGACATTAACCACCATTATGTAATGTGTAACTAACTAATGTTCACCAAAATGAAGCACCAGTGAATGAATGATTCCCAAAGTATGACCTTTAGCTCAAATACACACTACAAGCCAGTGGATTCCAAAGTGGAGACACTTTGGCTACATTCACACTGCAGGCCAAAATGACCCATTTTTATGCTCACATGTGACAGGTCTGTTTCTGATCTGAATCTGATTTTTTTTGTGCAAATCTGATCTTTTTGCCTTAATGATTCACATTCATCTTTGCATGTGACCCGTAGCTGACATCATTTTGAACAGATCATGCTGATAAAGAACAGAAAAAGTCATTGGTGAACCAGTTCATTATCAAAATTAATTGCATAGTGATGCAGACAATAATATCTTGCAGTGTTTGCTGTGGCTACAGTAATGTGATGACAATCTGTCAGCTTTTTAGGCTAAGAGCAAGAAGGAAAAGGAGGATTTGATTGAGACATTTTCCCATTTATCTATTAAATTTGAAACCTCATGTCTCCCAGTTGTCATTGCTGTGATCCTCCATCACTTCGTCCACCATTGCTGACAAAACTTTGATATGAGTGAGCTCAGGGGGAGAAAAGTCACATGAATTCCGATCTGACTATTCACCGATACATATCAGATTTAGGACCACATATGAAGGTGACCTGAATCAGAAATTGAAAGATCAGATTTTGCATGATTTGTGCTTCATATTGCTGTGAAAAACAACAACAACAACAACAACAACACACACACAACTGTGTCACATATGTGCAAAAAATAAAATTCCATCAGATTTGGGCCACTTTTGCCTGCTGTGTCTTTCATATGTGGTCAGGGATATATCTGATTCCCACTGATGTGACAGCAGTGTGATCATCAGATTAGAATTAACGTGTTTTCTCTCACTGAACATGCTCACATCCCTGTTAAATCATTGTTCATCAATTGTCAGCAATTGTGGATTATATCATGTCAACATGGAGGATCACAACTGGGAGACAAGAGGTTGCAAATTTGATGGATAAATGGGGAAAAGTTTCAGTTAAACTTCTTAAGCTTCTTGCCCTCAGCCAAAAGAGCAAGCAGACCATCGCCACACTACTGTTACCACACCAAGGAAAAGGAAGGAAAAAGATCAGATTTGATAAAAAAAATTGAATCTGGTCACTTTCAACTGCACTGTGAATGTTGCCTTTATGGGTTCTTGGTCACATTCAGAAGTAATTTGACTGTTTTTTCACAGTAAGAAGAGGACACACATAAGCTCTGCAATTTACAAAGGAAGCTGACTACTATTTAATGACAACATTAGGTTTATTACACTGTTTATGCAATGCTACATCAAACAACAAACATGCTCTCAAATGTGGGTCCTGTTGACATAATCTTATCTAAAGTGGGTCTGTGGTCTAAAGAATGTCTGTCTAGGGAGGAAGAAGCAGAAGATATTTGGGCAAACCTACACCAAACTATGCCAGGCTCATTTACAAAACATACAAATACACAAACACAGCCAATAACTAGAATAAATACATCTCAAGCCTGCCACTTAGACAGTTTGGTGGTGACAGACTGATTGAGCAATTTCTTGACACACAGTAAATCCTGTCTGGTGCATGTCTCACTTCTCATTCAACAGCCCACAAAATAAACTGTATTAGGAAACATTACAAGATTTAATTAAACGTCTTGTGACCAAAGGAAGAGGTGGAGACCATTGGAGAGGTTTCATTATAATAAGTGAGTCAGATACTGTAGCCAAATGCCAAGGTGAGCATAATATTTATGTCTTCACATTTGGTGCTGGTTATTCTAGAGCATTTGAAAATAACAAATGACCTCTGTTGACCGGCTAAACATTGGAGACGTGAAAATTCTCACACGTCTATGTTGTTTACTCACAGTAAACTGCTGAATGTATACCAACGTAATCAGACTTAAGGCTCCAAAAAGGTCAAAAGTGAGAGAAACAGAAAATCAGTGTCATTGGAGCAAAGCAGAGGCAGTAAACAACACAAATATGAAATAAATCACGGTCACATTGGAAGAAGGTTATCAGATTTTACACCCAACCCTGTCCTCTGAAACAACACAACAATCATCCAGTTGCACAACAGACACATCCCATCTCATCCGTGCCAAAGTTAAATGTGCTTCAATTAAAACTATCTAGGAAATCAGTATCTTCCACTTGGAGCACATCCTGTGCTCCTCCTTCTAAGGTCACTGACTACGTGCTCAAAAACAGGAAGTGTGTGATTGAGTTATTTGCAGGCTTATCCTGAACAAGTCAGTATTTATGGCCACTGGGTTGATTAGTTCAGTGAGTAGACTTGTGCAACAACAAATCAGGGAAAATTCTACAATTCATCATTTAAAATTCAAGGGAGAATGTTTTACTTTACCAGCGAAGGAAGCCAGTCGCTAAATGCAAGGGGAGCACAGGAGTGATTTGCATATCATGTGTGGGAGCAGTGTGACAGTCGTGTGTGTGTTTGTGTATGTAGGAGTGTGTGCAACAGATGGTGGTGAGCTGGAGAGTTTTTTTTTTTTTTTTTTTTCATGGAAGTGACCTGCGGAGGAAAAGGAAGAAAAAATAAAGGGAAGGAAAACCTTCCTGAGCGTCAGTAACTTATCTTGTGACGCCTGCTGGGTATTGTTTCACTTGCTGTTTAGGAAGGTTGATTAAAAAAAACAATGAGAAGCAGCTCTAAAACTAAATTTGACGTAACCCTTACAATTATTTTCATTTAGCTTTATTTGTAACAACAAAAAAACATGAACAGAATTGATTTAGATTTTATTTTGCCTTGCAGTAACTACTATTCTCTGACCAAGACAGTGACTTCACATCATCTTTATTCAACAGATTTAAAACAATTCTTAATACTTGTAGAAGGGGTCAATATGATTGCACCCATCTGGACATCAGTGTCTGTGAAAGTTCTCAGTAATAACAACAGCCTGTGGGTCATAACAGTCAGAGTTGAGAGGTCACAGTGTGAATGTGCTGAGTGAGACACGGGGGCCATAGTCTGACAGAAAAGTTGATGATATTGTTTGTGTCTCTTATTTGAGTGGAGGTTTAGAGCATGACATTCACTTAGTACAGCCTCTGTTCTCACACGGACACACGGGTGGAGTGCAAAACACGTAAACATGTGTTAATTACAAATACATGTGTTTCATGTGTATTCACAACAAATGGACTGAACTGAGAGGAAATGACTAACGAACAGGATGATCGTATTAGAAATACAAATAAATACAAGTTATGAAATATAAAAGACTCATTAACAATGTATCATATTCTAGTCTGACAGCAGATGAAGTCCGGGCCCCTGCATGATGACCAGCGGATGTTGGGTTCACTTCAAGGTTAAGCCAACAGGACATGGAAGCTTGACTTCCTCTCCGAGAGGTGGAAATGATTAAATAGAAATAAAATAAAGACAAGGATTGAACCGGTCAAATGGAGAAATTCAATTGGAGAAAAGCAAACACAAAAGGGGGAAAATAAATCACTTGATAAGCTCCCTGTGGGTCTGGGGTTCGCCAAAGTCACGGCAACTCAAATAACATCCGCGTCTTTTTCTTTTTTTCATTAATGATTATACCTCAGAGACGGAAACCCACTATCCGGCCCCCTGCTGCCAACCCCGAACCTGCCCTATGCCCCCCTCCCTCCCTGGCATGCTGGTCAACTTACATCCCCCTAGGACTTAAATTCCTCCATTTACATCATTATTCCTTGCCATTATTGATTATTCTCACCACATCTCTTCTTTGTCAGTTCTCATTAGCCATGCTGATGTTCAACAGGTCCAATTTTTACCATAGTTAGCATGTTAGCATGCAAACATTTGCTAATTGGAATTAATGTGTCCATTATTGCAGAAAAAAAATCCAAATCCATATTAAGATTTCCAGTAAATGCTCCCACTGACTAGTGGCATGTAGGCTTGAAGCAAAAATACTTCTCAGCCATTAATATCTATGTACTTATTTACAGATACTTATTTTCTACACATTTACAGAATACACTTTACAATCGTAATCCAGATTTTTTTGTACAAATCTCATTAAGCACACACAGATTCTGAATGCATCGCACATTTAGAGATTATTTGACACATTTACAAATCTGTTTACACATACGCATAGATTGAAATTCAGTTACACAACTCTCTACCCACATTTGCAAATAGTTTTGCTACGACGACGGCCTCCCCCCGTAAACAAGTTCGTAGTGCAACAGGGGGGAGGAGAATGGTATTAGTTTTACAGGTATTTGGTCATAAAAAGGCAGTTTACACAACCTGCTCAGCCCCAAAACTGCAGACAAATAATTAGTAACCAGCTGATGAATTTAGGACCACATTGAAGCTAAAGAGCCAGATGTGTCCCTGTGAAGACCAATGTCAGAGCTAAAAGAGACTGGATATTACGTATATTTGCCAGGTGGCAGCTACAAAACTCCAAACGAATGCTAATGCTGCTCCGTATTTTCTAAATGTGTGAAATAGATAAAGGTGTGTGCTTTAACAAGCTCATATGGCTAATGCAAGTAAAACAAGTAACTGCATGGACAGATCATTTCACTACTATTCAAATTCAGTGTTTCGTTCTTATATTTTAGACATTCGTTTTTGCAGTGTATGCCTTGTGTGTATTTTGACGACCTTTTAGTACCAATGGAAAAAATTCAGCTCATGACAAGTTCCCTCAGTCATTTGACAAAAGCAAAAGACAAATGGTGTGGGAGTTCTTGGCAAAATATACTGGAAATACATTGTCAAGTGTCTTATTGTGAAATCACCTCACACTTCCTAAAACACACACACACACAGTTGGAGGATCAGTATCAAGGGCCTGATGGTGTTTGCTTGTTAGGAAAGGGGTGTTAGGAGTGAGACTGATGAGAGAGAGAGTTAGAGAGAAGCACAGGCAGGGAGTCAGAGGCATGAGAGAAAAGCCTCTTGACGTGTTTTGTCTGGTTAAAGTCGGGATTTGTATTAACACAGTGGATTATGACCGAGTGAGGAATGCTCGTCTTTGTGCAAACCTTAGTGGTGATGTCATCAGTACTTTCCCTGGCACCACCTGGGCAGGATTCACAGAGGGGCCCGGGCACTTTAAGGCAGCGAACTGGCTGTTGTAATGTGGCCTGATTAGTCATCTGACTCTGTTTTTTAAAGCGCTTTTTGACAAAAGACAGGCTTCAGTCAGCAGTGCCATAAAGATTAGCTGCCTTGTGAACTGTGTAAACAAATCTGTGTGTTTGTGTGAGCCGCATAAAGGAATGTGTGGGTGTCAGTGTCTGCGCGCTGTTGTATATATACTGCGTGAGTTAGGAGGGGAAAATGGCGTGAATAAATAAGACAGATAGGTTTTAGTGAGTGGAGATGATTAAAAAAAAAGAGAGACGGTGCTTGGATGTGTGTGAGAAATGTTGGTGTAAGTATTCCAGCGGGTGTGGAAAAAAAAGCCAAAACCAGCAAGTGGGAATTAATGGAGGACTCGTGGCAGAACCCACAGCGCTGATGTTGGCCGTCTGATCCACTCAGAGACAGTTGGCAGCACACTGTCTACCAGCCACAAATGTACAGTAATTCAAAGCATGCGACATGACGCCGGTCCCTGCAAGCTGGAGCTGCAATCACCCACCCACCCCCTACCCACACACACACACACACACACACACACACACACTGAAGCAATACACTCTGTAAAAGAACCAAATGCACCGAGCGCTCCATTCCACGTGATGCAATTATTCACAGTTCCATGGCAAATTTGGGTTGAAGCTAATCTCATAACTAAACGGCATGGCGCCTCTTGCAAAAACCGAATCTTCTGAAAAATTGTAAGGAATTCAACTCATTGATGGCAGTTGCTCGACCGAGCTGCATCCAACGTTAAGGAGGAAAAAAAAGCGGGCGAAAAAGTTAGTTCAATCATCACTACAGTCAAATGGGATTACTTGCATCAGTCAAATAGGGTTTGGCAGCCACATAGCTAACCTTCTGTTTCAGAATAATCAGCACAGAGGAGCATTTTGTTCTTGCCAGCTGCACGGAATTGACATTTTGTGTTGGAAGATTAAAATTAAAAGCATAAAGATTGAGAATGACACAAAGATTAAGAGTCAATAGTCAGAGAAAGGAAAACAAGATTCCATTTTTTGTAGGTTCGTTCTCATGAGCTTCACATGACTTGCATTTAGTCCACCCCCCTCTCTTAATCCCCCCCCCCCCCTTTCCCCCTCTACACTGAACACACTCCCTCCCTCCTTCCCCCCCCCCCCACTCCTCTCTGTGCAGCACATAGACTTCCTGTGTGTCCTGGCCTGAATGGTATGTGCATGGAGTGGGTGGCTGGGAGGCCTTTCATCCGGCATGGAAAGAAAAAAGAAGTCAAGAGAGAGAGAGAGAGAGAGAGAGAGAGGGTGAGGGGTGAAAAAAAAAGAAAGTGAGAGAAGAGAGTCATCTTTAATCCGTTTGAGTCAGAGCAGTTGTCCAGAGGCGTGCGGGGTGGGGCGCATTAGACGGGGTGAGAGGGCTCTGGTTGTGCCATGTGTGTATGCAGCGTCTGGAAGGGGAAGAGAGAGGCCTGCTGGGTAAGCCTGCAGCCTGCCCGTTTGCCTTCCTGGGACAGATGACATCCGGTTGGGACACGGTTTGCACGGCTGAGCGAAGATAACTAGAGCAGGGAGAATAGATAAAGATTAACTTGACTGTTCATTCTCCACTGTGGGAAAGGGCTGAGTTTAATTCAAAGCATATAGATGTAGCAAAATTCGCAGCGACAAAATGATTATTTCGATGAAATATAGGAATCTTGCAGCCTTGTGGGTGAGCGCTGTTGGCATTGTCAGACAGGGTGTAGCTGGCTGCTGAGTGCCAGGCCTGACTGGACCCTACCCACACTGTGCAGGGGCACACATGCAAGTCTGAGTGATTGCCTCATGTCATGGAAACGACCTGCAGTGCACATGCACACAGGCAGAATGTCAAGACATGCCCTGACAAGACAACCTTTAGTAGGAACAAAAAAAAAAGAAAAGAAAAAAAAAGCACATAGTGCCATCTGCTGTTAGGATTGGATTTGAATTTAATTGCTGCTGTCAAGCTGAGTCACATCAAATATTTATTTATTGCGTTGTTAATGTGTAATAATGTTAGGGAAATATCAAGTAGTTTTTTATAATATACAATATGAATTTTACAGAAAGAATCAGTCTGCTGCATTAAAGATTTTCAACTTTATTATCCACACACATAAAAAAATATTATGTATTTAATCATATGTATTCAGTGTATTCAAAGAGAGCAGTTCATTGTGTAACCGCTTTTGTTGTTGTTTATTTAAAAGGGACAATGCACAAAACATTTATAGTACCAGATATAGCTAAGAGCTCATTTTCATCTGGAGTCCCTAAGTATCCTTCAACCATTTCAAAAAAAAAATCCTTAAAATGTTTAAAAGTACGACATTCTCTGATACTCCGTGGTAAAGAACTCCGCATCCCAGCAGCCTTAACTGAAAGGCAGTTTAGCCCAAATGTTGTTGACCTAAATGTAACTAACAGTCCCCTCATGGTCGAGGCTCCTGTTGACCTGGATCCAGCTGCACTACATTTTCTTACAAACTGTTTAAGAGGTTGTGGTGCTTGATTGTGAATGATCTTATCACAATAAATTAACATTAGCCATGAACAAAAAAATTTCAAATGTCAAAAGGTTATACTTTTTTTTATTTTTTTACCTATATTGCAGTAATGATGCATATCAGGTTTTTTTTTTTATCCATTATCTTCAATGCTTGTTTATACAGACTATGAAGTGGTTGCATTGCTGTACTATTTGTCTGAGCCCAGGTTGTAATACAGTATGAAAAAAAAAAAAGTATCATTTTTTTCAAGCTCATATTTTTCATTCTAACAACTTATGTCAGACGACCTCAGATCATAGGCTGAACATGAAGGTTGCGTTCACAAACAAGTCGAATGTGTAGGTTTGAGTTAAACTAAGGTGAACCAGAAGGTCCCTCAGTAGAACCCAAACCTCCATCAGGCAGCTCAGGTTCCTCAGCATCACTTTGTGTTTCTGCCCAGTCGAGAGGATGTGAGGGCAACATAAGGAGGGGACACGTACAAGGAAGTCAAAGTTATAGTGAGCAATTTATTGACACAGAATAAAATAGGAATTACTGAGCATTTCCAGCTGCTGATCAACAGAGTCATGTGAGAACAGGATTTAAAAGGCAGTCATTTCAGCCTCAGAAAGACTAACAGAGAAAAAGAAACAAAAAAGCGATAAAATCTCGAATGAAACTTTCATCACATTTGATGAACTGATATACTTTTACTTAAGTGAGCATTGTTTTCTATTTTCTGCTAGAGCAATGCAGCTCTTAAGATAGAAAGCTGTGAGAAAAACACATTACATCACACGTCTGAATAAGCTGACATAGGAGCACGACTGTATAGGCTGGATTTTCCCAAGGACACGAAAACAGCTTTTCAAAAGTTACACTTGACTTAACCTCACACACTCACACAAATATATGTAAAAGACTGATGCACTGAGCATCCTCAGGTGACAGATGGTACAATCAGGTTCAGTCAGCTCATTGTTCCTGGCATCAAGGATAACAGGATTAAATGCTTCAGTATTCTTAGGAAGCACCTCTGCAGGGTATACAAGGTGTACATGGCAAGCTTGCATATGCTGTAACATACGACAAAAACCATCACGGTCAGACTGATCACACCACACCCACACGGAGAGGCACAATTAGTTAGAAAAGTGTGATTTTGTAAGCTTATCTAGTTCCTTTTTAATGTTGCATGTCCAGGTATAAAAGAAATATAAATGTGAGAGAAAAATGGAGGATGGAAAAAAAATCCTGGATTTGAAAAATGTCAAATGGAAGAAGAGTTCAAATGTGAGATTTGGAGTGGAGACAATGTAAAAACACATAAAAAAAGTCAATTCTTAAGTTTCAAGGCCTCCTGCCAAACAGAAAAAAACCCAACTAAGTAATATTCACTCCGGCAGTGTCCATAAAATCTTTATGAGGTGGCATAAATCAGAAGGCTTTCACGGCTCGCTATGGATCTGCATAGCTAGGCGTGGTTCCTTTTGCGAGGGGAAATCATTAAAATGTAGGAAACGTGATACTGATCACACAAAAATAAATCATCGAGTGCTTTCCACTGTGATGTGTAGAAATGCATGCTGTTTATTGGTGTGAGGGTATTACGTGGTGCCAAAAGGCCTTGGCTGCATCGCTTCTCTGCAAGAGCAGCATTTCCATCCAGTCTCACAGTCCACTTCTTTGTATGCAGCTGGTAACTTTGTTGCTCAGTAGACCATCAGATTTCATTTTCCTGAACTGCACAGGCTGGAAGAACCCGTTCCTGAGCACCTCTCCAACAGCCTCTCTCAAAGAGAAATCCCCATCTTTGGCTTTACTTCTCATTAATTCAGGTCAAATACCTACAAACATTTTTCAAACACCTTCCCTATATCCTTTATGCATACCGCTAGCTATGATTTTTGTGCCCTAAAAAGTGTTTCTAGATAGTGTTTTCTTTTGATCCAAGGAGAAATGATTCATTCCGGAGCTCAGCTACGTCTGAAACACAAATAAAGAAAGTCCAGGGCCTTTTGAGAGATGCAGGGCATGTTCTGTGCTTCAGCAGAGAGAGATCAGCTCAATATTTGGGGTCAGATCTTGGCGTGATGATACATCAGTGGGAAATGTTGTGGTAATAGCTCAGGAAACTGTCGTTCAACTCGAACGATTCTTTCCTCTGCTGAGAGCAGCTGCAGTAATAATCTTTTTTTTTCCAAGAAAAGCAGTGCTTGGCACCTGAGGCCAACACAACAGTTGTGCTGGAGATACTAGACGTCAAATAGGTTATTTTGCTCTTCCAGGTGGTGCTGAGACGGTTAGCAGAAGATTCTTCGGCATATGTTACTGGATAAAAGCTGTTGATGCAATTTGTTGTAAAAAAGTCAATATATTCCTAAGAGATAAAAAAAAAAAGAAGACATGCTGGTATCCTTTATGAGGTCCGGTCACAGATATAAGTTTAAATGAAGTTTCAACAATTTCATGTAACTTTGACAAAACTTACAGCTGCTATTAGGCTCATTGTATTACCTTTGGACAATACCAAGCTAAGTTTCTCCACCTGATTCCAGTCCTCACGCTAAGCTAAGCTAAGCTAAGCTAAGCTAAGCTAAGCTAAACCACCTGTTGGCTGTAGCTTCATAGTTACAATAGCTATAAAAGTGGTTTTGATTAAAAAAACAACAACAAATCACTTTTTATCCCACATTTAAAAATATGTCTAGAACTTCTAAGATTGAATGAATGAAAACCTTTATTGCCCCCAAGGAGGAATTTGCTTTGCACAGGAAGCACACAACACAAAAAAAATAACACAAAAACATGAACATGACATCAGACAGAGCATATAATCATAACTTGGGTTCTAAAGTGTAATCTTTTGAAAACGCCACAACACCACGCACAAACAGAATGCGTAGTGTTATCCTGTAGAGTTGATTATGAAAAGCTACATCGCCAACTACAGGCCTGGCATGCATACTACACCGTTTTTAATCGTTTTTGCAGATCCATGTGCTTTTGAGGATTGTTTCTAATACAGGACTTTTAAAAAAACACAACAGAAAAACCTTTCCATTGTTTTTTAGCAAAGAATCGTTGACATGCAAACAAGCCTAAAGAAAGAGCAAGTACCAAATACTAGGACACTAATTTAATCAGATTTTAGAAGAATGGACTGTCAGGCAAGTTGAGACAAAGCCTCCTTTCCTTCATTGTGTCAAGGCTTTTGGTGCAGCTAAGCCACACAACGCATCATCAACATGGTACATTAGCTATGACCTTGTATCTCCACTGTACAGCATGTGGGCTGCCAGGCCTTTCAACAACTGAATTCATTAAGCAGATGAAAAGAGAGAGCCAACACAAGAGTTCACCACAAAAATCACTTTATTAAGTTTATTGGCAGGTGGAGCGACCGAATGAGGGATCTTCCTGCTCGGGGATATCTTTGCTCAAATGGATGTTGTGCTCTGCCTGGGATGAAAAGACAGAGGTGTCTCCAAATCATCGTGTCCAGATATCAGATGAACCAAGATGATCCAAACCAGGCAGCTCCAACCAAGCCACACATCAAAAGTCAAAATCCAAAGTCAAAAAATCAAGGAAAAAAAAAAAAGGTCCAGAATGTCTTGAAAGTATGCACCTTTAAACCAGCAAAAAAGAACTAACAGTATACTGTATGTAATGTTCCAGCTTATTCATCCTACCATGAGACATCAGGGCTTGCGTTCACATTAGAAGCCTTATTGTTCCAAGTCTGATTTTTTGAGACCATGAGCACACACATTTTTTTGCACGACTCATCTGCATCACCAATAACAAAAACACATCATATTTATGAGACAACTCATGGTATTCAAACCGAAATGCACTAGCAGCAAATGTGTGCATGACACACACCAGCTGTTCACGAGCAGATTGTTAACATCTGGGCATACGTACACACGTAAAAACTCACACGAACTCCAATCTGATTCATGTCATATGGCCACACATCCGCTATGTATCCGATCCAGGACCACATGTGAAAGTGACTCAAATCTGATTTGAAATCATCAGATTTTTGCCACATTAAGGAAAAAAAAAAATCCAAATTGATTCACTTCAGCATGGTGATGTGAACGTAGCCTAATTTACCTCCAAAGATCATTAGACATTAGGGAATGTGGTGCACCTGATGTTGTAGCTAATCCTCTTCTGCAGCCTTTGCTTTGACGATGTGTTCTGCTTATGGGCTTGAAAATGTTCTACATGTCTAAAAATGCATGTTATGCATGTGATCCATGCCATTATAACACTGTAAAAACCTTTATAAAGACATCTCTTATACACATCTTACCCTTTATATATTTTGTTTTAGCATACAGACATCATCAAATCTTTTTAAATGCTCATCAGTGTCGTCTCTGACCACGTCATGGACAAGAGGCTCTGATAAAAATTGATATCAAATATTTCCCTACGTTTTGGTTTTCTCATTCATCTCCAGCAGCAACATTAAAATCACAGTGCAGAAAATAAAAAGAAGCATTAGGAGGTCTTGAGAATGAATGACGACATAATGACGTTACACCGAACATTTTGACAGCCCAGAGGACTGTTTGAGGGCGAGTGACGGGGCTTCCGATCCTAGGAAGGTCACAACGCCAGAATGATTGGCAGTTTGTCCCAAACACACTCCATCCTATGCAGAGTCCTCTACTCATAATCCTTGAATGCAGGGTATCGACTCCAGACATGTCAGACTTTTCTCAACCGAAGATCGGCGTAGGATGCTTCTATATCTCTCTAAAATGTTCCGTTGGTGCCTCTTCATAACACAAATCCTTCTGAATTTGTTCCTTACTCATTTTATTCTCTCTAATGGTTGTTCCTTTATTTCCACCCATCAGTCTCTCTGTGTGTTATTTGGTTTAGAAGAGGGTTTCCTTTCATTCCCCTGCTGTCCTCTTTGCATATAGGCCTCCTCACCATAGGTTAGTCAGTACACCTGATCCCCAGTGTTCATGCAGTAAAGGTTCGTCATTATCTGGTCAGCTGTACTCGTCTACCTACCCAAGTTTTGCAAATTCTGAATCCTGCTCATCTCTGCTGGCATCAAGAGTGGCGGTCCTGGGAGACTGGACTTTACTGATTTCCTCAAGGGCACTGGCCAGAGAGTCCAGGTCCCCTGAGTCCTGGTGCTGGACTTCCCACAGACTCAGAATCACAGATGATGGGCTCTCCTGACGTGCAAAGTAGCACAGGTTCCTACAGGCCAAAAAACAACAACAACAGAGTATTATTTAAGAGTAGATAACAAGGCAAGGAGTGAGGAAGGAACAAGGAACAAGAGAACAATCATCCTAGAAATTCTCTGGATCCTACATTTCCCATAATACAGCTCTTTCCTGCTTCCTAAATGCATGCTTATTTCAATCTCCACACCTCCAATTTGCAACGTAGGCTTTATGCTCTAGGGGCAGAAACATGGTCCCTGCAATTACAACAAACACAGACGTGATGCAGACACTTCAGATTTTACGCATTGTTGCATTCTGGGGTGTGTCACCTGGAAAATTGCGATGCAATGCAAGCTGGAGCTGCAGCCTGAGTGTTGCAGCCCGTGGGTGCTTTTGCATGAAACAAACACCACCTCTTCTCTCTTCATCTGTTTCTTTCTTCCTATTGTGCTGTCGGTACAGCAATACACAGAGGCCATGTTTATTTATGACTGATCATAGAGATGCTCTGATTATCTCTATATCATCCCCTTAAGTACTGACGTTTATTGTTTCCACCAGTGCATAAGAGCGCATGTTGAGGAAGTTCAACGAGGACATGCATGTGTGCCAGTTGGGCCATGTATTAAAATGGACCATTTTTCTGCCCTTCAACATCTGGATTATTCTTTTCAACCAGACTAGCAGCAGAAGGCATTTCACTAAACTGAGCTTCATGTGTTCTCATTTCTGCCTTTCTTATAAAAAATATTTTACCTTTTTGAAATAAACTGACTCCTTAATATCCACTTTATTTATTTTTTTGTAGTCTGAGAAAAAATATTAATGAGACTAAGCAATGTTTGCATTGAAATTGGAAGATTTTCTGTACTAAAAACAAGCTGATTTCCTTCCTCTGGTGTTTGTTACACCTCATATCCAACAGAGTGCACTGTTTCCTCACAGTGGATTTACTTTCTGACCCTCTACTTCCCTTCTCTTCTTCCCTCTCTGCTACGATGCCGTTTCTGCGCATTTAGAGAAATAATTACAGAAATCAGCTTAACCAGGTAGAGACATTCCCATTACATGCTTCTTGGTGTATTCCACTCAGCTGACCCCCCCCTCAGAATCCTTTCCCATACCTCAGTCACAGATGTTTGTTTACAGTCTCAGTTAGAGTGAAACTCCTTAATCACATAGTTTCTGTCACAGTTCCTGTCACACTTTCTTGTTCTCTTCATATTCCTCCAACTGGCAAGAAAGAGAATACTTTCAGCGCACTTTGCCTTTAGAGCTTCGTGGAGCTGACTGCACTAATCTGAGTCTTCACGGTTAGAAGGACTCAATTATACAACTGTAGACTTCTCCTCTGCACCACCTGAGGTGTCCACTCAGACAGATGTCTGTCTGCTAACGGTGGCACCGCTCATTTCAGACCAACAGGACCCAGCAGGTCTGAGTCATTAGTTATTAACACAGGGGTTTCTTAGCGATGTGTGAGCTCTCCTGTATAGATAAACGATTGCGTAAGCTGTCATCACAGCACTTTCATTGTGGTGTGTCTGATGAGGCTGGCATCTTCGGGACTATGGATACAGACGGCGACATTTCTGGATACATTTTGGAGGTTAAAAAGTTTCAGTAGTTTGATGACCTCACTGTAAACACTGAGAAAACACAATAGAGAAGAGTGACCTCCGCCACAGCTGAGCGTTCCCTCCAAAGGGTCCCTACATCCCTACTTATATGCATCACCTATAGATTCTTTCCCTATGAAAACATACACATAGAACTGGGATCCATCCATAACTTTTGTCATATGGAAAACAGCTGTTCCTCTCCTGTTCTCATACCCGATGCCTATCTCTGACAAAAGTTTCATGCAAATCTGTCTTTACCTTTCTGGAGTTAAATGGCTGCCCCTCAGTGTTCTTGCAGTGTTAACCCTTCTGTTGTGTTTCAGTCAAATTTGACTGATTTAAAAGTTTTCTCTCTCTAAAAAAAAATAAATGCATTTATAAATAAATAAATGAATGAATGCGGGTGAGGAAGCACACCCCCTCCAACCGCTCTTTTGAGAGAACAAGACTTAAACAGGCTGGGAATGTTACTGCTGACCCGTCCCATGTCCTGCATTCAGAATACGAACTGCTCCCATCAGGTCAACACTAAAGGGATCCAATTAAATACAGGAAAAGATACCCCAATACAGTCGCTACTGAAACTCAGTCAATATCCTGAAGTCAGGAGATGAGGAGGAGACAAGGGTCTGTGTTGCATGTATAGAAATGCACTTACTTACTGCACTGTATTGTAAATGTATGTATTTTTTAAATCGCAGCCTCGAAAATGATGGGAAAATAAAATTACCTTAAAGCACAAATAGAGATCAGCCTATACCAAACAACCAAAGTCCTATGCAGCCTACACATATACTGACCTGACTCAACCCCTGGAGAGTGTAGCAGGGGTTTAAGGGAAGGAGATGCTGCAAATAAGAAGTGCTAAAATGCACATATTTCCTTGCCAGAGGCTGGCCGAGACCTTCCTTCAGATTTCTGCAAAACAAGGCATCTTCTCTCCAGCAAATCTGAGTGCTAACGTTGGCCGTTACATCTCTCTCCTCTCTCTCTCTCTCTCTGTGCATGTGTTTCTCGATCTATAATGAAATCAGCAGTGTGGCGTTTTACTGAGGGCTGCTTTGGTGATGGGAGATTAAAGCTGACATGGTGCCTAAATTCCAGATTAAAAATAGCATTCAAAGCAGGGCAACGTTTACATGGTGGAAACCAGAACGTGCAGCATTCTAGTCATTACGCTGTAATAACACCTAAACAAGTCACACCAGCGGAACTTTTGTGTCACACATAACACAACTGCACATAATAAAGAATGAAATGTAGGTTTCTGAGAGCTGTAAACCCTGCCCACATACCTGTCAATGTTGAGCTTTTGAGCCAAGAGCTGCCAGTCCTTCCCTTTGGCATTTGCGCTATCAAAGGTGGCGCTGATCCGCTGACGGATGGACAGGGGGATTTTAAAGGCCCGTGACCCTGTCTGAGATGTGATGGTACAATCCGACTGAGTGAAAAAGGGAAGCGCTCCCTTTTCATTCTAGTAGCAAGAAAAAAAAAAGAAAAAAAAAGAAACAGGTGTAAGGGTGATGTCGAGTCTGCAGCTGAAAGTTTCAAGATGAAGACAAGGACGTGGACTTATCAAGACAATTTGCAATCTGTACATGAAAAGCTCCTCGGAAGGCTCATTAAGCAAGCTCTTAAATCAAATCAAGACTTAGTCAGTGTAATAAAAGAACCTATTAACAAGCTGCATGGCTGCCCACGCACAGAGCACACGCCGTCCATTCCTCCGAGCGCTACCCACCTCCACTACAGATGTGTAAACCTGCAGTATCTGTTCCTCCCCTTTGACCTGTCGGACGCTGATCTTGCAGGAGAGCTGAGACGAGGAGTGGCTGTATCGCTCCAAAAAGAAGGCACACTGCAGGGGATGCTGGTTACTGGCCCACACCTGAGAAAAGGAGAACTCCTGCAGCGCGAGGAGAGGCGGAGGGCGGACAGGAGAGAACGATGGATGAGTTAGGCAGAGGAGAGAACAAACTCATTAAATCTCTATGAAAGGTGTTTGTTTGAATCCTGCTTTGCCGCCCACTTTGCTGTTTACACCATTAATTATTACAGACCTCTTTAGCCAATCGGAGATATGACCTAATCAAGTCATTTACCAGTCAGAATGAAGAGCAACAAAAGGAAGGGAGTAAAATATATCCAGCTAACATCTGAAAGAGCTGAAGTAAAAAGGAAAAATGGAATAAATTAGACATGCATTTACTTTACTGTTGCCTGGGAGGAATAATTAAGTTACTTTACCCTACACTGTGGCTTACCAAAGGCCACATTATTAGCAGAAATAGTCCATTTAATGATATAAAATCATGCTCTGAAGATTAAGCCAGTAAACCTACAGCCCACAGCGTTAAAGTCACACTTTCCAAGCCATATTCACCTCTTTTTTAGCTTGTTATGTTCTCCTTTCCAAAGTCTACTCCGAATATGCCTTCCTTGTGAAGGCTTCTCAGGTCGGGAATAGTAAAGTGATTATGAAATTAGGACAGAGAAGCCTTAATTTAGCTAGTTTGCATTGCACAGGTGGCAGGTGGCAGCTGAAAAACCAAAAAGCAACAGAGAATTGGAGTGAATGGAATCTAAAAGGCCAATTTTGACTTGTGTTACTAACTGCTGAGTGACCCAGACGGTTGCACAGTGAGAACAGGTCAAAAACAGTGTTTGATCGATGATTCATCCACTTTCCAGACCCATCAGACAGGAGGACGGCTACATGTGGAAGGAGAGTAGTGTCTGAAAGTCATCTTCACTGTCGGACCCTCACAGAGTGGCTTTTTCCCTCTTCTTGTTGGTATTCTGGAGGCACTATTGTGGGCTAATTCTGCTAATAGGATGTCACTGGTGGGATAAACATCACAGGGCAGGACAGAACATGCAGCCTGGAGACCCCTGGGAGGATAACAATGAGATGTGTATGTGTGTGCCTGCCTGGCAGTCATAATTTATTATTAGTAAGGGGGTGTGTGTGTGTGTGTGTGTGTGTGTGGGTGAGATAGCTAGCCATAGTGATCTCCTGCTGTGCCCTTGCTGCTGTCCTATGGATTTGACGTGACCAAGTGAGAAAAAAAGGGGAAACTGGTGGAGGAGAGAGTTCTACTGAAGGGACAGAGGAGGTTCGTTCTAGCACAGTTCATTTTATATCAGAAAGCACACGCAGTAAACCTGATGGCTGCCGTACACTGAAGCTGCCTACCTGGCAGGTGGTGAAAGGCTTGATGCTCCAGAGTAACTGTGGGACGTCTTGGATGGACACCTGGAGGCTGAAAGAGTTCCCCCGGAACAGCATCACTTTTGGCTCCTCCAGCAGCCGCCCGCCCCTACGGCGCTCGCCCACAACCACCTCCTGATACGGAACGAAATGAAGGAAGAAGACGGAAAAAAGTAGATATATGGTTGATAGACTCAAGTGACATTTTTTTAATGTTGATTGATAGTTCACAATAATTTATCATAAACCTGTTTCCTCACACAGGAAACACAACCAGACACATATTATTGTTCATATTATACATCATAAAGTTGTCAATAGATTTTGATTTAATTTTGAGGCAGATCCAGGTACAGATGTGACTTTTTCAGTTTCTTCAACATTGTTAGATTGGGCCTTTTTTGATTAATATTTTGCCTACATTATTAAAAAAAATCTTTATTTATGTAGCACCTTTAAAAACAACTGTTTACAAAGTGCTTTGACAGACAAGACAGGAAGCTCAAGGTAACATGACAGCAGTACGACCATACAGCCAAACACGATTTGAGACAGAGTAGAAAGAATTAAAACCGAGGACAAAAACACAAAATACACAGCAGGTGATATAAAACTGAAAGATGGAGGAAAGTCAAGGTAATGGTCAATGGATCCGGATCCTAACCTGGATCTCAGACATTAAAATATATATTTGTATTGGGTCACCGAACAATATGTAGCTGAGATAAAACAAAAAAAAGGTTCATTCTGGAAAATAATATTTTAGCTGACAACTCATAAACTACTGATGATAAACACATGGTTTCAAATACTAAGAGGAGGTTTCCAGTGTTAAGGAATTAGAGGGTATTACTTCATTTGTCATGAGGTCATATCTGAAACAATCAGTGTGTTAATCAAATGCATCAAACAAATTTAATTATCGACTATATTTTAAGACATTATCAACTTTCAGTTTCTAAATTTGAGGATTCTCTGATGCACAATAAATGATGTGGATTTTGCAAAGTCTGTCAGACAAAACAAACACTTTGAAATGTCACCTTAGGAAATTTGCCACTTTTTTTCTGCCACTTTGATTCATTACTTACTTGAGAAAAGAAACAGCAGATTAATTGAGGCCTAATTTTGCAGGATCAGGGGCTCTACGTCATCCTCCTCTTCTGAAAACGTCCAGGAGAACCATTTTCCTAAGACCAGTTTCAGAAATGTGACCAGGAAATTGGAAAGAAATGGAAAAAAAACCCTCCAAACAAACACAAATGAAAAATAAAAAAAATGCACAAACACACACCAGAAGCTTTCAGAAATGTGTTTTGTTGTTGTTGTTTGCCTCAGCTTTTATCCATCTGAAACGCCGTAAATGAAAAATAAAGCTGAGTGGTGCAGTGTGCATTTGTTCAAGATGCATCCAGAAAGATTGGCCCCTAAAAGTCAAAAGGCTTAACGGTGAGCCGCTGCTGCTCACAACACACAAACAGACGCAAAGTCCAGAGGGGAGGAATCACATAAAGAGAGCGGCCAAACACACAAGATGAGACACAAACTGAGAAACATCTGAACAAAAGTCTCATGTCAATATTATAAATTTTAGCTTCCTGCATTGTGATATTTAAAATGTCCCACATCAACATCTCTGCGTTGGTTTGTGTGCTTTTGTGTTAACATCTGTTTACATTTGTGTATCTTGGGGATGCAGACAGGGGTGGCGTTGAGCACGTCCTGTATGCATGCTGCTTATCCGCTCAGTCACACAGCACAGAGAGAGGGGGGGGGAATGCACAGGCTGTTTCGAACCTGATCAATTCCTTCTGCAAGCTCACAGGGGAAATTAATTGTCGTCTGAAGCGCAAACAAAAGCCAAAAAAAAAGAACAAATTAACAAATAACCATGTCTGACTGATGGAGAGGTGGAGTGTATTGGCTCTTGGCACCTACATCCAATTTCTCTTTGCTCACATGCAATTCTACCTCTTGAATGAAACCAGCAGTGAAGCAGGGCTAGTGGCTATTTGGGACAACTGTCTCCTTCACAAAAGCTGTGTGTTTAATTAAGAAACAAATTAATCTCGTAAAAAGCTGTTTTTTTGGGTGTTTTTTTGTTGTCTTTTTTTGCAGCAGAGCTCTTGAACAAAAAGGAGCGTGTTTGTGTTTTCGGAGTCCACACAGCGAGGACAAAGGCACAGAGCACGCCACTGAAGAACACAATGATGCGCGAGTGATGGAGGACGTGGCTCATTCTAAAGTGCTCAAATACTCGTCATGCGGAATGCAACGCTGAAAAACATTCAATTAACAAAGAGCAAATTAAATTACGCAAAGAAAGGGCAGAGTGGAAACCTCGGAGCATCTGTCGCCTTTGTAATTAGAAGTCCCTCTTTGTTTGCCCCATCATGACGCATCTCCCAGTGGCAATCTGACTGAACAGGCAGATCTTGAGTGGAGCACTCAGACAGAAAGTCTCCAAGGCAAAACCACCATCTCTTAAATCCTACATTTATCATACAGTTATATCCCTATTTAAATTCCATATCGGTTGGATGCTTTATGGCAGCCAGTCGGCCCTTCTGCTGTACCTTCGACAAGTATCTAAAAAAACCCAAACTGCTGTGTATTAAGTTACTGCATCACGACTGGTGACTGGTGATCCCCTCCAGCACCACCATGACATTGACCATTTGTGGCGAAAATGTCAGGATAACTGCTGAATGGCATTAAAATTAGATACAGAAATTCACGTCCAGCTCAGAATGGAATATAATAACATGGACGATCCCTCGACTTACATCATCATTGGGTTTTCCCAGTTTATTTAAACCAAGTAATTCGTATGCGAGTAGCGTGGGATCATGGGAGTTGTTGTCCTCATTGATAACCAAACACCATTCCAGTCAGACGACTCATGAGTTTGACATGTTTATTATTATTACAGCAGCAGACATATAGACTTTGAGTTTGGCGTCCAGGCTCGGAACTTGTCACTCCCCACAGATATGTTTATATGAATACATTGGGGAGTGACGAGAAAACTCGACCAGAGCTCATGACCATAGGTGAGGTTTTGGAACATACTGTAGATCGACTTGTAGAATCAATCCAATCAAATCAGTTTTGTCTTCCCGTTCAGCTCCCTCTTCGCCACAATGGTCCAATACAACACCTGCATTATTGCTGATGTCATACTAAACCATCTGCCCATCACACGCTCCATTGTCCTATCAGTCGTCAACAAGACCCCAAGATGAGGAAGGCGCTCCCAGCACGGGAGGAGGAGTCTAAAGTGTTCTGGCAGAGAAGCATGACCTATCATGACCCATCATGTCAAAGTAAAATGAAATGACCAGACAAAAGTATTCAATTCCAAGCTATTGGAGTATCACAATCAACTGATTTGGATCAATATATTAGTTCAGTGATCAACCAATTCACATGATTGCTACAAAGTTAAAACATCATCATCTCAAATCTTTATTTTGAAAGTTCCCATAATGTGACTGAGGCACTGTTTAGGTCCAAACGCACCTCCTTCCTGAACAACATTCCTGGCTTGAACACTGTTTGTGCAGGACAGGCAAGCAGCCAAGAAAAAGACGATGAAGATATTCATTCCCCTCTCAGGAACAAATCAGCAGTGTGGAAACATGCATGCAGACTGAAATTCAGCCGTGGAAGGACTTAAACCAAGAAACAGTATAAATAATACATGCAGTTTGTCGAAGGCATGGATTTGTCTGCAGGATTTGTCAGCGAACCACCAAACCAAAGGGTTGGAATTTGATGACCTCGGAAGACAATTAACTATCTTTCTCCAGAACCGCTGATACCCAGAAGGTCCTGAACACAGCGAAGTAAGAAAATTAGTAGAGTCTCTGCAGATACAGACACTGTCACACACCTCTAGGGCATCATAAGTGATGATTATTTTTGTGAGTCTACCCAAAGTTTTTCCAGTAAAATTGACATTGTCTCGATCTGCCTTATTTTCTTACATAAGCGTCCTCGGGTCTCGTGAAAGGCGCGATATAAACCCAAGTTATTATTATTATTACCTGAAATGCATGGGGTGTGTCGTCCACACAGTAGACCCTGAGGGTGAAGCCCAGAGAGTTGCTAGCATCCGGACTGCCAAACACAGCCAGCCTCAGCCGCTTCGCAGCTTTCTGGCTCAGCGGCTCCCCCACCAGGGCGTAGCGCCCCGGATGCTCCAGCAGCAGATGACACCTTTGGGCCTCCAGCAGACAGTAGCAGGACGTGCTCTCCTCATCCACCGACATCACTTCCTTTGGAGGGAGGAAACAGATTTAGTTAATATTTAAAAAAAAAAAAAAGATTAACAGTTTATTCTAGGGTTCATCATGAGAACATCTTAATACTGGAACACTGGCTTGCTGCTGATTTTTGAGCTTAATATCTGGCTGCCTTTGACATCATGATTATGTTGTTTGATCCCATACAAACACAACAACTGAGCCCAGATAGCTTGACAGAACTTAATGCTGCACAAAATACATTAAAAAGGTCCGTCCAGGGCAAGTCTTAGAAAGGGGGACAGAAACTGTATCTGGGGACTCTTTAACCAAATCACACATAATTAGGCTATTTTATGGAATCTCTTTTTGATAATTAACTAATGTAATTTTTTTTTTTTTTTTACATTCTTTCACTCAGCTTCCCCTGGAACTGTTTTGGGAAGGCCTTCCTCCAACTTTGAAAAATTCTATTTTTAGGGATTCAGCACAGCAGAGTGTGCTGTGCAAAGTGGAGCTGAGCATGCCAATCCATGATTATTAAAGAGAAGGAGGATTATTTGTTTGTAAATGGAGAAAGAGGCTTTGCCTCACCCATCAAACTGAAGAATGAGCACCGTTCAGTCTGTGTTATTAGTTCATTCTAATAATTATCAGCTCAATAAAGCTCAGAACAGGCAACAGAATTATGTAGCTAGGCAACCCCAGCATTTTGAATGTAAGAAGAGAGAATGTTATCGAGGATTTTCTGAAAACAGTTTCTCCTTATTCCCAGACTCCGGATCAGGAACTGTGCAAACCTGAACGAGGGCCAAATGCATAATCACAGATCTCACTAAACAGATGGGGATACAGTGGCACTGACAAAAAGGATTAGAGGGTGGCAGTTATATCTGATGGCCAATTTCTCGTCATCTTGCGCTCAATCTGCCCTAAATCACCTGTGAAACAAAACTGCGACCCACGGGTACCCTCTGCATATGGTGGCTGAGGCACACAAGGCGATGCAGGGTAATTTAGTGGCCCGCAAGGTTCCTAAACCTTCCCCATTAGCGCTGCAGCAGACATGAAGGATCTCCCATGACATAGATCATCCCTGCCAGGCAGCTGGGGAGGAACGATGGCGTCAAACTCTGGCAGTGCAAAAGCGCAGACTTTAATGGGAATGGCACTGAGAGGCAGACGTAGCGAGGGAGACGGGAGGAGAGGAAGACAGAGGGGGAGAGAGAGAGACCTGCATCTCCTATCACTAATTCCTTAGATGAGGTTTGGGCTGAGCATCCCTCTTTAGATAAAAGGCTCATTATTTCACAGCGCCACGGCGCTACATTTTCTTGGAGAACATTTATTCTCCCTCTGAACGTGTCTGCGCCTCTCTGTCTGTCTCCTCCGTCTCGTCTGACTCTTTCTCCCGCTCTCACCTTTTCCGATGGCATATTGCTTCCATCAGCGATGGGTCTTTTGATAGCTCCCTTTTGTGCAACACGGCTGCTGGCAAATTACATCTGTGTAAATGTCACTCGGAGTGAAAAGACCAGGCTGTCAAAGAGACACGGGTGCCCCCCCCCCCAAGGTCACGCAAACTTGGTGTCGAACGGGTCACTCTGCCTGGATGAGGTCTCCAAAGCTTTTTGATGAGGTTAGTTAAACATTAAAAAGCATCTTAGATATGTCTGCTCTGCGGAGACGGCAAACGAAAATGGACAGAGGCTGTTTGGATTTAAGGCACACATCTGATCAAGTGACTGCGAGGCTCTGAAGTGGCTCTTCGGGGCCGAGTGAAAGGACTTTGCAGAGGTGTTATTTCACTGAAAAAGCTAGGTGTGAAATCGCACATCAGCAATAACAGCATTAACGCTATATTATATTTATAGAAAAAGGTCTTTAATCTTTAAAAAAAAAGCACACTTGCCAGTTATTTACTTCTTTTTTTATCCTTTATCTGAGGTGTCAAACTCCACGGACATGAAACTTTTGCAGTTTAAATCTGTTTGTGTGTCTGCACACTTCATTTTGAGCTTGGATAAATGGCTAGTCCTTAATAATTCTTCCTACAGTAGAACTGTCTATGAAATGATTTTATGATTTTATCGCTTTAGTGTTTTAGTCTTCACACTGTACGTTCCTGCATTTCATCTCCTACAACTTCAAAGAAGAGGAGATTTCTTCGTTTTTATGTCATAAATTTCTGATGTAGAACTATTTCCCTCTCTCCATATTCTTTTCTTGGCTGCCATGTGCCGCCTTAAGATTGAGCATCATCAACGAAGATCTATTCTTGTAAAATGTCCAGTGTAATTGCCAACATCTGTGTTGTGCTGAGTTTATTATTAGAGAAAATGTTCCCACCATAGCATCCCTACAATTTATTTCCTCCCTCTGGCCGTGGAGGTTAAAAGTAACTCTGTCTGTGATTCTATGTAGTTTACAGTAATTCATGTAGGTGAAGGTGAACTAGTTCATTTAGATCATTGTGAACTGAACTCTGAACTAGTTCATCTTAAGTGTGAACTTACACAACACGGGACCCGATGAACCCTTTATCTACACTTGTATCTAGAAGTATTCCTGTACAACACATTCTCTTTGCAGACACACACTGACAATAATGAAACCAGACATTACAGTAAACACAATAAATAACAAAAAAAACTAACAGCACTCATGTGAAACTCATGCTTTTTCTCCTCTAATGCAAACAGGGCTTGTTATGCATTGCCGAATTCACAGAATGATGAAAGAGCAATGCTTTAAAAATATCATCACCATTAAATTGGAAAGAAAATTAACATTTCAATGAATAATAGCCGTCATTTGCATTCGGTCTGACATTTCTTTTGAATGCCTGACAGCATGATGTAGTGCTGGAAAAGGCGACAGTTCATGCAGAATAACAAATCTGAGCTGGCAACCCTGAAATCAGACGACGCTGCATGACGTCAGTTTCATATGGTTCATGTTGTTGCTCCGGTGAAAGATGTGCGTTTGCACTTGTTGACAGTCTGCATCAATGTTACAGCAAAGAATCTAAAGTTTAATAGAGATGGCTCACCTCCCACTTGTTGTCCTGCGTTAGTCTCTTTAGCCGAATGGTCCAATTATCGGCCGCTACCTCCGCACAGTGGGCTATTGTCATGGCTATAGGACAGGACAGGTCAAGGCCCGGTGGGCCATATGTGACAGCCGGGCTCAAAAATATCTCGGGCTCCTCCTCGGATGCAGCGCTGCACACACAGAGGTACAGTAAAGGCATATTAAAACAACAAATCTCATGATGCATTAAAAAAATAACATATATTGTCTGCATATTTAAACACCAATCACTCTGAGGCTGTATGAAAATGGGGACATGAACTAATGAATCGCTACATGAATAAGCATCCAGATAAAAATCGTGACCCTTGCCTATGAACAAAATAAACTCATAATGAATCAATCCCTGACAAGCTGACTCACAGACACACAGATAGAGGAAGATTAACACACCAAGACTAATGGACAGTGGGGCGAGGGAGGACAGGCTTTAGCACACAGCGTGTAAAGCGTTGTGGGTCGATGGAGCTTATGAAGCCTGCTCTGGCCAACCTGGTGACAGATTAGCTGGGCCAAGCTGCTCTTGGCCAGGGGCCTAATCTTGGCTGGAAGCCCTGAAGACTGAGAGCAATCAATGGGACCACCATCAGTCATGCACTTGGCCCGGCTGGACAACCACACACACACACACACACACACAGGACACAACATTGGTGCTGTTGTCACTGCAGCAGCATGGATATTTCTCAGCACCATTAATACAACCGCAGCAAGGACAAACCCCTTGACATGGAGGCACAGATGCATCACAAATGTGCAAAGTGTGCATGATGGACCCCTGTGTGAGAATGGAAATCCCAAGTATCATTTTTAAAGATTGCAATTCGTCAACGCCTTACCACATGGCTCTATTTATAACCGAGTCAATAGCTGCTCCCACTTCCATAATGCACACTATATAGAATCATCTTTTCAGTATGTAGATTGTTTACATTGGAGTAATCTGCAGAGGCTGCAGAGGCTTTTAAAAGGTGCAGCTGACTGACCTCAATCAACGCCTGGATCGCAAGATTTCATGTTCTTTCATGTAAAAGTGATTTCTGACATAACAACTGTAAAAAGAGTTTACTATGAGAGAGTCAAGATACAATTATTCTCAGTGATGATTTTCTCAGGAAATCGTCGCAATTAATTGGGATCTAATCACTTGGGATCTAATCACTTGTCCATCACTATTTCCTACAGCCAAAGGTGAAATCTATACATGTCTTGATTTGTCTGACCAGCAGCCAAAAACACAAAGATATTCAGTTTACAGTGTCACAGAATTAGGGATAGATTACGGTTTATTGGAAAAGCCAATTATCAGATCTGATATAGATTATTGGTGTCAGTGTTTTTATCCAATTGCTGATAAAATAAATACACTTTAAAAGAATTGTACATGATACTAGTTACAGCCACAGTGTGTACTGTTTGTTTCTGAAATATTCAAATAAAAAAACAGAGGTTAGTGAAGGTTGTTTGGCTCCTGTTATCTTTGCAGTCTTTGGTGCCGTGTGAAGCTTTATCCTTGATTATGCTGTTACCAATCAACACTGAAAAAAGAAAAAGAAAAAAAGGTTATGATCTGCTGCCTAAAAATGAAGCCATACATCCAGACAGGTCCATGGCCCTGCAGGTGCACTTTTGTGCTCATCAACCCCAGGCTCAGAGGAAACCAAGGTTACCTGCTGCGGAGGCTATGCTAATGATCCAGATTGCCTGTGAGCAAAGATTAAAGATGGTTATTTAGCATCTCTGATTGTGTTTATGAGAACAAAGACATATCACTCCAGGATGATGGTTTAATTATAGACAGTAGATTAGGATTATTAGTTAAATCTCATCTCATGTGTGCTCTACATGCAAATGCATATATATATATATAGATATATATATAATTATATATTATTATATTAATTTATTATTCAAGGAAATGCAATATAGTCTAACTTCATTATAAAAAGCATTGAAAAGGGGCGGGGTTTTCATAAATTTGGCTTTGTGTATCTTCATGTTTGCCTTTCATTACTAGTCCATACATTACATCCACATGTGAATGCTAATTAACCAACTTAATTACTGGAATGTTGAATTGCATAAAAAAAAAATAAAAAAACCTTCTTGAACCAGCGTCCCATTACCTCTAGATATAATCCACAGACAGGATGACTGCCCTCTAAATAATTACTAACTTGTCAAATCTTTATACTCACCTCCACCATCCCTGGACTATGAATAGCCACTTTTAGCATTTCATGCTAGGCAGGTAGCCAGTAAAAAAAAAAAAGCACTTGAGGCAATTTATCACATTTTGCTGAGCTCCCTCTGGAGCAACAAAGGGCTTTACACAACCATGCAGTAGTACTCCCCAGACCTGTAAACAGACTTTGATGTGTAAAATGATGCAAGTTCACCTTTAATCTTACACTCGATTTCCAACTTCAGCGACTTAAAGCTGCACTAACCGATATATTCATGTAAACAATAGGTTTACATGCACTGTACAAGGTGTCTCTGTAGATACCTTCAGCTCTAAGGAGCATTTTAATGTCTTGTAATTAATTGCTGTTTTAGTTCATCCTCATAACGCTCTTCAGTTTCATTTTCATCTGCAGCAGACAGCTGCTATCAGTGAAGAAAACTCTAAAAGCTTACAGTACCTGCTTTGCACCAAAGAGCAACTAGAGCAACTTGTTAACCAGCTGGAGAACCAAGTGGCGCATTTATCGGATATATTTCCTCAGGTGTTAGAGGTTTAAGTCCCAAAAGCAGCCAAAAAGATGAAGGGTGATGAGTAAATTTTGAGAGAATATCTGAATTCAAGAGGCTTAGTAAAGTATTAGTACTTGTGGGCAACTCAATGGGTGCTATCAGGAAGGTATAAATGACATCAAAAGACACCACAGAGTAATAACTGCCTCCCTACAGAATGCAAAAGGTACGCTCAAAAAAATGAGGCTGATACCGCTTAACTACACCACGCCTATACACCAGATGTATTCTGCCACACTATGATTCTGCCCTTGGACTAGCCACTGTCCCCTGCTGAGCTGGAGAACATCACTCAGAAAACAACCTCGCAAAGCCCAGAGGATGAACGGAAAGCTCTGGCGAACACCACAAACCCAGCCAGAGCTGATCGATTCCTTTTCTTTGCAGAGGAAAGCGTCGTCTTATGTAGATGGGCTGGAGTTGAATGGGAAGAAAGGATCCAATTTCTCCCGCGGACTCTGCGGCTGTCAGAAGATAGGCTTTGACTGACAGCTCAGCGGTGCAACGGTTCCTGCAGCCTCTTAAAGGACAGCCAGAGAAGTAAACAGCATCAGGCTTATCGGAGTAGAGGG